>JALMQS010000074.1:11714374-12046170 GCA_024734495.1 Forficula auricularia
GTTTAATGCCCGAACTAGTAAAAAAATCATTTGAGGACTTCGCATTTGAATTTTTGAGCTCGTAAACGAGGGACTCTAAGCAGGTTTCTAAGGGTCGACCTCTACCATGCAACAGGTATTATAAAATATTCAACCCCGGGTGAGGCCTATAAAAAATATATACAGTTATATCTGTTGGGGCATTCTTTAATGCCTATATCCAAATTTCTCCCGATAACGGTTTTTTACACCCTTTAGAAAAACATTTTTTTTTTTTTAGAATTTATACCTTCAATATAACATAATATTGGAAGCTTTGAAAGAAATTACAATTGACAATGAGCCAGCCCTTAAATGCTTTTTTTAGTTCACAAACAATACCGTTTTTTTTGTCGTTTTTTTTTTTTTTTTATTTCTTTAATTTTCATCCCTGCTACGTGTAGAACCTATGACTTTGCTTAAAAGAATGCAAAGCGAATTGTTTTTATTTATTTTTTTCACCTTAAATGTTGAACAATTTTTCGTAAAACTGGAGAAGCACATTCATTTATTTATTTTTTTAATTTAATTCATACACAAATATTTGATATTTGATGTTTTTGATATTATTTTTTAATTTTTATTAATTGACGCAAATTTCTGACGTATCGCAGCTGTAAATTTTAAGTCGATTAATGAATATAAAATTTAATAAGAAATAATTTTTTAGATTTTTTTTTAATAAAAAACTAACAAAAATCTACTTTTTTATAATAATTTTTGAAATGATTTTTTTATATTTTTCAATTTCATATCCCCGTAGAAATGAGATCTAGCGAGCGGCCTAGAGAGGCCAATGCTTTTGCTGATACTTTTGTCTTCTCGAATCTAAACAATGAGAAGGAATTTGATTTCTAATCAAGAATTTCTTGGATTTTTAAGAGAAAATGATTTCTGCGTAGCCGTGGCCGATTTCTAACCGTCTGTATAGGGATGCTGCTGCTGGTGCTGACTGCTGACCTGAGGCTTGCAAACTCGGGGGTGGCCAGGGTTCAGCAGGAAATTGTTTTTTTTTCTTGTTTTCTTTTCCCTTTTGTTCTTGATGACCGCCGCCCCAATGTCTCCAGGTCGGCAGGTAGTTTTCCATCCAGGTATAAACCTGACATATGAACCTTAGATAGATCTATGATGCGATTTTAATTTGCTCTTGTCACAAGAATGATGCCCTTCGAAATTATATTCCTCTCCTTCCTCCCGCTTTTTTACCCATATTTCTTCCCCTTGGTTACGTCCATTTTGCCAGTGTATGCACAAAACAATGTAAGAGCCTATATCCTGTTCCTATATTTCAGAAAAATGGAAGAATATAATCACCTGTAGGCAGCAAAAATAAATAAAAAATTTGAGAGGAATAAAAACAAAGCGAAAAAGCAGGTAAAAGAAAGAAGCTTTTTTGCTAATAGACAGGCGCATCCATTTAAGGTCCTTTATTTTCTTTCACAAAAGAGGAATTTCCCATTAGCATACACCACAAAAGATAAAGAGAAAACACAACGTAAGTGTAAGTGAGAAGAATAATTTAATACACTTATTAAGTGGCTTGCTAGCCACCGGCCGACCTCTTCCGGCCTTCCTGTTACGAGTTGGAATCAATCGTAATGAATGAAATTTAGTTTATTTCTTAGAAAACACACCTTTATAGTGGAAAATCTTCGAGATAGGCTTACCTATATGAATAGAAAAATTGATTACATTTTATCTATTAAGTATTCGGTTACCACTTAACTTGTTTGGTTGACTGCTGCATACCCTAGCTGTATCTGAAAACGATTCAAGAAATAAGGGCCTCAACCGTACATGCTTACATATCGTTTCGAGGGTGTTCTGCCATCCGGGGGGCTCTTAGCTTATTAACCCAGTCAACTCGGTTTTTCAGTTCATATAAATTTTTAATCGCCGAAATTGAAAACCAACACAGCCTGTTTAAGTGTTTCTGAGTCAAAATAACATGTTTTATTTAAAATCACAAAACATGTCAACTTTTAAGTTTAGGGTGGGCTTTGACGTTCTCAACCCCCCCCTCTTTTTACCTTAAGTCGAAACCACCCTTAAATATCTCTGTGTGTGTGTGTATTTGAATTTTTGAGTTAAAAGCTTAACATAAGGTCAGATTGATTATTTGAAAGCTTTTTATTATTTTTGGTCATTTCATTATGCGATTTGAAAACATCCAAAATTTTCTATCAAACGTTTCAGCCCCTTTCTTGGGAGACTTGATAGACGCAAGAATCAAATCAGTCAATTTTCATATTGAGATGAATACTAAAACAAGCGATATATTAACAAATAATCTGACTTATCATACCAAACTTTGAATGAATGAGTAAAACAATATAAAAACATAACAATCACAAAACATTATTTGATTTATAAAAAGAAAATAAATATAGAATTAATAAAATTTTAAAACGTAAAGGAAGAATAAACTTTTGTCAGACCATTTGAGTGCAGCATCGTTATTATTGGAATCAATGCGAATTTATTACTGAGCCAGGCCGTTTTGACGTGATCAGCCTATTGAAAGGAAACAATATTTCTTAACTACCATATTCAGAAAAAAAGTATAATAAAAAACAATTATATAAAAAAAAAGAGAAAAAAACTGAATGCGCTTTAAAGATTTAATGAATGAATCGAGAATATTGATGAGCTACTGCTAAATTATATTTTAAATTTTATAAAAGTAAGTAATAGAGGGGGAAATAAATAATTCATAACGTGAAATCATTTTTTATTAAAGAATAAATAAATCAATATGAACATATCAATATAAGAGATAGGTTTTAATAAATATGTATTAGCCATTGATAAGAATTCATTTATTACCTTGCATTGAATTCAATCTCCATCAATTCTAATTCGTAGAATTGCGAATAAGAAGTATCAATCTAATTAATTGGCCATGGTGGAATTAACTAGTGATTTCAATGCATTATATCTATTTCAGGGCTGTTGCCATCTGCGTTGTTCGAAATGATTATTATCTAATGGAGGCGAAAAGAAAGCTAATGTGATTGGGTATATACATCTGTCACAGCAACTGTTGATAATAAGAATAATTTTTTTTTTTTTAATTTACCCGAGGGTGGCAGATCTTATTTATTATATTGTTGCGAGATGGTGAAACACCATAAAAATACAACCCTTATAAGCCAAAATTTGCTTAATTTGTAAGGAATCGATTCGTAAGCCGACCAAGTGCGAGAAACCATAACTTATAACATCCAAAATACTTGAGATATCAAACTCGTTTCTTTTATTTGTCGTTTTCAATGAGAGAATTGGGGAATTTGTGAAATTTTTTCATAATTTAAAGTTTAGCTACAGTGACTCTATAGGGACAGTAGCAACACGTAGGGTCATCCGCCATTTTTAGTCTTATTTTAAATTGAAGAATATTAGGAAATTTCCTTTTATTTTTAATTAAATAATTTAAAATATGTGTAAAGAATGCGTTTAAATATTAATTTTCTTCAATTTAAAATAAGCATCAAAAAATAGCGGATGACCCTACGTGTCGCCATATTCCCCATAGAATCACCGTAAGTTTAGCCATTTTGAAGCGTCAACAGATCAAATATCATCTAAAAATGGCCACTTTAGGGCAGAATAAATTAAAAAAAAAAAAAAACAATTTTAATTTAAAAACAAACAAACTAATTCTAAAGAAAAGGAAATTTTGAAAATCTTGAAACTTTTTAAAATATAAAGTACTAGGTAGGTTTCAGAAAAATAAAGATAAGATTCTCTTGTTTAGCACGACTCCTGCTAAACAAGCATCTTATCTTTTTTAGTGATACCTTACCTAGTATTTTATATTTTAAATTTTAAAGAGATTCAAAATTTATCAAAATTTTCTTTACTTTATTTAAAATATTTCACCAAAAACTCACACCATTCTCCCTTAACAAAACTAATTCTACTTAAGAAGATCTTTAGAGATCTTCGCCCTCATCATCATTTGATTAAAATATTAATACGATTTTTACTTTTGGAGAAATTGAATACTTTTAAATTTTAAGTTTGTATCTTATCTAGGGCCATGGGGGTCAGTGCCTCAGCCAAGTTCGATTCAAGCGGGGTGTACTGCCAGACTACCCTTTCTTTACAGGAGCCATTTTGACAAACCTCTAAAACATCGCAATGGAAACCTGTACATTGCTGAAATTTATCTCCTCAATACTAGTCCATAAGCTTAACTAAATCACGAAATGTCATAGTTCTATTGCTTATACCGTCCAACTTAAAAGAAGCTCAAATAGAATCCTTTCACTGATTGACTGCTACTACTAGTAGTAGTAGTAGTAGTAGTAAAAAAGGCCAAGTCCGAGTAATAAAAAAAAGCCAAAATAGAAATTAGATCTAATTTCAACATCACCAATTTACAGAATCATTCTAGAATATAGTGAACGAAACAAATTGCATATTTTACCTACATGTCCATCTATATTTATTGATTTCATATATTTTGTTGAAATTATTTTCCTTGAAACTTGGCATTTACACATTGTAATGTATGTCACGAATTAAGCAATATATCAGCACGACAATAAATGGAAGCGGTCGAAGGTCTGGAGGGGAGAGATGGAGGCCCTAAAAAACAACAATAATAACATAATGCCTAAATGCCAAGTTATAGAAAAATAATTCCAACTAAAAGTATGAAATATATAAATATAAATGGACATGTAAAATGAAAAACATACGATTTAATTGCAGTATTAACTATATTCTCGACTCATTTAATAAATTGGTGATGTTGAACTTGGCGGCACATTATATCTCATTAATTTTTTTGCCACACTGTTTTTATTACTCGAACTTGGCCTTTTTTACACAAGCGTTTTTGGTGGGATTTAGTTTATGAGTTGCAATACTCTGACAGACAGACATACATTTGATCGGGATTAATATAGTTCTTCGAAACTCGAACCTAAAAATGTCATCTGCTTGATGTAAATAAATATACATACCTAAATAAATATAAATACAAAAAATTGAATTAATATGTTAATATCGTTAAAAGCTACTTACCTACTTATTTTCATTCTATGCAAATATTTCACACGAATATTTATAATAGTGGCTTTTCTATCTATCATTGAATTAGTAGATGTTTTCGACAATTTGTAGCTGTAAATCCAGCTCTTAAAAATTGGTGTGAAATGTTTGTTTTAGAATAAAGATAAAGAAGTAATCTTCAAAAATATTATCTCTAATTAATAAAATATTTGCCAATATATATGTTCATTGTATAAATACAATTTTTTATAAAAACAATTAGTGAATTCCGTTAAATTAAATTCAAACATATCGGGAATCATGTCTCATTTATCATTGAAAAAACATTATATAGTACAAAAAACTTAAACTAACACTTAGTACTTTTACTAAAACTTAAAAATCTATCATTGTTACCGTATCGTTTTGTTTTTCAAAAAGAATTATATTTAATAACTTTTAAGGAGATAGGTGTTGGATTCTAGGTGAAACATATTTAGGTATATAATTTTTTTCAGTGAAATCCATCTCGCAATTTTAACACCATAATTTTTAGTATTATAAAGGTATATTACTTTTATTTGCATAATATTATCAAGACTTATGTGTTTATATTTAAATATACAAGGGCTTGCTAGTCATTCAACAAATTCAGGAAACCTAAAAAGATTTTAAAAAAATATAAAAATGTAGATAAATATAGCTTTTTTAAATGATAGGAATTTTAAATAATAAAATCTCAATAAAAAATATGATAGAAACTTATTTTTAGTGTTATAGTTTTGTAATTTTTGGGAAAATATTTTTTTGTTTTTCATAGATAATTTATAGCATTAAATATTTTCAATACTCTAATTATGTGCTGTCTAAATGGGCTTTGTTCCCAGTGACATTAAATAAATAAAAAAAAAAAGTATTTTCAAAAATTAAATTGAAAGTTTCTTTTGCCGAGAGTAGGAGAATTTTTTATAAATTGAAAGAGACAATAGTGTATGTGAAATCTTTGTTGAATTATAAATTTTTAATTTATTTAAATTGAGACTATAAATTTCGAAAAGTTTTAGCCCTTCATCACTTTATTACAATTGATTTACAGAACATATAATGCATGTAGACAGATGAAGAAACGATAGTCTCGTTATAAATAAATGAAAATTTATAATTCCAGCAGAAGACACACTTCTTGCTTGTCTCCTTTCAATTTTCAAAAATATTTATATCATTGATTAATATTTTCTGATAGATGAAGGGAAAAATTTTGTCGAAACGTTTCATGTTCGAATAAATGTTATTTTATAAAATATATATATTCTTTCTTTTATATGATACTTATGTATTTAGTTCAAGTAGAAATTGCACTCTTGTATTTTTATTTGGTATAAAATAATTGGCCGGCCACTTGGGAGTAGAGATCTTATTCGGACGCAGAATATCAGCCTCTGATTCTATTATTCATATCTTTCTGCTCATATAAAAAAATCTGATGGGATCGATGTTGAGTAATTGGTTCTTTTTCGAAACATTAGTTGGGAGCCCACAGCTGCCTTACTTCTCAACAATGGAGTCTAATTTATATATCTTGGAGAATATTATAGGGACACCAGCATCACGTACATCGCGTTTTAATTAAGCGGAGCCCAGGCTAATACAAGTTGTTTGCTCGAATGGTGACCCGCCCCGAACACATTCATTACGCCAGTGATTGGGAGCTCAGCCCGAGCCAGGCCCCTCGGGGCTCGCCTCAAACTGTCTTGTTTTAAGACTCCATGCTCCAAAATGCATATTGGGAATATTTTATACAAGGCATTGGTCTCAGGTCACATGTGTCAGTTGCAAGCCGTGATCAGAAGACATGTTGCCAAGGCCCCGGGACCGAAAGGAAAGGAGCCCAGAGGGGCTCGACCCCTGACCGCCTCAGGCAGAGCGCTAATGGCCCGGGATTCCGCGGCCCCCCCTTGGCCTCCCCTCGGGCCCCCTCACGGTACACGGTACGTGGTAAGTCGTGTCGCACCAAGTTGACCCCACAAATGGATTCCCCGTTTTCCTTCTCATTTCGCCTTGGCAAATGCAAAGCGATCTCGCTTTTCGGAAACCAACCACCACTACCGAACTAGAGCAACTTCCGGAAGATCGTTTTGTTACCATTTTATTTGAACTTTTCACTTAATTCGGCTTAGAATAGGAAACTCTAGAAAAAGAAAAAGTTGATCATGTCTAGATATTCAAAAATGGATCAGCAGCTTCCGGAAGTTAGTTTAAAATTGAAGTAAAAGAAAAATAGCGATTTTACAAACCCCCACAACTTCTCACCATCTACAAGGCCCAAATCCGCCCCCTTGACCTCGAATACGGCTCTCATCTCGCGGAGAGGAGCCTCGCAACATTCCCTTGCTACCCCGTGATGCAATTCAGAAACGAGCCGTCAGGCTAATTGACGATTCTACTCCTTACTCGACTCCCTCAGATCTCCGCTCGGCTCGATCGAAGAAATGCTCCCGCCCCTTTCCCTTTCTATAGAAACTATCACGGCAGGTGCTCTGATGAGATAAAATCAATAATTCCCCCCAAAGCATGCTCTGCACGTAGCACGCGTTTTGCCGACTCCGCAACACTCTCGCGGTCAAATTAGAAAAGTGCCGGACCACTTCATTCTGCAAATACATATCCTCCCCATGACTTCAAGCAACCGGAACTCTCTCCCAGCACTCTATAATCTTCAAACCTTCAAAACCGGAGGGATGGACACCTACGCCCACACCCTCCTCACTTAATCAACTTTCCCTTCTCTTCGGTAATGCAAGGGTCTTTCGAGATCCATAGTGGGCTGCATCTCTACTGGTACACCCCTTCTTGCATCCGATTGCAATAAAAAAAAAAAAAAAAATGACACCAAGTCCATTTCATCATATTCGAAAAAAATCTTCAACCCATTTTATAAAGTGTGTCCAGCAATTTTCTACTTCATTCTGCAAATAAACAACTAAACAAAAACCATTCTCTATATTCAAAAAAAACTTCTAGTCTTCGGAAGTTCCTAAGAAGAACAGTGTAGCATTTTATTTGAACTCTCGATTGGATTTATTAAAACGGCTCAGTGTTCTGAGTACGAATAAACATCTAGCAAAGGAAAAAGTAAACAAAGGCTATATCTTTTATTGGCAGATTTTTATTTGAGCTCGCGACTGGATATATTAATTGAATTTATTCCTAAAAATGAAACGTTAATAAAATAAAAAGTCCATTTTGTATATTTCAAATTCAAATATGGCTATAATTTAATTAATTCAAATTTTATATGTAATTCAGTTGTTTTAAACTTAACATCGCCTTTGATGAAAAATGAAGTTTCCTTGAAAATTTATTTCATTAAAAATAAATTAATTTTTTTTTCAATTTTCGCAATATGTCAATTATACATATAAATATGCTAAGATCGTTTGATTTATTGATATTCAACTTAGGCTACGTTGTATTTGATTTGTGTCATTTTTTTTTATATATATATTTTAGCTCGTAAATAAATCAAATTGATTTTTTTTTATTAACTCGATGGATCGTAAATTCTTTTTAACATATTGTAATTTTTTAGCCTTATATGATAATATTAATTTTTTTGTCATTTTTTTTTCAAAGTTTAATCCAGAGAAAGTGTCTAGCATTGGTATTATTAATAAAACAAATAATATAATAATAATGACAAAAAATAATTAAAATTCTTTTATTTTAATTATTATTATTAATATTATTCTCAAATCTAGATATGTAGGTTTCGCCAATTTCTAAAATTATATCACTTTTGAGATCGACTCTACGTCTCTTAAACCCTTAGCAAAAATTTCTAAATTAATATCTTTATATGGGTTAAATATATAAATTAAAAAGATCTTTACAGGGATACCTCAACCGAAACATTTTTTTATTTTGACCCCAGAGAAAATTCGATTCTTCCCAAAATAATAATTCGATTAAAATTTTAACAAAATTTTTCATTTCGGTGGAAATTCATACACGTGTTGTTAATTTTAAGTTTGTAATTTATTTACTTTACGAGCTACAATGCTCTGACAGACGAACAGACAGTATTATATATTGTCACTAATAGGGTTCTCTTTTACTTTTGAACGGAACCCTAAAAATTACAGAATTTGCCGTTCGGTGTCATGAAAAAGTTTTAACTTTTTTCCTCATTCATTCTTTGGTTAGATACGAAATCCCTTTACTATTAATTCATTGATAAAATCATCGAAAACCTTTAAGATTTAAGAAATTGTTGTTGCATTAGTTACTATGACGTGTGTTTTATCTTTTTTCTCTACTACGAGATCGGCCATAAGCTGGCTTAATAATCTGACCACTATTTGTATGGTTGACGGGAGTGGTTCTCTTTTTTTATTTTTATTTACTCTTTCAATTGACATAAATCTTAAATCAATCAAAAGAAGACATTGGATTACTTCTTTCATGATGAACAAGAAAAAGTTCTTTTCTTTTTTGGTCTAATATTATCAGATACTTTTCCTTCTATCTTAGCTAATATGATTTAGGATCATCGCAGAAAAATTTGCATGAATCTTCGATATTTAAATAGAAAAAAATTAAAGGCCGAAATGATGTAACATTATCTTAAAAATATTTATATCTAATAAAAAATGGAGTCAAAATATGACAAGATTAGTCAATTTTTCGGAAATCTTGATATATATATTTTTCACATTTAAAATCTAAATTCTGCCATTTTATTTTTCGAAAATTTTTAGGGAGATTGTCTAATTTCTTCTTATTTTAAAAACGAAAAAAATTAGGTCAAATTGTATAAGATATGTTTTCCAGTAAGTAGGTATATAAAAATCTTAATGTTTTAAAGAAATTTATAATTTTATGTCAGACCGCATTCATTGCAGTGCTAGGCCGCGGGTTGGACAGCCCTGCCTTAGAACTTCCTGTTCAAAAATGCTGAAAATATTTTCTCAAGATAATTAAAATAAAAATTAAATCTTTATTAGTTTAATACTAGGGCGGTTGTAACTGGCGAGCATTCCGAGTCTTGAAAAAGTTTTAACTTTTTCTTCCATTTAATCTTGGAAATTTTTGAAACAATATTCCCACAATTCTACTGTACTGTATTGCTAATAAATATCAAGTAAGTATAAGTGGATATGAAATTCTAATTTTCCTCGGACGCTTTTGGCGGGAGTAAAAGTAAAACGCGTCTCGATTCTAGTTTGCTCTGTGTCGGTGCTTAAGAGGATTGATATTGGTTGTTACCTAGTGGAGCCTAGTACCTAGTACCTAGTACATATAGAGGCAAGAAACCCAAACAGAGATAGAAACTGCCTCTCAGCTCTCACTGATGCCTCCTCTCTCTATGCGCGTTTTATTTCCCCCTGATTCCAAATAAAAGCCGGACCGCCATAATGCCGATTTGGAGCCATGTTATACAAAGCTAATTTTAATGATGTAAAATACGTGACTTGATCCGCTGCAATTAAATTTCCAAGCTTGTTGTTGAAGCGACTCGGTCCGTTGCAGTCGCGTTACAAGATGATGGAAAAATATATCATATAATTAATTTATTTAATATCTGATCGCGCAGCGGAACTCGCAACTAGAAAATTTCGCATGTTCTAAGTTCATTGTAATACACAGTTCTTAAAAAAAAAAAAAAAAAAAAAATACTACCAAGCTCCTTCCAATCCTACTCTCATACCAAGAGTTCCGTAGTTTTTTTTTATCCATCATTTAAAGGTGTTATTTTATATATATCATTTAGGGAAAGCGGTGTTGGTTTATAGTGAAACACATTAAACACAGGAGTTTTTTAAAAAGGTTATAGTTTTTAGCCCATCATCAGGAATTTGGGTTTACAAAAGTCTTTTGTAAACTCAAACTCCTGATTTTACTTAGGGAAAGTGGTGTAGGTTTTAGGTGAAACATGATATTAATTAATAAAGTAAAGGGAGTGTAGCTTCACAGTGAATGAAATAAAACTCAGAGGTTTATACAAACTCAATATATTTCGAATTATTAGTCCATCATCAGGAGTTTACAGATTAAAAACTTTTTAATCTATAAACTCCTGATGATGACTAATAATCCGAAATATATTGAGTTTGTATAAGCCTCTTTGAGTTTTATTTAATTCACTGTGAGCTTACACTCCCTTTACTTTAATAATCAAACTCCTGATGATGGGCTAAAAACCCGAAATATGTATAGAGTATTTAAAATTAAACTAAAAATATAATTTTTTTTTATATTTTTTTATTTTAATTTTTACTTGTTTTAAAAAACTCATGTGTTATTTTATAGCAAACAAAATAATATTCTTCAAAAGTACTCTCAGTAAGCTACTTACATGAATTTTCGCATATTTTTAATTCAAAGGGCTGCAAAATTAAAATCTTGTAGATTTTTTTTCATCTTTCATCTAATTATTTAATATTAATAAAAATAATTTTAATTGAGAATATACTTTCATGAATATTTTTATATCTATTAAAATTTTTATAGAATTTTAAAAGTATGCAATGATTATTAAGAGTAAATCAAAGAGGCCTGTCTGATGCATATAAAATATTTCATTTGTTAGAGACTATAATTTCGAAAAAATTAAATTAGGTTGGAGTTGGTGGTGTTTTAATAATGTTTCACTATAAACCAACATTGCGTTCCCTAAATATAATTTCGAAGGCTTGGCCTTCATATTCACTCTTTTTTATAAACAATTTATTATTTGTTTTTTCATTTGAACATGAAAACTCAATTGAAGATTCATTTGTAATTTGATTCAGTCACTTTTAACCAATATTTTTACTAAGATAGCATTTATATATAAGTAAGACTGAAGATGAATCCCAAGTCTTCGAAACTAAAGTCCTCTAACAAA
Source organism: Forficula auricularia (assembly GCA_024734495.1). Taxonomy (NCBI): domain Eukaryota; kingdom Metazoa; phylum Arthropoda; class Insecta; order Dermaptera; family Forficulidae; genus Forficula; species Forficula auricularia. Next base: position 11,726,280 of record JALMQS010000074.1, read on the forward strand.
TAAAATTTTATATATGTACGTATAAAAATATAAAAAAGATCAAATCTAAATTAATTATTTTATATAAAAGTTTAAATTCCCGATAGAAGCAAACTTGAAATTTCCAAAGAAATCACGAGAGAGAGTCATTTTCTAAATCCGAACTGTAATGGATAAATTAATTATGTTAGATGTCAGATCACAGAAGAGGTGAACATAGATCTATTATCCATTCCTGCTCGTATTTAATAGTTGACACTCTTTCGTCATTTCTTTAGAAGTTATAATTGAAATAATTTTCACTATAAGTAAGCTATCTTAATGAATTTTTACAGATTTTTAAATTTAAGGGTTGGAAAATTAAACGACACACACTGTTTTAATAAATAATAATTTTTTTTTAATCTGGCATTCATTCATTGTTTGATAGTAACCCAAATATTGTTCACCAAAAGTACTTTTCATCAGTTTTTACAGACATTAAAGTTCAAGAGCGGCTAATATTAGAGGAGACACACATTGTTTTATATCGCAACTTATATAAAAATTATCAGATAAAATGTTTGATAGGGTTCCATATAAGACCTATCCACACAATGATAGTCATTTCGATAACCTGTGTTCTATACTTTTCTCTATTTTAAAAGGGTGTCTTAAATTTTTTTCTACTGATATTAAAAACATACGCCTATGAACTTTCTTATAAAATTATCGAAACTAAGACAGACGTGAGGCAGAATGTCATGACGAAATTATAAGGATTTCTTGTTCAGAAGAGGGTGTATCTTCAAAGGTGGCGTTTCGCTTACTATAAATCTCTATCCTCAAGGCAAGAGATGGCTGAAAGCTACCTCGAGGCGATTCAGTGAAATTTGACCTGCGGATGCCATAAACGGTGACCATTGCAATGCTCGACTGGCATCCGTTCGACGATCTGAAGCATTTCACTTGCGCGTATCAAATTGGCCTGGTTTTCGATACTTTCACCGCTTTATATATTCTTTATTATTTATTACATTTGAATTTAATTAAGAAATTTGTAATATATTCGTATGACAATGCTATATACATATGTTACCATTGCTTATTTTTTGGGAGTTTATTTATGCCTCCTAAAATGCATATTTTGATATTATATAACTATAGAAGCCGAATAAGTGGTTAAATTTTTAAATAACACCAATTTTACCGTGGAAAACAGTAAAGCTACAGCTCTTCAATGAAAATAGCTAAATATTAGTAATTTTTAAAATTAAAACATATAAATGAAATACTAGTAATTAAATTCCACAATGTAGAATCAGGGGCGTAGAAAAGAGGCAGGGGACGACTCAAGCCCCTCTCAACTCATTGGCTTGCTAAAAGAATTTAATTTTATATAAAGGTATTATTAATATTAAAATTTTTATTTTTATTAATAAAATATTAGCCCCAAAGTTTTTTAATTTCTCCGTCCTTGAGTAGAATTTGTAGCTAAATTGCATTTGCGAAGGCCTAAGTTCAGTCTCTGTCTCTACTGTCTGTAATTTATTAAAATGTATCCTAGAATTATTAATCACTTTAATTACGGAATAGATAAATTTCCGTGGTTATTAAAATATTTCTATTTTAATATTAATTTCTATTGAATTCGATGATCACAGGACGTTATTTCCTTTCACTCGAATAATAACATCGTTCGTTGTCTTTTCTAGAAACCCACCAATTAACTAACCCACCACCGAACTGATCTCAGCACTCTCGATTTGAACACCTGTATTAGGAGCGTAACTGTTTTACTCACTATTTTTATTGGACAATAAAATTTGGTTAAATACCTCCTAAGAAACGAATTGGTAAAAAATAAAATAAAAAACTTTCTCCATATAAATTTCTTGATTTGGCAACCGATTCCAAATTATGTATGAAATAGTTCCGCCCCCCCCCCCCCCCCCCCGCCTCCTCTCAATTTCTCTAATTTTTTCTAATCGTCAAATCTGGCTTATCCTTTTCAAATAGTATTTTTACTAATTTGGAATTTGTGATCTCGAGAGAGTCACGTTTCGCAAATATTTCTCGTCCGCTCAATTAAGCAAATATGGCTAATCTCAAATTGGGCATTCAAATATTTTAGTCTGGCTTTGAACTTGCCGACGATGAACTTTCGTTATCGAAAATGAATTTTGAACTTTGTTATAATTACTTTTTAGCGGAACCCATAAAAGGACATTTATTTAGTCGGTTTCGTTGGTCCCTTTTTAATAAGAGGGTTTTGGGTTCTTGGAGCCCCTCGATAATTAGCTGCGGTTCTTCCGGTGGAATACCCTATTATTAGGAGTTTCTCGGAATATGCCAGTATCGAATAGGATTCATTAGAGTAGTCAGTCGTTCCTTATCTTTTGCAAACCCAGGTATTGAGTCATTTTATTGGGTCGAAAAGGACGGTAGGTCTTAGACATCCCACCGAAGAAGCTCATTAGCATCGGCTAATCATTTTATAACTGAAATTAAATTGTAAATCTTGCTTTGTAGTAGTGTTGTTCTGGTAGTATTTTTGTCGCTTAACAAAAACAAGATTAGTTCCTTGTCGTTCAGCTAGCCTAATCCCAAAAAAAATAATAATAAAAAATAAATAAATAAAAACAAACAAAAATACAGAAATAAATTCGATTTCTCAAGTTGTCATTGAATAGCTGATTGCGAACAGAATTCAAGTCGAATTGACAACAGAGATCCTTGCTTCTTTTACACGCTTTATTTCGGACCACTTTTTGTTCTTGTAAATGTATAATGTAAACGTAAGTAGGATGTGTAGTACCGATATTTATCTGCCAAAGGGAAGAGAGGAAATAACATGCAAGAACTTGGCACGAACTGTGAAAGAAAGGCCTTCAGACACTTTCCTTTCCCAACAAGAATCTCGATAGCCTAAATTTTATAATTTATTTTATCAATTAAATTATTAAAACAATTCAAATTTTCTACACGCTAAGTGGACAAAGCGAGTGTGGAACATCTCACTTCTTGATTGTTCGATTGAATTGTTGACAAGATTCTGTCTATACCGGTAACTCAACAGAACACATCTTAGAAATTACCATGTCACGTGCTGCTTAACTTCAATTATCCTTCGGTAACCGTTGCACTGAACATGTCAAGGCCGTTTTTGAAACAATTCATACTCCCTATCTGATCTAGCAGGTATATCAGTTCTTTATTGTTCTATTTAATTGTTGGTCATCTTCTGTCCTTACTCGAGTTAGGAGCGGCACACAATGTCTAAAGGCGATCACCTATTCCAAAATTAACATCATATCAATGGGACTAACCATGTGACCAGTTGCCGAATTTCGGTGGCCCTTTGAGCTACGTCAAGGCCAGTGGCCTCTTCAATTAAATTATTAAAACAATGAAGACTAGTCTGCACATACCAGGTATGGAACATTTCAGTTCTCGACGCTCTAGTTATTGCCTGAAAAAATTAAAAATATTTAATCTTATATTTTGACAAAAAATGTGTCATTCTTTGGATTCAGCATCAATCGGCTACAGGCGTCTTAGCTAACGCTTTTTTCGTCGAAGATGAGATTTCGCAAAGTGGTTCCAAGTATTCAACACTTGGAAAATCGAATTTTCCAACACTTACGATTCACTCAGTTAAAAAAGTGCTCAAAGGACGGCCACCCTAAACCCGACGGCTCCTCTTCCAACAACTACTTTATCCCCTTTCTTCCTCTAACAAGATTTAATTTCCATACTTGAATGTGCCGAACGGTACTACGTTCATTCAGAATTGGTTCGTCGTTAGCTGGCAGTGTTGATTGCGGGGTGACATGACTGACCTCCTCTCTTCCTCGCCTCGATAACCATCCCGACATAGTTCTTCCGATCATAAATTTTATTTCACATCAAGTTACCTTTAAACATCATAACAATTTTATTGGACTTTTATCCGGTTAAGGGAGAGGGAAGGAGAAGGAAAACATATGAATATGAAATTCCTTTCGACTGTTGAATGGCAATTAAATCAAAAAGAAAAGATCCGAAGCGTTAAAACGGGTCCATTTCTACTTGCTCATTATGTATTGATGATCATTTTTTAATCCAGACGTTGAGGACCAGACCTGGTGTTCCAAAAAGGAAGCGCGACATATAAAATTCAAGAAAATTTGTAAAAAAAAAAAAATGAAAAAAAAAACGTTTAAAGACCGGTTGTCAAAGAATTTCTTCGAATGATGCGAAAGCCCGGCAAGCGGCGGTGGTCTTCAAACCGTGATATTTTTCTTCTTTTCTTCAACTCTTCTATATTTATTTCTTTATTTTTCGATTATGAAGAGTTTGACAGGACAAGGCCATAGCAATCCGATCTCGCTCAGCCGTCTAATAATTTGTGCCGCGAATATTCGCCGGATCCGATATCATGGAAAAAGGAGACCCGACCTCTTCTCTGAAAAAAAAGAAAACCCACCCAGGTTTTGTGAAACTTCCGGAAGAGCCGATTGCTTGAAGAAAACAGAACGGTAGGCTCGCTTGTTTGTGTGATTGATTGGGCAAATGAAATAAAAATTGTACTCAAGCATGAGTGGGTAGAAGGAGGGTCAAAAACGACGAGAGAGGGTAAAGCTTGGTGGGGGCAGAAGACCAGAAGTGCCAATCGAAAAGCCCTCCAAGACAAATTCGTTACCGACAGCGTTGAAAAAGGAATTTCGGCCAAATGATTTCCTTCAAAATCCATTTCCATTTCTGATTTATTTCTGCAAGAGATTAGTTGCATCTTTTGTAGGAAAAAGAAAAAAATATAATAAAATTGAAATAAATTGAAAGGCATTAGTTAGCTCTTGACATTGCGAGGTCTTGTGCAAAATCAAAGCGCGAAGCCCATTTCATACATCCAAAAATAATAGAAAAATATTTTCATTAATTTTTAAAACAAATTTTTTTCCCCAGCATATCTGATTTTTCTAAAATGTTTTAGTAGTGGAATTTATTATTTAACATTTATATCTATTTAGATTCAATGATTTTTCAAACTAGCAATTTGATTGTTCTTTTTGATAAGCACTCGTGTATAAGTTTTTCCAGTTAAGCCGTTTGCCAAATTTTGTCATATTTCATGACATATAAATTAAAATGAATTAACTCTAGAAATATTTATTTTTTTAATTAAATTTGATAGTTTTTCTTAAAATTTTCTCAAAATTTTAAATTAAAGTCTTTATTTCATGTTTCCTTTAATTTCTTATGGTACAAAAACTAATGATCCTAAAGCGAACTAAATGAATACAAATTAAGAATGAAAAAGTAAGTAAATAAAGTAAAATGTATCTCTAATAATGATACACACAAATATTGGTTGAATTCCTTATTATTGGTGGAGAAGGTCACAAATCTCAATATTCTCTTAACATCGCCACAATAAAATTCAGTGAGATGTAAGCAACCTACTATTGAAGGAGATATAATAAAAGAGTATATTTTCTGCTGGAAAAATAATTATTTAATTTATTTATAACGAGGCTATAGTTTTCTGTTTCGAGAGCTTGCCTTCTTCATCAGTCTATTACAATGGATTCACAAGAAACATTAATTCCTGTGAATTAATTGTAATAGACTGATGAAGAGGGAAAAAGCTCTCGAAACAGGAAAGTATAGTCTTGTTATAAATAAATTAAAAATTTTATAATTCCAGCAGAAGACACACTCTTTTATTGTCTCCTTAAATTTATAAAAATTCTGCTACTCTCGGCAAAAAACTTTCAATTCAAACCTACTATGATGATCATCTTGATATAATATGTTCCATGCGCCGAAAATTTACTTTTGAGAAAACTCCAATAACATATTCCTGACTGTTTCAAACAAAATCATTATCATACAAACATTTTATTCAAAAAATATAATTAAAACTTTATTAGTTACACCAAATGCTGGAGCCATGTGATATAAAATTTCATTTTAGGTGGCTTATAGCACCAAAGCAATTTCTAGACAGAATTTGGCCAATAATAATCATTGTTATTAAATGGGCTCTTGTTCCAACCCCAATGTTGCGCCTGGATAATTATAATCCAAAGAAAAAGTAAAAGTCATCAAATATTAAATATATCTTCAAAGTATAATTTATTTTACCTTATCGATTGTTGTTCTTTATAATTGAAATTCCTTTCGCCAGGTGTATCAAATTTTTAAATTCTAGTAAAGCAATTAGATCGTGGTCTTTGATAGAATTGTATAGCCATATTTCTTGTATCGCCAGTATATAATCGAATAGCATGAAATGGATGTCCCACTGCCATAACAATGCAAAATGACCTGATTCGACAATCCACTCATCTATGAGGAATCATAATCAAATGAGGCTGTTAAAGCTTTTATTTTTCTGATTAATTTAATTAAAGTTTGAATTTTTATTCAAATCACACATGATTCATATATAATTATTTATTGAAAACAAATAATACATTAATGTAATTGTATTGTATTATTTGCTTTCATTAAATAATTATAATTAATCATGTGTGATTTAAATAACAATTCAAACTTTAATCATAATCATATTTATTACTTATCAATACGGAAAACAAGCTATTCGATTCCTTATCTAGAATACTAAAACATTTCTAAGACATATTAATAGAACTGAATAGCTAATTGAGTAGTAAAATTGAAGCGGCGTCACCATATTTAAAAATGGCAAACTTACATTACGAACATATCAGAAAATGAAAATTTGAATAGTTCTTTAATCTTAATTAAAACAGAAATAGCAGGGAATTGACAATAAATAAAAACAGTTTTTATTAAATACCAGATGTTTCGTCGATTTATTTTGACTTTTCAGTGGCCCATTTATATTCTTTTTCAATGACAATTCCACTATACAGAATATTTTGATCTTTTTTTATTATAACTACAATACATTCTTGACCTCAATTATTCAACAATCTTGAACCTTTTTTCTCCTTTCAAACAATTACAAAAATCAAAAATTCTTATAAAAATCCTCTATGTTGTTTTTATTTGTAAACAGACAAACCACTTGCAAATTGAAACTAAACATAAAGGATTTTTAAAAGAATTTTGATTTTTTAATTGTTAAAAGGAGAAAAAAGGTTCAAGATTGTTGAATAATTGAGGCCAAGAATGTATTGTAGTTATAATAAAAAAGATTAAAGATGTTTCGTCGCATAGTGGAATTGTCTTTTGACAAAGAGTGATAAAATGGGCCACTGAGGAAGTCGAAATAAATCGACGAAACGTCTGACCCATTTAATAAAAACTCTGTTTTTTATTTATTGTTCAATTTCCTGCTATTTCTGTTTTCATTAATACTTATTATGGATGCTAGTGATAGAATATACCATTCTTTAATCTAATAATAAAAAATCATCAATAGCATAGAACATTTATATCTAACTAAGTGTGTTATGACTAGGGCTCGGATTTCGCCCTATTTGCCTTTTTTTATTTATGGCTTAAAATTTAGGCCAATATGATATCTATGCGTTTCATGAAATTCTGAATAAAATAAGAGGCATTTGTTAGTGCCTATAATGCCTATTTTGCCCTATTCTGGGTGTTAGTGCCTATTTCATCTATAAATGCCTTTTTTAGTGCCTATTTTAACTAAAATTGGCAATTTCCATTTTTTACTATCTATACATTTTCTAAATTTAAAAGTTTTTTTGAATTATTAAGAAAATATTCCGAAAAAATTATTTATCGAGCCGCTAGGCGGCGGCAGGGTCGACTAGGACACCCAAAAATCGAAAAGTGGACCATATTTAATAGCTTGTTCCGAACTTGAAGCAACAAATAGTTCAACAATTGCTAGAACAATTCGCAAAGTATTACTAAGTTTCAATTTCCTTGTCTCCTAAAAATATTATGTATTGTCCTTTTCTTAATGGAACTTCCATTATACTTACAGATAATCCTGTGGCCTGCGGAAAATAATGATGAAAAAATTTTCATATTACTGATAGACCTCAATATTTTACTTTTATTTTCAAGTGCTTCTTTGTTCGTAAAATGCCCTTTGAATAAATGCCTGTTTTTACTTTAAATGCCTTTATAAGTGCCTATATTTGTTATTTTTAGTGCTTAGTTGCCTGCTTATTTTAAAGATTTTTAGTGCCTATAAATCCGAGACCTTCAGTTATGATTATAGGAAAAAATCACAGCATTGAAAAAGAACACGAATCATAACACAAGGTGAGGTGAACTACCATAGCTTGTTCTTATATTATTAGGATTCCATTTGTCATCGGATAGTAAAAACGCAGCTTGGCTATTCTCCCAGGTTGGAATTGAATTTGTCTTGCTGCTTCATAAATATGGATTCGATGGTGACAAAAGCAGATGATTTTCTCGAATCCGCAGACAAAAGAAAGCATTAACTGTCGTCTACTAAAAAACATAAATAATTCAGCAAAAGCTCTGCCTAAGTCACAAATAATTAAAGGAAAAACGGGTCGGTAGAAAATCACTTGATTACAATTCGTGAAATGTCTTTTTGATATTTCTTTTATTCATTCATGATTGGCAATCGGTTTTTTTCTGAATTGCAATTTTCGCCTCTTGTAAATCTCGAAAGTCGGCCATTTTGAATAATTAAAGCAACCCGCGGTTGGCTTCAATGACAAATTATTACCATGTGATGAAAAAGTAGTCAAGTTTCTCATGATGCGACCATTTTGAATCCATTCGTTAGAGACTGGTTGGATTCCTCTCGCGCAAAAACCACCAGCCCATTTGAATAATAGCCTGACATTTTTTTTTACTTATAAAATGAAATTAAATCAATTTTTTTCTTTTTGCCATTTTAAAAGAAAAATTGTACGCAGAGTAGCAACAACCCCTTTCCAGAAAGAAAGGAAAAAACGGTCCTATCTTTTTACCTGAAAATTGTACAATCGATTTTTATGATAAAACTAGGCTTTTAAGGCGAAAAAAGATTTTTTATCATTATTTTAGAGAGGGGAAGAAGAAGGTCGTTTTTTAACTGAAAAAACGAAAAATAGGAAAACTTCGTGGGAATCAGGATATGAGAAAATACGTTGCTTATTGAACTTTATTGAAAAGCTCTTTTACTTAAACTGTGCACCCCCCTCCGCCAACACCGCGCACCCTCCATCTTACCCCTATTCAAAAAACCTCTTTTTTTGCCAATTTCGTTTTTTAGGAAAATGCATAAAAAACGGTTGGTGAAATTAATAAAAAGAAATAAAATAAAAAGGGGAGGAATTGGAAACCCTTCTCTGTTGGCATGCTGGTCTCTTTTCTATAATCTACTCCTGTCTGAGTTTGATGGCTCGTTTCTGCCATTGGTTGATCCGAATATAAAGGGCTCTTTTTTTTCTCTAATTGCGCTCCTTAGCTAAATCTTATAAATTCGAATTAAAATTTCCGAATAACTGTTGAATGTTTGGCATTTTTACTCTCATTTATGATATAATAATGTAACAGCAAGGTTTCATTCCAAATTTCTAAGCCCTTTGCTTAAGGGAGTTCGGGACAGCTTATCTATCTTGTTGATCTTCGAAAAAATCTTTTGTATTTCTACAGAGTGACAAATAAATTTTTTAATGAAAAAATTGTTAATAATGAGGTTAATTTCGAATAAAAATCTTTGTTTTGATAATATTAATAAAAAGAATATTGAGATAAATTTTTTCCCATTATAAAAATATTTATTTAACACAAAAACGATTTCTAGAAATAGAATTGGAATTCTACACCAGTGCTTTTGTTATATTCTGATGGCTCCAAATAACTTTTTATTTTTTACATTTATGAATAATTAATTAACAAGACTGTCAAATCTATTGAAAAATGTATCATTCGATTCATAAAAGTTGAATTATTGATCTGTATAAATTTGTTGAAAATGGTATAATTTGTATAGAAGTTATAGCCCTTTTAAAAGCTCGGTCCATTTACTTTCATGTTAAAAGGACAATTTTTAATAATTAATTTCTGGGTAATGGGACAAACGATCGACTTCAAATTTCGGGAATAAATATTTAATACATCAATGATTCGATGGTAAAAATTTGAGAATTTTCTTATATAAATGATAAACAGTTCCGAACCCCTTAATTATTATTTACTTTTTCTATATAAAAAGCTCCTATTTTTCCCTAATTGTTCTCATTATCTAAATCATCTTATTTTGAAATGAAATTTTCTTTTAACTACCAACTATTGTAGAATAAGTTCTTTGACTTATGTACTTTAATTTTATTTGCTACGATGATTCAAATGCAAATGCAAGGTTCGTTCCAAAATCCTCAACCCTTTGTTTAAGAAGTGTTTACTTTTTTTTAATATAAAGAACATCTATTTTTACTAGTTTGCGCTTATTATCCACATTTTTTCATAAATTCGTAATCTTCACCGTCTAACAGTGTAGGTAGTTTTGATTTATTGCAAGATGATGCCTCAATAAAGTTTTGGTTACACTTAATCTTCTCCTCCTTTTTTGATTTATATTTTGACGCCCCAATCGCGAGGTATTTATTTATTATCATTCATTCAGTCTCATTAACAATTTAAATAACAATAATTAAATAAAAATTAAATATATTTAAACCCACAAATTCGCTACCAGTGTGTCTCCTCCTAATTATGCACCCCTTATATTTAAAAATAAGGGAAAATTCCTGAAAATAGTTTAAAATGATTACGGCTGCTGTAAAATAATTAATTTGAATGACAGGTGAAAAAACTACAACGTGTGTTAAGTATCCCTTTTAATTTTGCACCCTGTACATTAAAAAATAAGTATCTTGGTTTCGATAAACATTATTTTAGTTCCTATAAAATGATTATTTCGGATAAAATATGAAAAAACCACACAACTCTCCCTTCTACGGTTTTATGTATGTTTTTATTAACTTTTTATTATTATCAAATTATTTAATTTTAATGCTGGTTTGTTATTAAACAGAGTCGAGTTATGTGGACAGTAGTAGTTTATTTATTATAAGAATTTGTTTCCAGGATTATTATGCCTTTCTTTGAAACAATTTTTATGTTTAATAAAATATCCTTTTCGATCTTTATTGTAGAATTAAATTGAAAGTTGAATCGCTCCGATTGATTTTCTTATCATTAGGAAAGCTCGAAAAGATTGATGTAGAGAAAAAATCCTTTTCGATCATTAAAATGAACCCCTCTGGTCTTCTAAATGAATGGGTTCGCTCATTCTTGTTCCATATGATTTCCAAATTTTTCCGTTAAATTTATTTCTCTCTTTTCAACTCGTTTATTTATAATTCCATTTTTTTCTCTCTCTCTCTTTTCTATTATTATTCTTATCATTATTTTTTCCTATTCTAAATTACCAACTGGTGGCCCGCACAATGGTCCAATATTACTGGGACGGATTGAACCATTCCTCCATTCTGTTACGCCATTGGATAACATCTCTGTGTAAAGAATGCTAACGAACCAATCGTTGGCAAGGGGTTGCCAGGGGGTGGCGGGGGTCGAAGGGCGTTAGAAATGCGATTATAAAAAGGTCGCGTGTGCCGGGCTCGCATGTTTCAGCCCTGAAAGCGCGTGCGCGACGTTGCAGGTGTGCCGGCCGCCTGGGGAGGAAACATCCCCGGCGCTCTAAGTCGTTACATTTCGCGTATTTTCCAATTTCTCTTTCTATTCATCTGCCACGCACCTAAACCAATATATCTACATTAAAAATTCACCCCTGAGCGCTGTATTGTATCCTTCAAAGAATCACCCAGCCTTTATACATGGTTGCATTCACCCTTATTCAACCCCTTTGTATTCTAAATATACATTTCGAATTGTGAATGGCTCCGGTTCACTCTTTCTCTACAAATGAAACGTTTCCGTTAAAATTTTATAAATATTGATGATAAAGAAAAAAATGATGGGTTGATGTCCTGCTACGGTCCATATTTGGCATCTCCAGCATCAGTTTTTTTTTCTTACAAAGGAACTTTTTTTTAATACTTTTTTATTTAATATCTAACGTCTTGTTGGAAATGCTGAAAAGAAAGGATTCTTCGGGCCTGGGTGTTCGCGGAAGGGTGCAAGCCACGCGCCACCTCCTCGGATTTTCTTAAGTTGCCACCAAGGGTGAAACGAGCAACATGTTCCAATCCAAAGGGTGTGCGCGCGCTGCTCTCATGTTTTTATTATTTGTTAAGGTCGAGATATGCGCGAGTAGCAGGGGGAGGTTTTTGTCTGGGAGGGTTATCAGGAAAGGGGTGCATCCCTCCGAAGGGGTTGAATCGCGCACGCGCGCACGCGCCCCATACACCAAGATTTTTATTATGCGACACGCCCATATTTAGATTTTATAACATGGCGGCTGCCAATTTTTTTCACCATGTCAAGAAAAATTTTCACCATGTTTGAAAAAGAAAAAGAAAATATTGAAAGTGAACTTGACTATGGAAAAAGCGTCGTCGCTTTTTGCGCCCTTTGGGAGCAAAATCCGACCCTCGGACTCAGACTCACACTCCACAGCACTTACCCTGGAAATCAGCAATCCAGAAAATAATGCAAAATGAATTGTGGCCCAGTGACTTGATGTATGTAGCGAATTAAATACGACATAAATCGAAAAAATAAATTCCTAAAAAATGCTATTTAAAAAACTGTTTTACACGACATTAAATTTAATACTGAATTTAATGTTAAAAATTGTACTGAATTTTAACCCTATGAAAAATTACCTCTTTGTCAAAAAGCCCACATTTCAAATAATATTTTTGAAAAAGAATTTCTTTCCAAAAAAAATCTTGATAAATTTTGAAAAAAAAAATCAGATAAAAATTTAGGTAACTTTTTTTCGAAAATTTATAAAAATATTTTGCAAAGAAATTATTTTTCATAAATACCATTTTCTGATATTCAAACAATCTTAAGAGGCTTGTGTGCAAATAAATGAAAAATTTCTATCTAGAAATGAATTGAAGGAGACAATAAAAGAGTGTGTCTTCTGCTGGAATTATAAATTTTATTTATTTATAACGAGACTATAGTTTCGAGGGCTTTGCCCTCTTCGTCAGTCTATTACAATGGATTCACAGGAATTAATTTATGAATGAAAGGTTAAAATCTTTCATGTGGTTAGGTTAAGAAATTTTTCAGGGTGGGCAAGTTAAGAATTGAAATTTATACTTGTTTTATTATTTTGGCTGTAGGTGGCGTTCATGAAGTTTATATTTTAGCGGCTATTTTTAAAATAAAGCTTTCGGGAATTTCTATTTTCCGATTTAAGAATTTTTTGGTGAATTATTGTATGATTTTAAAATTTCTAACGATTCGAAAATACTAATTTTTAAGGGATCTAATTCTGATCTAATTAATTTAATATTTGATTCATCTGGAAAACAATGTTTCTCGGAGATTAAATGGTCTGCAAATGCACTATGCCCCGAACCCCCTTTAAAAACTCTTTTGTGTTCCGAAATGCGTGTGTTTAAATTTCGTTCTGTTTTTCCTATATAGGTCGAATCACATTCTCCACATGTTATGGAATAGACACCTTTTTTGTCCATTTTTTGAATTTTGTCTTTCTTATTATTGCTAATATCAGATCCCAATGTTCTAGAGGACTTAAAAATAGTTTCATATCCTAAAGTTTTGAATTTTAATTTTAAAGTTTCCGAAATTTTTCCATAGTATGGGATTATTAATTTTGGTTTTAATTCTGGCTCGGACCACCGTTGGGAATAAATCAGATTCAGAGTTGACTTTTCAATTTTCTTTTTTAATAGTTTGTCAATGTGAATCCATTGCAATAGACTGATGAAGGGCAAAGCCCTCGAAACTATAGTCTCGTTATAAATAAAATTTATAATTCTAGCAGAAGACACACTCTTTTATTGTCTCCTTCAATATATAAAAATTCTGCTACTCTCGGCAAAAAAACATTCAATTTAATAGAAATGAATTATTATTTAATGAAATATTTTTTTTAATAAAATGTCTGTCTCAAAATATGGTCATCTGAGGGTCAAATGTCAATAGGATCCCTTCATTTAAATAATTACCTGTGAAGAAACTGAGATTAAACAAACATTAATAAAACTCGATGGCAAAAGAACGACATAAATGCTCTGCGATTTTTTTTGTTACAGATAGAGGTTTTTCACTTCAAATTGAACATTTTAAAAATCAAAGTGAATATTTTAAAAATAAAATAATAATAATAAAATGTTCAATTTGATTTGTAAAATGTTCAATTTGAAGTGAAAAACCTATTGGTATGAGGTTCTAACAGTTCTTACTTAGTAAATTCCAGTGGTAAATATAAGAACTCCAATTTGCTTTTTTTTTTAATTTTAGTTATGAATTTCAACGAGTGATGTGTTGTCGGTATTTTTCTCTTGCTCATTGAAAAGGACAGGCAGCACTTACCCTAGAAATCCTCGTTCCAAAATAATGCAAAATGTTTGGTGACCCAGTGACGTGATGTGTCTTCGCTACTCTTCTCTTGTTCAGTGAAAAGTCGAAAAAGAAACGTATGGGTCCAGATCAGAGCAGAGGAGCTCTTTGACCGGTGGCGCATGTTTTGCTAAAGAACCCCCAGCCAAGACATCCCGATTCAGCTTCGAGTGTTTGATCGCTTTCAATTCTCTGAGTGTCCATCGAAAAGCTCCTTTTAGCCCTCCCCTCCTTAAAAAAACTACCCTAGTTGAGTGTAAAAAGGCCTTAAAACACGAGCTGTCCGGTTCCCACCCCCTACCCTTTTCCAGCTACCCTCTATATTCCATTGAGAAAGGCCACGCTTTAAACCAAAAGTAGAACGTCCTATTATTTTATTAGACATGAAATTGGAATTTGAACACCTTTGCAATTGATTCAATTAGTCATTCTCAATTTCGATATGAAAATTTAGGAAAGGAATTAATCTCGACTGAATTCAGATATGTAGTCCAATTTTGTTGTTTAAATATTTCCAGAAAAAAATACCTTCTCGGACATATCTGAACAAAGAAGTAAAGTTCACTCTCAGTTCTTGGATTAACAATGATTTTTTGTAAGCTGAAGAAGTTCTCATGAAATCACTTGATGCAATCTGCACAATTCTTATAATTGAGCCAACATTCCAACACTGATCTCGCTGTCATTCTAGAATCCCCATTTTTCCAATAAACCGAACAATTCGTGTCAATTTTATTAGATCTTTTTTGTCTAACAGCATAACCAAAATATTTGTAGATTCTCTCTTTCTAGTTAAAACTTTAATTTTAAACTTTTGTGGCCATATACAACCGAAAGCACCCTGATAATAAAGGTACATTTTTTTGTTTTTGAAGTTGACTCAAACAAATCTGTGACTACCTTATGATGATAAAGAGTCCCCTGCTCTTCCCATCAGAAATTAGAGTATTTCAATCAAGCAGATAATTAAGAAACACGTAATAATAATTCAGAATCATTATTCGAAACTTTGTTTATTTAAATAATTCACCAGCAATATATTTTGATTCGATCTCAGGTGCTCAGTTTTTCATGAAATTACCTAGTTGTATTTTATTTTATTTATTTTTAATAATCAGACGTACCAATTAGAAAGTTCAAAATAAACAAATATTAAGAATACACAAACCGCTCTATTAAAATCCTTTGTCTTTATAAAGCGAATCGGCTAGATAGATAATATAATAGTTTGGAATTGAGATTGATGAGCAAAGTGACGGGTAACTGCACGTCGCTTAAGAGCTCTGCACAGTCGTAAACTATCTTAGCTTGGAGAGATTCTCACTTTAATTCACTCTTAAAACTTGTTTATGGACAACTTAACTCAAAAACTAAAGGTTGAAGCAAGTCGTTCTGCTACCAAAACAGTGATTAGATTTTTGGACTATCTACCTTTAAGAAAAAATTAAACCTTTACATGGGATGGTTCTAGCTAACGAGCTGAAATTAAGTACACAGATTTGTATTAATAACCTACACTGTAGAGTTAAATTGTAACTTTGGAATCCAAATCCTTTGCTTCTAAATGGCCAAAATTTTGCAAAGAACGCAAGGAGACATGGGCAAGTTTTCACTTTTTCCTTCAATTTGTTCCTTCCACCTTGATTTGCTTGTTGAGATCTGAACAGTCAAAAACTATCTTATATTAGAAAAATTCCCATTTTAATTCACCTTTAAAGATTTTCATGAACACGATAACTTGAGTACGGGAGGTTGAAGCAAATTCGTTCTGCTATCATTATATATTTCTAAGATTAGATTTTGAACTTTTTAGCTTAAGAAGTTAGAAATGAAAAAACAAAAACGAATTCGTACATGGGAGCCTTTCTAGCTAATGAGCTGAAATTTGAATTAATAAACTACACCATAGTGTTAAATTTCACCAGACTAAAATTCACAGAGAGCTATAGGATTCCCGCTGCAGGCCGGGTTGTCCTGGTTTTGGTTCACTCAAAAAAAAAAAATTCTCATTGTGTTTAAAAATGTCTGATACGTGAAGAAAAATCATTTTCAATCATTATTTTTTCTGCCTCTGTGTCTGTCAGTCTGTCTAGATTCCTATACCCACAATAACCCAAGAACGGAAAATTGTAGAAAGTTCGTTCTTATGCCAAAATGTTTGTATTTCTAATGCGGAGAACTAATTAGATTTTTGAAGCTCTAGATTTTGAAATTCCAACTCAAAAGTGAAGAATTATTTTTTTGAGATTTTCAGGCGATGTCATAATATAAGCATAAGTAAACAGTTTAAATTTCCGTTTAATATTTAATACTAAGACAGCTCTAGCCTAATAGCTTATTGAGTCTTGAAAAAGTTTTCACTTTTCAATTACAATATTTATCGACAGTTAACACTAAAGAATTTATAATTTTTTTTTTTAATTATATTAAATTTAATGATGAAAATAAAAGAAAAACTATTTTTGAAAGAACTATCTTATTTTTTGCCCGACTATCTTATTTTTTATCACTTTACCCTAATAGCCATAACATTGTTTTTCTGATGAGAATATCTCTTTAACAATGTTTAATGACAAGAGGTGGCGTCGTCGTTGGATTGAACTGTTTTGTCTTTAATTGGCCAGTTTTTCATCTAATTAATTCCAGATAAAACAAAACGTTTCTAATCTAACCTCTTAACATCTGATCAATTACATAAATATTTTTTTTCTAATTTCAGAAAAAATCTCAACACGAATGGGAATATTAGTACAAAAGGTGAAGGAAGGCGAGATAATTAGAAAATAGTAGAGAGGAAAGTTAGAACGAACGCGTTGGTTCGATTATCTTAACCACTCATGCGTTTTGAAAGAACCGATTGGTTTGAGGTGCAACGGAATGAATATTTGCTAAACAATTTATCATCAACAATTGCACTTGTCGGAATCCAAGTCATGTAAAATAGAATGGAAATCACCGCATTTCCGGCACCATTTTATGTGTGGATCTGTAAATCTCCAAGATAATTAATATTATTTCAAGATATGCTTGAGAGCTTTTGTCTAATTAAGGAAAGAAAATTAATTTAAAACTAAATTAAATCTTATCAAAGTCGATTTTCTTCATTTTCCTTTTTTTTCTAAAGAAAACACCAAAAATGTCATTTTCAAAATAACTTATTTAATTTGAAATTAACTACTTCACTATAAATCATTTATGAAGATAACAATCAGAAGACAACATGGCATAGCAGAGTTAAGGACTTTGAAGCAAAGGTGGGATAATAAATGATGAACATGAAAATTTACAGAGAATAAATAGTCACCTAATAAATAAAGACATGCTTGTGAGTATGAGGAAACAAAACGAAACGTTGGCCCAAAGTGGGGTCCAATGGGCGCTCATCCCAATTTGGAAAACCTCCTCGACATAGAAGCATCGTTAATTGAACCACTTATAATAATCCAATTAAAACTGATAGAAACTGTATAAATAATTAAAGAAAGCTAATTACTGACGTCAAAATAATATAAAATTTATAGGGAAATAGAAATACGGAAAAAAAATTAAGCATTTTCTCTTTTTAAGGTAGTTCTTTCACAAATGCAAAAATTCAAGAAGTTTTTGAAACTTGGAATATAAGTAATTAAAAGCATAATACACATACTGTTAAAATTTGAAGACAATTTACCATACTAAACATGAAATAATTGCAATTAAAAATGACATTTTTAACATAGGGTAGATAGGGAAAGGGTGGGGATATGATCATTATTTTATTTTTTTTTCATTGAAAGACTTTCACCAACTTGATGAAAAACTAATATTTGTTAAAATAATATATTCGGAGTAACTTAAAAAAAAAAATTGAAATTATTTACCTCGTATTTTTGTTAAAAAATACAAAAAAAAACATATTTGGGCGATTATTTTTAGTGGAGGGGATATAAGCACAATTATTAGGTACAAGTTGTATGGTAAAGTCAACTGGATGGCCACATCAGAACACGTCAGCTTATTTATTTTAAAGAAAATGAATTTAGGTCGAATCATAGATTTTAATAGATATGTTTATATTGCTGTAAGTATATATTTTATTCTTCATTGCGCTAATAGTGAACTGCATGAATAGCAAGTTTGACACTTGGGTTCAAATCCCCAGAGAATTGACCCCTTCTAATATGAAATTAAGCAAATCCAATAACATCCTTGATTTTCTTTGAAATTCATTTCTTCTTTAGTGGTTTTTCTATGAATAAATTTTAGAAAAACACTATATTTTTTACTTATAGTACGTTTTTAATTATTATATAAAAAAATGTATATATTTAATTATTTTATTTATAATTTAATATATGGACAAATATTTTATATAAAAAACAAGAAATTAAAAAATTCATATTTGAACCTTAAGATAAATATTATGAAATTCAAAAAATATATATTTTACAAAATACAAGCTCAGACGTGCGAAATCTCGCATGTCCTGGCAGCTCGAACCTGAGGCCTGAATTGCCCTGGCGGGCGGCGTCTCGGGTTGAGATTATTAGTTGTCCGACAATGATTCCACCCCAAAAAAACTCTGGCCTAAGATTGAATATAAAATTTTTTCAATTATGATTAATGATCAAGGAAATACGTAAAAAAATAAAGAAATCTTCCCAATTAATGTAACTCATTGTGTTCATTTCCGCCCCCTCGCTCATTTTTATTGATGTTGGGAGAGAACCTTTTATCTTTAAGAAACTTAAATGTCAACTTTCTTCGGAGATTAAAAGTGCTTCATTTTGCCATGTATATATTTTTAGAAACCCCCTATAACTTTGCCACATAGAAAACTTTTCAAGATTTTCGATTTTTCTAGAATTTAGGGGAGTATCGCCTTTATTTTTTGAAATTTTCAATTATCTACGATCACGGAAAGAGTCTCGAAGCTGGTCTTTTTCGACCGTTAGCATTTTATTAAAAAAATACAAATCTTTTATAAAACAATCTTGAACACGTTTATTTTTAAAACCGTGGTTTTATAATAAACGTGTTCAAGATTGTTTTATAAGAGATTTGTATTTTTTTTTTTTTTTAATATTTATAAACAATCAATTTTCATTTTATATATACAGATAAAATAAAGTTAACTTATGTTTATTATTACTCCATTTATTTTTTGTTCTTTTTGAAAATAAATAAATAATTTTTTTCTTTAAAGAAAATCATTAGGTTAATCTTTAAATACTAATGATTTGATTATTGTCGTCAGGATTTTTTTATTTGTGGGTGGAGCAGGGCTAGTTTTTCGCAAGGAGGGGGTTAAAGGCCAGCCTCTCTCTCAATTGTATGCATGAAAGTGAAGGGAGCGCAACCCTTTAAACAGGCAGGAAAAAGGGATACCAATTTTTGAGCCGCCGCCATTATACTGCGCTTACTAGCCTTAGTTTGAATTGTAATTATTGTAAAATAATATTAAAAAAAATTTACATTTCAAAATCTTAGCTGATGTGTATTAAATAAATACATTTATTTGGATTTTGGGCAAGTTTGAGTAACAACCATGAGAACGGGCAAAAAAAATCAATTGGTGTGGATCACCACACGACTTTCACATTAGTTTCTCCCTTATTTGAAATCATCATGCCAATTTTATCTCTTCAAATTATTACAATTTGACAACATACGCATAGACCAAGGATTTTCGGTCACTTTTTGGTCTCTGTAGACCACAATATCTGTTCTTTGTTCTAAATTCGATTTCAAACTATTAAGGGCATCGATTCCTTCCACCTAAAACTGACAAAGTGAAATTAACTTTTTTCACCTCGGAGATAACCCTCTCAAAGTGTCAGGACCCCGGGAGGCGATCACAACACTTACACATTATGTTTTTTAAATATAAATGAGAAAATAAAGACCATAGCTCACTGCTGTATATTTTCCCGAACTAATGTACCATCTGGCCTTAATGGCTTCACTATCTCTACCTAGATCACTACACCTCCTCTACTTATATACCTTATACTTCCAGTTTTATATCCATGGCACCTAGTGTCTTTTAATTAAGAAAACAACAATAAATATGTTACAGTAAAAACGCGTTTCGCTGAATACTTTTATGGCAACTAGAGTTTACTGATGTTGGTTGAGGTTGGTTCAAAGGTCTAGAATCTTCATTTTTGACCTTCCGCCTCATTTCGTGTATTTATTTTCAAAAAATTTTTAAACGAAAATGTCAAAAATTAGAAGAAAAGTTGTAGAGGATGTAATTTTTGACATTTTCGTTTAAAAATTTTTGAAAATAAACACACGAAATGAGGCGGAAGGTCAAAAATGAAGATTCTAGACCTTTGAACCAACCTCAACCCCCATCAGTAAACTCTAGTTGCCATAAAAGTATTCAACGAAACGCGTTTTTACTACAAAAACGGGTTTTAGCAACATATATATATATATATACATACATATATATATATATATATATATATATATATGCAAATTTCGAAGAGGTTCTAAATTAAACTTTCATTTCCACTATAGTTGTTGAATAGTAAAAGAAATGGCAAGAGACAGATTTTCGTATACAGTAATTGAACGATTAATTAAATTAATTAACAGTTAATTGCTAATCTTTTCTAATACACATCGAACACTTATTCCGATGACGATTTTCATGCGTTCATCTTTACCCATACTTATTATTATCAATTATTCGACACCTTAATAATAAGTGTGTAATAAAATGAAAAAAAAAATCCATGTATTTTTCTTCTTTGGCTTTGGGTGGTAAAAGATAAGAAATGGAATTGGCAGAGGTCGAATTGAATTGGACGCTTTGGCCGGGGTAGCAAATGAAGCTTTTTCTTTGAATAAACTAATAAATGTGTGGGAGGTTTAATCGAAACGAAGAGCCCGAGTGGGGGGGGGGGGGGCGAGTTCTTTGAGGGATTGAGGTGGCCACTCGGACTGCTGCATATGGACGAGATAAGGGACCGAAACGCCCTTCTTTCCCTGCTTTTTATCTTTGTCCTGTCTGTCCTTTTCTTTCCAGAATCCACAATTCAATTCTCGGCCCTAAGTAAATTGGGGGCACGCTGCCCTTGCGTATATCATTGGCCCAACAACTCCTTTTTTCGCTTAAAAAAATTCACTCGGACATAACACTTTAATGAATTGATTGAGTCTAGGACAAGGCATTTTTCAAATCTGCCAATTGACTGAACCAGGTCATTTCCATAAATTCTCGAAATTTCAATTTCCGAAAAGCTAGCTGCTTCTTCTTTTGTTATCTCGATTCTTCTTTTGCTTCTTCTTGTGTGATACTAAGTGTATTATTCGCTTTATAGTGATCAATGAATAAAGTAAAGGTAGTGTAGTTTCACATTGGATGAAATAAAACCTTAAAGAGGTTTATACAAACTCAATATATTTCGGATTATTAGTCCATCATCAGGAGTTTACAGATTAAAAACATTTATAATTTTCTCATTAATATATCAAAGAATAATTAACATATTAACGAGAATTGTTTTGATCACGCTTTTCTGAAAAAGATATATCTCGCGAGACTACTGCTGGTTGAAGCTATTGGAGTCTGCTGAGTCTTAAGTCTGGACCAAGAGAGAAAAAGATATGATCCATTTAGCTACAATCCAACGTATAGCCCTCATGACACTCGGGTGGATCACCAAATAAATTTGAAAAAAGCGTGATCAAAACAATTCTCGTTAATATGTTAATTATTCTTTGATTTATTAATGAGAAAATTATAAATTTATTTAACATCATTATTTCAAATTAGAAATATATAAGTTCAGATATTATTTTCACTCAATATTTGACAAAATCACCTACATTTGATTCGCGATTGAATCAAATGTAGGAAACATACGATTAGATTAAAAACAGTTTTTATTCTGTAAACTCCTGATGATGGACTAATAATCCGAAATATATTGAGCTTGTATAAACCTCTTGAGTTTTATTTCATCCACTGTGAAACTACACTCCCTTTACTTTATTCATTAATATCATGTTTCACCTAAAACCTACACCATTTTCCCTAAGTAAAATTATAGTGATCACCTAAATTGTTTATCAACTATGAAAATGATATACGTACCCGTGCTTGCTAGTTGAATACTCTTCATTAGTGGCCATTCATATTGCTATTATTATTCTATTCGATTAATCATAACAATTTAGTTAGATAATGAAATAAATATAGAAAAAAATGAATTTCCCAATCAAACATGCATGCGTAATTCGTAAGTTATTCCGTCGTTTTCCGTATTTTTTATTGAAAAATTCTCTAGAATTGAATAAATTAATTTTTTTCCCTATTCTTTAAGAGATATATATATATATTAGAATTTGATTTAAATGTTTTATTTATTATCTCAAAAACCTACAGAAGACATATTCTACAAAAAATTTACAGCGATACACGATTCCAGAACAATTTGTACAATTTTATTTTGAAAAATATTCGCTTTATTTTCATAAAAATGTGTATAATTTGTATGAGTGTAGCGATGTTTAATTAATTTTGCATTCTCCTTAGATGAAATTAATTGTAAAATATCACTGCTATAGAATTAATTCACTATTGTGAAAACCTTTTGTATATTTATGTTATTAGGACACCTTATAGTATTAACTTAATAATAGATTATCTATATCAGGTGTCCAACCTTTTGGCTTACACAGGCCGCATTTGAAGGAAAAACAAATGCTTGGGACCGCATATAAAATTTATTAATTCCATAGATATTTGTTAATCAAAAAATATAGTTAATAATGTAGAATAATGATATCCACTATGAGAAAGAAGCAAAAGTATCATAGCATAATAATCTTTGATTTTTTTTTTTTTAAATCATTTTCCAGTTCAAAAATTTTTAATTACTGAAATAATAAATATTTAAAAAAATGGAAATATGAGATGAAGAATATTTTTTATTTATTCGAAACTTCAAAAAATCATTTAACTATCAAATTTAGGAGATCATATTTTGGTTGTTTTTTCTAAAGACAAATTCCTTTACAGGCGCTTTCTTTCATTGATCTCGATTCGAAAGGATTTCAATTGCATTCCTAGAGCGAATCCTTCTCTGATCTTTGACTGAATTGTGTCTTTGCGAAGTTCCTTCTGGACAGTTTAATTAATCCATCTGCGCAGGGCTAAATGGAAATGGCTGGCCTGGGGTCTGCGAGGGCTCATATGGAAATGGCCGCTGCTTGTTCATGTGCAGAGGCGTGTGGATTACAAGCGTGGTTCAGACAAGATCTTTCTTGATCTCGGGTCAAGTGGATATCCCCCAGGAACCCTCTTCCTGCTCCTGAGGAACCCCTCGCCATGTTAACAACAAAGCCGGAGAAATATAGAGATTTCAGATTAGTTTAGAGGAGATTATCTCTTTGAGCGCTTGTGTTTGCGTTTTTCTTTCGAAAGCCTCTCATCTCTCCCTAAAAATGCCTGGAAAGGGATTTCAATTTGCTTCCGTCTCCGAGTGCAAATTTCCATCACACATATTTAGAAAACTATTCGCGAAAAAATCTAGAAAATGTTCTCATTCTGGAATTTTCCCTTTAAACGAAATCTTCCTTATCATTAGATTAATTCTTTTTATCATAAATCATTTTTGATTTTTTTTTTGGACATACGCGAATATCTCATTCAATAGCAATTTCGATCAATAGTTCTTTAATCTTCCAATTCGTAGCAAAAAAAAGTTTGAATATTGTTGGCCCCTGATGGGAATCGCACCCAGAACTTTTCAATGAACGCCCGACTGACTAACTTGTTACTAGTCCAAATAGTTTTAAAATTCGCTTTTTCCGATTAATAATATATAAAAATATCCGTAACTTCTTATATATTTTTTAAACCATGTTAGCTTTGAAATTTTATATATAAAATGAAATAGATATTATTATTACATATTAGCATTAAGATAGTTCTTTCGCGACAATCCACAAAAGTTTTCTGTAACCACTCTATACATATGAACAGTACTAAAATTTTAGGTTATGTTTTTTAACGTGACTGTACTTCTCACACCACTATATCCTCTTTATGAATGGATCGTATCCAAGCGATTGTTCTTAAAATCTCCACTAAAAATAATCGCCCAAATATGTTTTTGTTTTTTTTATCAAAGCTACGAGGTAAATAATTTCAATTTTTTTTTAAGTTACTCCGAATATATTATTCTAACAAAAATTAATTTTTCATCAAGATGGTTAAAAGTCCTTTATGAAAAAAAATAAAATACTGATCATTTTCCCACCCTTTTCCACACTACCATATGCACAAAAATACAATTTTTAATTGCAATTATTTAATTTTTGGTTTGGTAAATCGTCTTCAAATTTTAGCAGTGTGTTTATTATGATTTTAATGACTTATATTCCAAGTTTCGAAGACTTCTTGAATTTTTGCATTTATGAAAGAACTACCTTAAATCAATATAATATTTAAAATATAACACAGTATAATAAAGAGAAATAAATATCCCATGTAGGCACAAAGGGTAAAAAGGGAACTAAATTCGGATGAAACAAAATGGCTGTAAAAGAGAATTTATGTTTTTCTTCAGCGTTAATTAATGTCTACTTTAAGGTAAATACAAACTACATCTGTACTAAATTCCAGAAATTAATTTTATTTCAATGATAAATAAAATCTGAAAATTTATTTTAATAAAGTTCTGTCCAAAGTTTTGAGATTATATACGGAACACTAAAAACGATTCATCAAAATTATAAAAAAATTGCAATGTCCGAAAAATTTACAAGCTAATTACATTTTTGTATGATCTTGGTATTTCATATTTTAATTTTAATTGACTTAACTACTGTAGATGAAGTTTTTTTTAAGAAGTGTAAGTGGGTCTGTACTTCAGATTTAATTCCGCGATTAAATAAATCCTTTGATAGATATCCTGCTGTTTGGTAAATAGCATACAATTATAATTAATGACGAATAGAAGGAGGATAAAACAAATTAAATTCCCTAAGAGTTCAAAAAGGAAGCCAGCAGAAGCCGGGGACAGAAAACATCTTGCTGGAATGTAAGAATTTTTTTTTTTTTTTTTTTTTTTATCTACGAAGAAAGAGATCATAAAGAAGTCGCCCGTAGTTAAAGAACGTGCATTAATTTTTCTTTCTCTCATTCGATTTAATTCTAAATTTGAATGTATAATATTGGATTGGAACTGTTCCTATTTCTATCTTGAATCTATGATGGATGTTCTTTCCAGTCGTTACCGACCGTGTTTCAGGAAGTGTGTCGGAAAATAACAATTTCAAGTTGTTGACGAAAAAAAAAAAAATAAAACACACAAAAGAACCATAAACGAAACTTTTGATTAAACAAATAAACAATTTGCTCTACATTCTTGACTAAACCAGCGTGTGTATATTGTTAAATTATTTAAGTTTAAGGTGACATTTCTTGCTGAGTTTTGACTCAAAATTGCTCAAGTGACTGAAAATATTAATAGAGTTAATTTTTCTTCGATTAAAAGATATTGGGTTAAATTTTTCTTATTAACTTTTTTACCTAACAGTTTTCTCTAATCAATCATATTTTTGTAAAAATTTCACAACTCAAAAATCGTGATGAAGTATACTTTTAACTGGAACAGTGGTAAAATTTAGATTTCGTATAGTCATTATGGTAGCATAGTGCAGGGACGCGCCAACTTCCTTTGCGGTGTCGTGTGAAATTACCAAGTGTCGCCTTTATATGCACGGAGCTCCAAATTACTGCTGCCACAACATTTTTTTCACGTTTCAAGGTTTTTTTTACAAAAGATCTAATAGGGCGAATAATAAATATAATAGTTTCAGCCGCTTTTGAGCTAAATATTTTCGAAAAACTACAAAGCAAAAAAACAACTTTTTTTTACAACTTTTAATCATACCTCATATATTATATAGTAACGTAATAAAAGTGAATTTAAAACGTTAAAAATGTGAATCTTCTAAAAATAAGAGAAGCTTGTGGGTGCCTTTAATTTTAAAAAATAAATTTGTTCTTAACTCGTTGTTCCACTTGGCCTTTTTCCGACGTTTCCCTGTCGCAAAGACTACTGCGGACGATTGCTACAAACAAAGCGCGCAGGCTTTTCTAGCGAGCAGAGGGTGAGGGAAGCATCACCAGACACAATCATGTTCAAGCCTCGCTGCGGCATCGCCTGCAACAGTATCAGTCGGTCATTTAATAGCCACACCTCGTATAATGAGAGCTACTGCAAGTTAGACAACTAAATTGGCAGATCAGTTAAGGCTATGACTACCCTCCTAAAAAAAGGCGCAAGACATTTCCCCATTTTTTACTCTATCCAATGCGAAGCAGATAAAGTATTGGATCAGTCTCTTTCAAGTATTTTGTAAAATATCATTGTTTTTATATCTATACGAAAAAGATCCGTTATTTATATTTCGATTTTAACCTTACTTATTCTATCATCCTTGGCCAAGTGGTTTAGACTATAAAAATATCTTAAATTAGGCTTAAAAATCGGTTAAACTTACTCCGTTTAATGTTTTGAAATTAAGGTCCGAATAATCTAAAAGTAAAATCACTTTTTCTTATTCTTGTATCAATTATGTGAAAAAATTTGACGAATTTGACTCAAAAAATTTGAGTCATAAATCAGCAATAAAAAAAAATCTTTATTTATTGTCATTCTTGAATATTTCAACGATGCTAATCCAAAATATTTGAAGCTCGAAGGAAATAGTTTTGGACAAAAATATCCAAGATATAAATGTAAGATTAAACTTCTACGTTTGTCTGAATTGAAACAAACAAACAACTCGAATACGGATTGCCAGTGAAAACGAACGAACCATCTCTCATCATACAGGTTTTCGAATTTTTTTCCTCTTTTCGATTGAAAAACCGGGATGTAGTAATCAATTAATGGATTGATAATTGCAAAATAGGAATACATCCAAATTAGAAATTTCATCATAAAGTCGATTGCATGTCGCGTAGAATTCTTTTGTTTGAAGATCGATGGGAGCGTCAAGTTTTCCTCTGCCATAACGACTTTACACTGAATTTCCGAGAATCCAGAGGAGTAAAATATTTTACTTTTTTCCTTTATGAATAGCTTAGGCATAGAAAAAAATAAAATAATTATGGAAAATTATTAAATTTTTTCAAGAGATGCCATTCGAGTTATATACAAAAAAATTGTAATTTGGAATAAATGTCCGAGGAATTTCCCATCAAAATAAAGAAACCTTTATCCACGATTAAAGAAAGGTTACACGTTTCGTATAAATTGCAATTATTTTAACACCTTTTTCGTTATAGTAAAGATCAAGTTAAGACCTATAGGAATCCAATAATAATATATAAATACAGTTTCATTGTTCCGAATTCTGTACGGTGAGATTTATATTATCCGGAGGTTTCTAGAAATGACTTTTTCTTTCACTCGCGCTTTTCATGCAAACCTTCATTTTGAAAAATTTAAATAGTCGTTTTTGAAAAATAAATCTTTTTTTCGAATCAATTGCCATTGTGGGGGAGTAGGTGACATTCAAAACCTTTCAGGCTGAACCCATGAAAAGTGTATTGTTCCCGTTGGTTTTAAAGAGGGGGTGTTGTTCACAAGCAGGTGTTGGTGCTCCCTGAAGAAGGGGACGACGTTTTTCCAATTCACTTCATTCCATTTATCATCAAAAAAAAAAAAAAAAAAAAAAAAAAAAAAAAGGAATTAAGAAATTTTCAACTCCAATTTAAAAGCAATTTGAAAAACCAAAAGTTGTTTCATGTGTTGAAAAAGTAATGCTCATCAAAATTGAACTTATGAAAGCATTACTATTATGAAGTTAATTTCTATGGACAATGACAGAAATTGATAGTAAAAAATACTACTTTTATAAGGATATGTTTTGTGACACGCGCTTGAAAAACATAGCGATGAATTATCTAAGGATGGGTCTGACAAAGCTTTATAAAACGTAGATTTTGTAGATTTAATAGGAGAAATATATTTTTGGAATACCTATATCCGCATATTTGTAATTTTTAATTTTTACATGTTACTACTGCTGCTCACCTAACTTGATAACGATCACAGATTCAGTGATTAATGCGAATTCGTGAATTTTAAACCATTTTTTTTTTTTTTTAATTTGAATATTTAAAATTACAGTAGAACCTCGTTTATCCGGACTAATTGGGACCAAAGGCAATCCGTATATTCCGGATATATGGATAATAAAAACAAAACAAATCCTCGATAATATTACGATAAAAAAACATGTTTATATCAAAATTACATAGAATTGTTTAAAAAATACTACAAAAATTTTTTTGGTGAAATTAACTTTATAATTACATTTTTGCTATCAGAGCTAAAAATTATTATCTATGTCAACATTTATTAAAATAAAAATGTCTACAAATCCGATTCGGATAAATGAGGGCCGGATAAACGAGGTTTTACTGTAATATGAGTTTGACGAGTAAAGATTGAAAAAAACATGTTAATAAATTGATTATTATATAAAAGATTAAAAAACAGTCATGTCAACTTGGTCTTAGAACATGAGCAAATCCTCTAAGACTTTGCTATAGGAGTCGGATATGTTTATTACAGTTGTCAATTTTATAATATATTTTATTTATATTTTCTTCTCAAATCAGGCAAGGCAAGCGCCTTTGAATCAAGCTTAAGAAAATATAAACAATCTAAGATCGGTCTATTAAACCGAGTTCTCATGATTAGCTCTATCTTGGGCTCAAGTCTTCCTTATAAATACGACCATAAAACAATTTTCCAAAGCAGCCCATTTCCGCATTAAAATCGATGTGGAAATGAGGAGATTACTGAAATGGAAGTTCTTTTTTGTACGATCGTCTCGTAATTTTTTACACGACTTATTATTATTATTATTATTATTCATTAAGAGAAATCAATGAGGTTGTCCTCTACTTGATGTAGGAGCAGAGAAGAACCTTACTTGATTTCACTTTATAAATCAACAACTCTGCTACTCTCGGCAAAAACAAATCTTTTCAATTATGATCATTGTTCTTCTTCTTTGAATCGAATTGTAATTTTTGAATTCATGACGTTTGGATCGTTCAAAAACCATCATCTGATCATGGTATCTATGCCAAGAGGATCCTCGAGAAGCAGCAGGTAACGTGGTTAGGTGGTGCTAATGAACAGAGGTGACCGGCATTGGACCTCTCCAGGATGCGCCAGTGGACTGCGCAAATCAGCCAACAAGAGATGCAGCAGCTCCGCGCACTAATCAATACCGAAGAGCCGAACCGGCTGGCCACGATAATTCCTCTTGGCATTAATGACAGCAGAATCTGACCAGAACTCGAGAAATATGGTCCTCCACTGGATTCATTAAAGAGCCCCCCGGCTTCCTTTATGACACTGTCAGGGAGCTAAGTGAATGCGAAATAAAATGACAGTGACCACCACTTGAAAGAGAACTCACCTTCTCTTTTTTTTTTTTTTTTTTTTTACTGCATACGCAGGATGGGAAAGTATTGGAATCAAACAAGGAAAATTGGTGTTTTTTCGAAATATCTCACAAAGAACTAAAAAATCAAAAGAAATCACTGCGTCGAGGTTCACAAAAAACCTAAAATAGAAAGAATTTAAAAATTACATCTTAAGACAGGGGTGTCCCACCTTTTGTCATACACGGGCCATATTATCTCGGACCGCGGATAAAATATTATAATTCTATTGATATTTGTTATTCTAAAAAGATAGTTAATAACGTAGAAATAATAACTTTATATAGATATAATAATCCCTGACTATCCATTATCTATTAACACGTAAGAACGTGCAAAGACCTAAAAGACAAGTCCTGACAAGTTTTAGTTCAGGAGAGAAATTATCAATTAATTGTGATTGTTCTAGAAAACCCCCATTTATTGTCTCCTTGTACTATAGAATGATATAACTATAGACTTGGTTGGTTTCGTAGCATATAAATTAACTCAAATAATAAATATTTTAGAAAATAAAAATATGAAAAGAAGAATTTTTAAACACTCTAAATCTCATTATCTTATTTAGTTGAGATTATAATTTTGCTTTTATTGAATTTTATTCTTGAAAAAGCTTCACGTATTGTTCAAATGTACATTCATATTTCAAAAAAGGGAATAAATATATCTCTACATATAAATCTCAATGCCTTAAGGAAGTTAATGATTTTGTGTTGAGCCACACTCATTGCAGTGCTGGGCATGCGGCCCGCGGTCCACTGGTTGGACATCCCTGTTTTAAGAGATAATAATTATTGTGTCAAAATGTCTCTGCTATTTTGTATATGTTCTCAAATTTTATATTCGTTCTACCTCAAAATTATATTGAAATTATAAGATATGACTTTAGTTGAAATCGGAAATTTTTAATTTTTTGTTATTTCTCATGGGTTCAAATTCTCGATTGGATGTAGGTAAATTCGTTTTATTGTAAGATTAAGCTGGTTACTCAACAGACGACAAATAAATTATATATACATACGTTTTATATATTTATTTGTTTATTTGTGCATCTTCATTGATTTTTCCTAATGAATCATCCAAATCAGTTACTTTTGGCAAACTAAATTTTTCATTAAATTGAAAGTTTCTTTGAGCCGAAAGTAGCAGAATTTTTATAAATTGAAGGAGACAATAAAGAGTAAAATCTTCTGCTGGAATTATAAATTTTTAATTTATTTGTAACGAGGCTATAGTTGATGAAAAGGGCAAAGCTCACGAAACTATAGTCTCGTTATAAATAAATTAAAATTTATAATTCCAGCAGAAGACACACTCTTTTATTGTCTCCTTCAATAAATCTTTTCAATTAGAAATATTTTTGGTTTATGCCAGTATAGCTACTAATGACAGATGTTTTATCACGCTCACATTTACCTGTTTCAACAATTTTCGTTTCACATGTTATCGCCCAAAGATCTTCACTGAGTGTGTGCCTCATTGGCAAAATTCACTTCACTTCTAATAGACAGTAAGATCATTAATGGCGACAGTGAAGATATATATTAAACCCTATTGAAGCAAGTCATAATGAAGTTCCACCATTTGATAATGTACCTGAGGAAGGCGATTACTTTGGGTTAATCTCGTGGCAGCTGTCATTTGGGCGTTCTTGCAAAAAGCGTGTGCGTTCTCCCCCAGGTAAGCAACTCTTCCCTTCCTTTCCAGCGCTCTTGTTTACAGACGTAGTCTTTGTCGTCTTAGCACGTGTATGGCACAAGGCTAGATGCAACAAGATACCCGAAGGGGTTGATAGGATAGCCGAACGAGTTTCTAACCCTTCTGATATTATATAGATATTAGAAAGGTAACCAGCTCACGTGGCCGCCACGAGCCACTTGACGTCTTGGTTTTTATCATTTTCTTTTTATCTAAGGTGACAACTTCATTTAAATAAAAGCTCATAGACGCTTCACTATCGAATCGCCCTCTTCGGACACCAACTCGATAGCCATTAAATATAAATCTACTTTGAAACTTGAAGGGATCAAGGATGTGGGGGTGAAAGGACGGAGGGACAGATGCGCCAGTCTTGGGGGAGAAACGCCATATAAAAAATACTTTGTGATGTTTTAATAGTTTTACAGAAACATTTTGTGGTATTTAAAACTGTTTCTTTTTTACTATCTTTAATGAAAAATTAATTTTTGCCAGAAACCATTTATCTGGATTAGATATTGTTGATGAGCTATTATAGGCCACCTTCTGCTAATGTTGACAAGTATTTTAAGCAGTATAGCTCTTGTGTTTCTAAGCTAAACTCTGATTACATATTTCGCTTTAAGCCTTCTTAATCAATTTTAAATTATTTACTCAGCACGACTTAGAAAACTGTAAAATAACAAAAGCACTAACTCTCATAACAAACTCCGCCATATATTCTTAACTTCGATGATACTTTAGAAACACATTCTTTGATCATGTCATATTGACCAATCATCATTAGGAATCCTTCTTGAAAAACGAACGCCCAGAATTATGAGCCACAACTAATATAATGTTAGGTTTATTTCGTATAAAAAGGTGAGAAAAAAACATCAACCAGCTGAAAACATATATAACAGACGAAGAAAGCAAAACTTATAATAAAGCTGATCATAAAAAATTGGTGTAATATGATTATGAAAAATTAAAGCATAAAAGGTCAATTTACCAAGGTGTAAATACTGAAACATTGAAATGTATACTAAAGAATAATTCATATCTAATAACAACATTTTATGTAGATATATCTTGTAAAGTCTTTCTTCTAAAGACAAATTCGTTTCTTCTTGATAGGTGACAGGTTTACAACTTCACGATATTAAACTGAGATTTATTGGCTTGCTAGGGGATGGAAGCCCCTGAGACAAACTGGTCATTGGGCAGGTTAAAATCAGTTTAAAATGACAAGTGTCGCAAACGTTAGGCGACATATCCAACAACACGTGTTTTTTTCTGCAACATCTCGGCATGATAGCTGACCAGCCCTCCATTTTATTATAAATCAGAGTTGAAGTGCTCTCCGTCCTTTTGATCAGGACTCGAATAGATCGTTCGTTTTCAAAAAATCTCACTTGAGAATCAAGATATGATTCATTTCCAATAAAATTGCAAAATCAAACCCTCATCTGAGCCCTCGGATTTCATTTAGCAAAATTCTCAATTTTTGATCCAAATCGCTTAATAAATAATAATTTTCTTATCTTTACTTAAATTTCTACATAAATGACTTGTATGGTTGATTTGTTTGTTGAGTTACTCACTTCCAATTATGGTAATAATGAAAGCAGTAGAGTAAATGTCTTGAATAAAAACTATATTTCTAAAGATTAAAATTATTTCATTCAATACAAAACTCAACGCTTGAAAGAAATGTTTGGTTATAGTTGAAAATTTATAATTATAAGAAATTATTTAAACTTAACGACCAAGTTCATTAAAAAGTCACTAATGATGAAACATTAAGTTTGGAAGCAATCGGTCGACTTTTTTATACAATATCATAATAAACTAAGCTTATTAAAAAAAATTATAATAATAATTATTTCTTTATACGTACATTTTTATCTTCCCTGCAATTGGAGACGACTATATTCTCCCCATTTCAGACTTATTTATATCTTGGGGCACGGTAGTGCCCCAGCCAAGTTCGATTCGAGCGTGGATGTGTGCACTGCCAGACTACTCCTTTACAGGAAACAACTCAGGCCATTTTGACGCCTCTGTAACTTCGTAATGGAAACCTCTACATGGCTGAAATTTTTTTCCAGAATACTGGTCCATAAGCTTAACTAAATTACAAAATTTCATATTTCTACTGTTTATACCATCCAAGTTACAAGAAGCCAAAGATAGGCTTTTTCGTCACTCACTCACTCACTCATCAAAATTCTAGAGTACTTCCGCTAACCCTAGAATGCTGAAATTTGGCAGGCAGGTAGAGTTTGGGGTACAATTAATGGGAAAAAATCCAAAAATCGAAACTTTCCCTTCTTCAGGACCTAAAATGAAGGGGTGAAATTTATAGACTTAATTAACATATACTAAAAATTCAATGAACCTAGAATGCTGAAATTTGGCATACTGGTATAGCTTGACACATTAATAAAGGAGGAAATTGAAAAATCGAAACTTTTCCTTCTTCAAGGCCCGAAATGAAGGGGTGAAAGTTATAGGCTTAATTAACATAAACTAAAAATTCAATGAACCTAGAATGCTGAAATTTGGCATACTGGTAAAGCTTGACACATTAATAAAGGACGAAATTGAAAAATCGAAACTTTTCCTTCTTCAGCATCATAAATGAAGGAGTGAAGTTTATAATATAAATTCTTATCAAGTAAAAATTTAAAGGGTATAAAATGCTAAAATTTGGCATGTTAGTAGATTTTGGGACATTAACAATAGGAGAAATCGAAAAACTGAAACTTTCCCTTCTTCAGCATCTAAAATGAAGGAGTGAAACTTATGAGCTAAATTAACTAATAGTGAAAATTCAATGACACTAGAATACTAAAATTTGACATAGTGTAATAACTTGAATCACTAATAAAGTGAGAAATCGAAAAAGATCTTCATCAGCCTTTAAAATAAATGCGTGAATCTTGAAGGTTAAATTCCCATCCAACTTACAAAAAGAAGTGAAATCTCAACAAAAACACTTGTGTAAAAAAAGGCCAAGTTCGATTAATAAAATCCGTTAGCCAAAAAAAGTAGTGAGATCTAATGTGCTGCCAAGTTCAACATCATCAATTTATTAAATGAGTCGAGAATATATTAGTAACTTCAATTAAAACGAATGTTTTTAATTTCACATGTCCAACTATATTTTTTATTGATTTCACATTTTTAGTAGAAATTATTTTCCTAAAACTTGGCTTTTACGCATTAAATTATTATTATTATTGCGTTTAAAATTCTCTATATCTTTTCATCAAATAATTCTAATTAATTTTTTTTTACAAATTTTTGACTTTTTATTCTGTAGCAGCCTTCTAGATATTAGTAGACTCAACTTAAATCAACGATCAACTCGTAGAGTCAAATATTTAAGATTAATTCCATAGTTGCCTGCAAGATCGGCAACCTAGAGTACAGCTCACATGAATAATGAACGTCAGCAACAGTGGAATTCTGCTCTCGTAATAACCGTAGTTCACTTAAATAGATATAACCTAAAAAGCACTTACTATTATTACAAACAAAATTAAAACCTACACCATTCCTGTGTGTAAAACAATAATACATGCCCCGCTTACACTTAATCAAAACATTGGTTTGCAGACCAAATCATTAGTTCTTACCAAATTCCTCATTTAAATTTTATGGTATCACATGGAAGGCATATATATATAGTATCAAAAAAGTACTCGTGTCATACGCTCAAATAGCAGATAATCAACTATTTTTTGCTACACCGTCTAACTGTACAAACTGAATGCCTTATTACTCAGTTTGATTTGAAAGCTATGCTACATTCCATTAACTGTAGAAACACGGCACAACAATCTGGGGGATCACACGGTTGGTTCAATTCAATTCTAACAGATCGATAATTTCAGTTGACTCTGTTTTGGGAATAATGAATGAAATTTCTAATTTCACCATGAGAAGTCCGTCTTACCCGAAAGATTATTCTAGATGTATCTGCAGAGTTATGAAAATACCGGGAAGCAGAGGCTATCATATGATAATTGGCAAATTTGAAAGAAATTGGCCTTTTCCGAAGAATAGACAAGTGGCCAAGCTAGAAATACATAAAAGATGGTGATCGAATGTTAAGTTTTATTTATACAGTATATCAATAGAGGAGGTTGTTTGCCTTGTGAGACTGGACGGCCACCAGGATAGGCATTGTATGTGCACGCTCAGTCTGGAAAAAGGGAAAAACAAGAGCAACTATATAGATTGAAATAAGGAAAAGTCCAGGGCAAGCGAGCATTTGGCTCGCCGTGGGCCGACCGGCTCAATTTCCTTATTTTTCACAAAGCGACCGACCGGTGGGGGTGTCGAACTTGGACACTTGGCTAACTGAATGATGTTGGCTTTCTGCAAGAGAATCTTATCGCACCCCACCAGCCGCTCAATTGAAAAGTCTGGAACAGCCACGCAATCGACCGTTAAGTGAATAATACAAACGGTTCACTTGCTTTCATCTTATGCCTGTTTTAACTTAACCAAATTTATAACCTCGAGTATTAAGCATATATCGTAAGAATCATGTGTTTTTTTTAATGGATATGCTTAATGATTAAAATAAATTCAACTTGATTTTTAAGTCGATTGTTCAACGTTTTCAGTAGAGGTTGCCAGTAATAGTCAAAACATCAAAAATAGAATGCAATAAGGTCATTCCTCTAGTATTAGATAAGAATCGATCGTTATTTTTGATTTTAAGACGATTCCTCCATGTCATCAGCTCAAGTTTGAGTTGTTTGCCATAAAAGAATTTAGTCTTTTTGATTTTAAGTCGATTCTTCCACGTTTTCAGTAGAGGTTTCCATTAATAGTCAAAACATCAAAAATGGAATGCAATAAGGTTATTCCTCTAGTATTAGATAAGAATCGATCGTTATTTTTGATTTTAAGTCGATTCCTCCATGTCTTCAGCAATGGTTATCAATAATAATCGAAACGTCAAAAACCTAATGTAAAATTGGTATTCCTCAAGTATTAGATGAGAATAAATCGCTATTTTTGATTTTAAGTCGATTCCTCTATGTCTTCAGCAATGGTTGCCAATAAAAACCGAAACGTTAAAAATCCAATATAGAATGGTTATTCCTAAAGTACTAGATGAGAATCAATCGCTATTTTTGGTTTAAAGTCGATTCCTCTATGTCTTCAGCAATGGTTACCAATAAAAACCGAAATAAGTCAAAAATCCAATATAGAATGGTTATTCCTCAAGTACTAGATGAGAAACAATCGCTATTTTTGGCTTAAAGTCGATTCCTCTATGTCTCAGCAATGGTTACCAATAAAAAGCCGAAACGTCAAAAATCCAATATAGAATGGATATTTCTCAAGTATTAGATGAGATCAATCGCTATTTTTGATTTTAAGTCGATTCTTTCATGTCTTCAGCAATGGTTATCAATAATAACCGAAACGTCAAAAACTAATGTAGAATTGTTATTCCTCAAGTATTAGATGAGAATCAATCGTTATTTTTGGTTTAAAGTCGATTCCTCTATGTCTTCAGTAAATAGTCACCAATAAAAACCGAAACGTCAAAAATCCAATATAGAATGGTTATTCTTCAAGTATTAGATGAGAATCAATCGCTATTTTTGGCTTAAAGTCGATTCCTCTATGTCTTCAGCAAAGGTAAGGGATAAGAAAACAACGCAGTTGCTATGGTTACTTATAAAATTTCCTCCCAAATTTTTAGCATTTCACAGAGAGAAGCATATCCATTCTTATTTAAGCAAGGCTAAATGAGCTATATTAAAACGTTCAAATGAATAAATTTTAAAGAATTTAAAAAATTAAAAAGTATGTTGTAGCCAGTGTCGCTAGATGGCAGTACCCTAGCTCATTAGAAAAATAAAAACTTATGTTTATTAGCAAATTAATTAAAAGCATTTGAAATTAAATAAAATTAAATAAATTGAAAATGTGATAAGATTATGTTCAAGAAAACACATTAACCCTATCATAAAAATAGTTAATAAATAAATGTTAAATAAAGGAAAAGAATGATTGTAAATAAAAACGAAAATGTTAATATTTTATTATAAATAATAATTGTTAAAAATATAAAAATTTGTACTTTAAAATGAATAAATATGTTTTGTTATAAATATACAATTCTTTTAATTCATCAGACAAAGTGACCAAAAGGAAAGTAAGAGTGCCTACGACAATATCATAGGTAAACCAGGCTGGTCCCAGATCAGTCACTCTTGCTTTCCTGACAATTTCATGTGGACCCAATCAAATGCTTAGACCGCCTTGAAGAATATTCTCGGCAACCCACTCTGATCTAAGATCGGAGGGTCTGACCATTTGAGACAGACAACCACAAATTGGTGACCCCGACGTGATACCCACCACAGAGCAGTCACTCTTGCTTTCCTGACAATTTCATGTGGACCCAATCAAATGCTTAGACCGCCTTGAAGAATATTCTCGGCAACCCACTCTGATCTAAGATCGGAGGGTCTGACCATTTGAGACAGACAACCACAATTGGTGACCCCGACGTGATACAACCACAATTGGCGACCTCCGACGTGATACAACCACAAATTGGTGACCTCCGACGTGATACCCACCACAGAGCAGTCACTCTTGCTTTCCTGACAATTTCATGTGGACCCAATCAAATGCTTAGACCGCCTTGAAGAATATTCTCGGCAACCCACTCTGATCTAAGATCGGAGGGTCTGACCATTTGAGACAGACAACCACAAGTACTATCTTACTCTAGAGTAAAGTACTTTAAAATATAATTTAACTAAAAACTTTATTTAACCTTTTTTGTGGAACCCAAGGTACTTAATTAGGATATTAAATTTCATCAAAATTGGTTAAGTCATTTTCAAGATATTTAGAAAAAACTAAAAAAGTACTGAAATAAAGTACTAATGTTTGTGGGCCGATATGTACCAAAAACTAATCAGCGCTTCATTTTGTTAAAAGAATGCTAGGTGCAACGGTGTGGAAAAAATCGTGGGCCAAAAAAACGATAACATACATACATACATCCATCCAGCCGCACGCACTAAATGAAAAAATCGCACTTTTTGGCCTCTCGACGAGACCCCATGTAATTTTTGGCAAAACCGTCACGTGCTAAAATTCAACCTAATTGAATACTACAATTTGTGACTTTAATTGAGTCCATGAGTTCCGTATTCTTTACCTGAGGACCCTTTGAAGCCACACTTGCCCCGAGAGCGATTACAATACTTTACCCATGCTTTGCATTGGATAAAGTAAAAATATATGAAAGTACAAACTACACCATAATCTTGTATATGATTCAATAATTTGATACACACTTAAATTAAATTGACATTTTCTAGAAAATACTGACTATACTGTAAAATGACGACTATTTAGAGTACAATACGAAACATCTTTGCTAGTTTGAACATAGGAAAGATCCTAAAATTGATGTTTGAATAAAAGTGACCATTTCGAATTCAAATTGGAGTAGGGAAGTGTGATTCGCTCACTTGGGTCCCTTACACCCTACGAAATTAGACAAATGAAGATTAAAGAAATCCTGAGTAGATCGTTCATTTCGAGGGTCTACGTATTGACAAGATTGTCGGCTGGGAGATAAACACTCCATATAAATTTCACATTTGACCCCTCCTGGCGCCCATATGGTGCTGGAGGCCAGGTGTCCTAATGGACTGCACGTGACCGTCCCGACTTTTATGTCCTCATCAGCTTTATTAGCTAAAATAATTAAAAAAACTAATAGATTTTTACTAAAATTTATTGGTTAGTGAAAACATTAATATAAAATAAACGTTGATCTTATCAATAGAGGACGAACATATTTTTGAGAGAGGGTTGGGGTGATATGGCGAAAAAAAAACCGTTCAGTTGAAAGAAGGGTGATAGCTTTGATTCGAAACAGGGTTCCAAATTTCATTTCTCCCCCTCTTTTTAGATTTATAGAATTTAATTCAAGTTGGAATAATTTGTTTTTATACTATAATGATTTCTCATGCATTTATTTCATTGGAACTTAAGAGACGTTTGAATTCTTCTTTTGAAGAGGGGGCGATCGAGTTGACCTTCGTTTTTTGCTCTGTTGTGGTTTGGGGATGATTTCGGCATAATTGGATTTGTCAGATTTCGAATTGATTTTAAAACTGAGGGCTGGAGGTAAAGGGGAGGATGGGGGTGGTACTTGCAGCTGCAGTCAAGAGACAGCAGGAAAGCACCCTATTTGCAGGAACCACCAGCCGCTCTTCAACATTGCACTGTAAAGGGGAAATCCAAAATGGCCAACTACAAACTAGCATCATATTTAACCGTAAATTTCCATTCGCTTAACAGACAATCGTTCAAATGTTTAGATCCTTATTTATTTTCAATTTTTTCCATT
Organism: Forficula auricularia; assembly: GCA_024734495.1. Lineage (NCBI taxonomy): Eukaryota > Metazoa > Arthropoda > Insecta > Dermaptera > Forficulidae > Forficula > Forficula auricularia. The sequence goes on from JALMQS010000074.1 coordinate 11,766,233, forward strand.
TATCTGATTTTAAATTATATTATTCGGAAATACGAACAATAAATTATATTTTAAAAAAACTAAAAAACCCTCTTCTAAAAAGTACAAAATGTGTGGGCCGCAGAAACATGTACTTTTAATTAATTTCGACAAAGTGCCCCACACTTTTTGATTATGACATTATTTTATACTTTTTAGAAGCGTTTTTTCCTTAAGGAGGTTCTTTCGCGACAATCCACACAAAAAGTTTTAGCTTCGTAACCACACTATAAATAAGAAAGGAACTAAAATTTTAGGGTATTTTTTTAACGGGACTGTCTACTCACACTACGAAATCTCTATATAGATACACACATACTAGCCGGATCGTTTCCAAGCCATTGTGCTTAGATCCCCTCCACTAAAAATAATCGCCCAAATAGTTTTTTTTGTTTTTTATCAAAACTACGTGGAAAATAATTTCAATTTTTTTTTAAATTACTCCGAATATATAATTCTAACAAGTATTAGTTTTTCATCAAGGTGGTGAAAGTCTTTCAATGAAAAAAAATAAAATAATGATCATATCCCCACCCTTTCCCTATCTACCCTATGTTAAAAATGTCATTTTTAATTGCAATTATTTCATGTTTGGTGTGGTAAATCGTCTTCAAATTATAACAGTATGTGTATTATGCTTTTAATAACTTATATTCCAAGTTTCAAAGACTTCTTGAATTTTTGCATTTGTGAAACAACTACCTTAATTATTTTTATAGAGAAAAGTTTGCGGAATTTAACAGAACAATAGTCACATTGAAACATTCATAGATAAATACATACATACATACAGGTGAAGCTAATATAAATCGTGTAAAAAAATAAAAATTATCGATAAAACATTTTTTTACAAAATAATCATAAATATTTTAATTTTTTCTATCTAACGGTGTGACGATTAATTGAATTGCATAATAACTATAGAAGAAAATCAATAAAAAAACAATGCAATTAACATAAAACATTTCAATTGATTAAATTTGAATAATTATTTCAAATTGAACCCCTTCGGATTAGTATATGTTCAATATTAAATATATTTTAGTAAATAGACATATTCTTTAAAAATTAATTCTACTTTGATTATTATATAAAACTAAAGATTTGAGCATGTTTTTTTTGAAAATAGTTGGAATGTTTTTCAAAAAATCTCGGGTTAAAATTAACCAATGTACTATATATTAAAAGAGAAAGAATTTAATTCTAACTGCCCGGAAAGCATGTTAGTTCACAGGTTCGACTCCTAAGGGATGAATCCCCTCTGATAAAAAATATTTCTACTAAAATCCTAAAATTTGTCCTAAAAATTAAATTCATTCTCTTTTGATTATTATCTTTCTCAAGAAAAAAACATATTTTCGAAAATGAAATATCTTAAAGTATTGATAGTTGAACCAATTGAATATTCAAATTTTGTTGTATTTATTTATCGATTTTATGGAAAGGCGACAGAGGCGCCGCTCTTTTTACTTCTTTCGTTACCATAGTAAATAAACAACCAGGTTTATAGTTGTTTTAAAGTATTTCGATTCACTTAAATTATGAAAAATCATAAGTATATTCAGGAAACTATGCCATCTCGAAAACCTTCTAAAAACTTCATTTCCGAGGTCCTGTACCTGATTTAACTGAAGAAGGATATTGGGACAATTTGCCCGTTTCTCGGAATTTAGTTGAGCCCAAATTTATTGAGAACACCGATCGAAGTAAAAACTATTTAATTTGGTCAAAGAATCTCTCGCCCTGGGAACGACTACACAATCATCAGACACTGGCAAGTTGTCGTCGTCATGCAAAATTTCATTCATTCAGAAATATTGAAAATGATTTGGATATACCACTTCGATCTATGTATAATCATTCCGATGAAATTTTTCCACATAAGCTGGATTTTTACTTCTCTCCAGAAACTGTTGGAGTCCTCCCATTTAAATCTGATAATTCCTTTTTGAAGGGATTCGAAAATCCTCCCTGGAGAGGGCATCCTTTGAAAATTGGTGGGACCATCCAAAGAATTCATCCAGACTCTATTAAAACTGGCATAGCTAGTAGAAACAGCTCAAAATCGGCACCTGGATACGTCAGGAAGTTTGATGGCAGCTTATACATTTGCTAATCTAGTTTAATTATCAAATTTTGATGTACTAATTGTAGAAATAAATTATAATTAAAAAGTATTTATTTTTTATATTTAACTAAAAGTTCACAAAACTAGTCCTTAAAATTTGCTATAAACTCAACTCATATTTAAAAAAATCAAATTTCATCTACTACCATATAAAATAAAGAAAATTTTGAAATTTTTTTTAGAAACTTTTTAAAATTTAAAATATAAAATACTAGGTTTCACCTAAATATTTATGCGAAACCTCCCTAGTATTTTATATTTTAAATTTTAAAACGTTTCTGAAAATTTTTCAAAATTTTCTTTACTTTATTCATAATGTTTCACCAAGAACCCACACCATTCTCCCTTAACAAAAAAAATACTACCATATTCCTTATATAAAAATTAATGTGATAAATTTCCAAAAGTACATTAGTTTATGTTTTTCATTTTAACATTTTATTAATGTTTTAGTTAAAAAAAATTTGTTCAGTACTAATATAATAAAATAAATTATCTTATAATAAAGCTCGAAAGTCACTATGTCCGAAAGATCATGTAAATCAGAAATGTCAAACTGAATTATTTACTTATTTTATATATTAGACATCCTCAGGAAATCACCCAAGCGAGCACTTCATAATTGAATTTTTTAATTAAGTAATTTAACTTTTTCAAAAAAAAATGATAATTAGGCATGCATTAATTATTGTAACATTGTAGAAGCATCTAGAAAATTTAACTAGTTAAATGACGGATCGATAAAATGAACTTTAGAATTTATTTTACTTTATTTATTAATTTATATTTTTTTTCTTTTAATTCACCGTCCTGATTAGTCAACCACTTGTGAGTTTAGATTGGCTTTCTGTCTAGTAAACTAAATTATTATAATTATTATTACTATACACGTAAGGGTCTAATTTGAAAAAATAAAAGACTTATTTTTAAAATCACAACTTATTTAATAAATTTTACATATAATTTACACATTTCTAAGAGAGGTAAAAGTGTAATTTGATATAGTTTTTCAATAGTTCATGTACAAAGTCACACTTACATTGAACCAACAAAATCTTTAAATATTTTTCAATTAAGGGTAGAATTTTTAAGTTTATTCTCAAAAATTTTATGTCATTTTTTTAAACGATCTTTTCCTATAAAATTTGTCCGATTCTTTTTACTTTCACATTTATATTCATAGAATATAATGTGGAAGTATTGCGATGCCCTGTCTGGGCCCTGACTCTTTGAGAGCTTGTATCTCAGAGATAAAAAATGTTAATTTCATTTTGTAACTTCTAGTTGGAAGGAATCGATGCCCTTAATAGTTGGAAACCGGATTTGGGACATAAAACCAGATATTGTGGTCCCCAGAGGCCAATAAGGGGCTAAAAATCCATTGGTCACTGCTTACCTATGTATGTACGTATATACATACCCCCCTGCGTTTCGCAACCATAAGTCTCAGAGCTACGAAATTCGAAACTTAAGCTCGATATAGTCTAGAAAGAGTACAGCAAGCTTTTGGAATCGGAAAACCGAAAGTGGACATTTACATGAAAGATTTTTCGTTTTTTTTTTTTATTTTCTCAAAAACTTCTCTAACGATTTTTTTAAGAATTAGTGTATTTATCAAGTGTCATGAGTTATTAGTTGCGTCAAATTTTTAATCCGATTGAAATCAAGGAAGGTGGTGTAAAGTAGAGTGTCGCGGCGCAATTAGTAGTGTCGCGATGATTTCAAATAAATGAAAATGTGAAAGTCGTGTGGTGAACACACCAGTTGATTTTTTTCAAATCCCATTATAACATAAAAAAATTAATGTTTTTGTATAATTCAGAGTTTTCAGTCTTATTATTAACACAACGTTTTACAAATAATATATTGTCACTTTTTTTTAATAATCTCAAGAATTAAAAAATATTTTTTTTTCACTATGGATACATACGATATATCAATTAATTTCAGGATTTACTTTTCTATTGTAAATGCATAAACCATGATTTGAAAAACTTGTTGATTTTTTTGCAGTAAATTTTTTTAGAGGGATGAACAAAAAACGATTTCTCCCCTCCTGCATATTTATCACACTAATAATCTCCAGGAGAAAAGCTCCCTTCTTTACCCTCTACTAGAAGATGCAGTCAAAGTGAAAGAACATGGGGACAATAGACTGTAAATGGTCATCGCTGATAGAGTATCAGTATTTTTCAAATCATACTTGACAGGCTCTCCATTTGCTAGGGCTGAAATTTAAATTAACTCCTATAATAGTTCATATTTTAATTAATGATAATATTTGTTTATTTATTCATTTTAATAAGACCTATGCTAAAAGTTAAGTTAAATATCGCAGCATAAATAAACAAAGGTAAATAGAAAACTAGAAGGAAAACAGAGTAGTTAACTCAGCTTATTTAAACATATCGAAACGTCGCTAAAAATCGAACAATTAAAAAAAAGACTACCTTGTGTTTTAATCAATAATTAAATTATAATATATTTTTAATTATGATCATTTTTCTGATCTTAAACATGTATTTAAATATCCAAATAAGATTATGAAAAAATCTTTATCATTTTGTGTCAATTAGGTATCAATTATACAACAATAGACAGGCCGCGGATTGAGGACTTTCTTATAAAGCAGAGGAGAAAGATATTGTATAGGATTCTCACGGGAATTAACCTATAATAATAACTTTTGTTATCATGACAGTGAACTTACAAATTAATTCATTAATTTTTTTTCTTTTAGTTTCAATGTTTCTGATCTTATCATCAGTAGAAATCGTTATTCTTCTTGTTTTTGTTTTTAAGATTTGCATATACGGCCATAATCAAAACCAAAAGAAATATTAACTAGCTAACAGTCCGGATAACAACGTTAGCGCTTTGGTTCGACCCCAAGGGGATGAAGATGAAACCCTCTCACATACAATATATACATAATTATCTCTAAGATCACATTGTCTCTAAAATATAAATTATTTTTAATGAAAATATTTTATTACACAACATACTACTAAAATTTGTAAATTTGATTGAGACCATGGGTTCCGTAGTCTTTACCAAAGGACCCTTTGAAGTCCCGTCTGGCGCGAGACCGATACAATACTTTATCTGCTTAGTATTGGTAAAGTAAAAATTCCAGTATGGCTTGCACCTTTTTATGCAGGATACACATACCCTTAACTGATCTGCCAATTTAGTTGTCTAAATAGCAGGAACTCTCATAATTTGTGGCGTGGCTTTTAAATGGCAGGAGTAATGGCGCTACTGGGGAAACATCGTGAAAAATTGCTGTGGCCACAGTATTTTGGGCTCAGTGCATATAAAGGCGCCAATCAGTATTTCTCACTACGGCACAAAAGGCACTTGGCGAGTCGCGGTTTAGGGATATGATTGAAACTAAATTAAATATGATACTAACTAAATAGATTTGTTGTTGATTTTATCTATAATTCGATGATAAGAATTTATTTGAATGTAACAAGCTGATGAAAACGTAACTTATGTGTAATTCTGCTAGGCCCTGTTGTTTCATTGACTGGCTGCCAACTTCTTAAGAGACAATTACTCTTCAGCTTGGATATCCATCAATTCGGAATGGAAATTGAAATACCGGAAGTGAGCTTAATTGGGGAGAGCACGAACACTATTACATAATTAATTATTCTTTTTTTATTTCTTGTATTTTATCAATGAAATGAAGGTTTATTAATGAGGATATATATATTATTAAATTAGATGATGGAAAAGAGGAAGAATTTTAAAAGAAAGAAATATGTATATATATATATATATACGGTAAAAAAATTCGTAAATAATTGGAATAAATTATAGAATGTGTTGTCCAACTTGTTCACAACCCATAAATAGAATAAATAGAAATAGGAATAAAAATCTTATAATTCTTTATTCATTTTTTTTTCAAATCCACGAGGGTGCAATCGCACCCCTTACAATCTCATTCAGGGGTCGGTTTTTCTCCGTCATTGCTTTTTTATTTAGTCGACTTCACTCTGAATAGATTCCAACTCCATTTTTTTTTAAACTTTTTCACATTCTTTATCTAAAATATATTTGTGATTTTTGAAATTTTTCGAAAATTTTCTCCCGCAATGTTATTGGATGGGTTGTTTTGTGTAAATCAAGTTAATTCGATTATGTACTACCATGTTTCCACCCTAATATTAGACTAAATTTATTTATTTCGCCTAGAAACTTTATTGGATTGAAAAAACGAACCGGCCTCTTAAATGTCTCCCTCTTCTTTCAATCAGTTTAGTTTTTTTTTACAAGATTTTTCTTGTTTAGCAGCTGAGAATGGCAAAACAATTGCAACTATTGCTAGCGATACTTTAATTGGCTATTTATTAAAACTAAATTCATCTAAATTGACATTTTAGTTGTTTGTATTTAGATAGTGAATAATTATGATTAAAAGATTTTCCTGGCCAAGATTATTCGTTATATCTATTTATCTTATTATATTAAACGAGCAATTCTTGATATATAATCGGTTTCTCGAAAACAGCTTAAACGATTTCGCTAAAAATTGTTGAACTTATCAAGTCTCATGAGTTATTAGTCGTGTATAAATTTTAATCCGATTGAAATAAAGGAAGGGGCTGTAAATTAGTCATGTCGCAAAATAAATATATTTTAATCGTTCATATCTCGTCTTCGGAAAGTAGCAGAGCCTTGAAATTTGAAACTTAAGCTATCTAGAGGCTACAAGAAGTACCACAAGATTTTGGCTAAAATAGAAGCACCCGAAGTTGGTGTTTGCATACGTAAGAATGTATCCCCTGCGTTTTACAAGATTTTTCTTGTTTAGCAGCTGAGAATGGCAAAACAATTGCAACTATTGCTAGCGATATTGCTAGAGGTACGAAATACGCTAGAAGGGCTTTTGCTTGAAATTCTCATTAAAGATTTTTCGTTTTTTTTTTTTTTTATTTTCTCAAAATTGATTTTAATCCTATTGAAATAAAGGGAGTGTAAATTAGGAGTGTCGTAAAATAAATATTTTAATCATTCATATATCGTCTTTGCTAAGTTGCAGAGCCTTTGAAGTTTGAAAACTTAAGCTATTTAGAGTCAAAAAGCTACCGAGCATCGCTCGGAGCTCCAGCCACTAAAAAATTATATGATGAATGGCCACCCAGCCTTCAAAATTATAGTCTCTAACAAATAAAATTATATATATACTATGCAGAGGATGTAATTTGCTCTTAATGAATAATTATGATTTTGTATCACCTGTTGGGACTACCGTTTATTAGTTGAATGTTTCATTTAAGATTAAATTTGTTAATATTATGGAAAAAATACTTTTTCTCCAGCTATCCTTGGCAAATCAGCTGCACCTGACTAGTACAAAGAAACCTCTTAAATTAAACATTGAAGTGAATAATTATAAATAATTTTTAAGGATTTAGGTGTCGGTTCTAGGTGTGAATCAAACTCAAATAAACATACATTTGTTTTAATATTTCCTTTTTGTGAAACCTAACCTAGAAAATTCTCCTCATAAGTTATGAATAATTATAAATTAATATTTTTTCACGTAATTTAACAATGAAAAAATATCGATATTGACTCGATGGAGTTGAGTTCAAAACATTATATTAAATGAGAGATATTCAAAAAATAAGTTATATTTTATTCGAAAGGTATTTTCATTCTTAATTAATAATAAAGGTTTCGATTTTTCTATTTTTTCTGTGCCACTCTGGGTGACTTATAGTAAAAACGTTATTTATAAAAGAAGAAAAAGGAAAAAAATATTCTGACAACCTTGACCATACTGAGATTCATACTCGGGGATTTCCTTAAACTCTAGATAAGTTTAACTTCACGGCCACCAGGGGTCCTCTAATCTCGTGCTCTTTTCTAATTTCAGCATTTTTTTTTTCAGTTTTTGAAACATTTTTTAAATATTCGGATTTTGCAATTCGTAATTAATTATTGTGTAGATAAAGAATTCCGGATGTTTAAGTTGGTTTGATTTCCAGAATTTTGACCATCTTCAAAGCAGTAGGTGAAGATTTGTCAGATAGAGATTTTTCCAAAAAGTAAAAAAAAATTCGTTAATAAATTTATTTCGAGAATTTTTAACATTTGTTCGACTAAAGTAAAGAAAATTTTGAAAAATTTTAGAAACTTTTTAAAATTTTAAATAAAAATACTAGTTAAGTCCAGGCAAATTACGTGAAAAATGGCATAAACAGGAAATAATTCCCGGTAAAGATTTTATTGTTGGAATACTTTTATTGGTAGTCCAATATTACTACCCTAAGTTTTCCTCCAAATCTGTGTTGTGGAAATTCTTAATACACAGTATTTCTCAACCTTATTTAGAGTTTTACATATTCACTGTATACTCATAAATAACATTCTTATCTATATAAAAAGCAATATTATTTCAAACGTCATTAATAACAAAATAATAATAAAACAATTTAAATGATGTTTTCATTTTGTTACTAATGGAACGTAATCGTTGTATTATAAGAAATTTAAGGAACTTTAGACCAACATTAACTCTAAAACGGCAAATCAAAAAGATATCTATTAGATACATTAAAGCTCTTTAAATTACGCGTAAAATGATAAAACTTTCACCTATTTAGGTTAAGTAGAACCGATACTAGCGCCTGTCCAAAAACACCCCCCGGGATCACTTTTGAATATCCCTAAAACTCGTATTTTTTCGATTTTTCCCCATTTTGACCATTAAGGAGCACGTTTTCGACAAAGACCACTCTATACATTTTTAAACTAGATTAAATTTGCTACAATTTAAACAATGTTTCATCTTAATTGGATAATGGTAACCCGTGCCGGTGAAGTTTGCAGTTTTTTGCAAAAATCGCAGTTTTTCCTTCATAAAATGAAAACCACTCATCCTAGAAACTTGATTCCTATCTCATTGTCTAGGAAATGTTGTTGACTTGAACATTTACTTGGACCACTTTTTTGTTAAAATTTCTAAAAAATTTCAAAATTTTCTTTACTTTATTTAAAATGTATCACCAAGAACCCACACCATTCTCCCTTAACAAAATTTGTTCGACTTATTGTTTAAATTTTTGATTCTAATCGAACAAAAAAAATAAATAAATAAATTATATGTTTGATAATTCTCGAGCATATATAGACTGACAGCTATGCTGATTGCTTGTTTTACTCTCGACTATCTTAACCTGCTTTTTTTGCTTCTAAATTGCAACCTTGCACCTTATTGGCTGGCGATATGCATTATTTGTCTACCTCTGATATGCCAGTATGAATTTTGATCTGTGTCGGGCCCTCCGCGGCGGGGTGGGTCCGAGGGACTCGATCCCTTCGAACGGGGCGCGTTCTCACTTCGGTCTCAGTCGCATCCCGCGTGGTCCGTGGGGCGCATCGCAACCCCTGTGGTCCGTGGGGCATTTTGCAACCCCCAATGAAGAAATGAGCGCCGTCGCTTTCGCCACGCCTCTGCCCCGAGAGAGCTACCTCGGTGAGTATAGGGCAACTTCTCTCACTAATGAGTCGATTAGCATGCAGCGGGTCTACCCGACACTCCAGCAGCTGAGTTGGCTGGAACGAGCATCGCTATGGTTCTCACCAGCAGACCACTCACCAAGTCAACAGGCTTCATTCAAGACTTCTTGTAAGAGATTCAACAAATTTTCATTTTTAACGATTCTCTGATTTTTTTCATTTTTAAATGCTTAGTTCTTATTGAAGGAGACAATTAAAAAGTGTCACTTCTGTTGGAATTATAAATTTTATTTATAACGAGACTATAGTTTCCAGGGCTTTGCTCTCTTCATCAGTCTATTACAATTGATTCACAGGAATTGTATGAATGGAGTGTGAGATTTACACGTGCTCTGGGCAAATGATCTAATATTATATGAATCAATTGTAATAGTTTCGTTATAAATAAAATTTATAATTCCAGCAGAAGACATACTCTTTTATTGTCTCCTTCAATATATAAAAATTCTGCTACCCTCGGCAAAAAACTTTCAATTTAGCTTTGTTCTTAGATTAGTATGGCTCTATACAATGACTTTTTCACAAGATAACTAAAAAATTGTTATAAAAACTATTAAATATGATTAAACGACCATAGCAGAGCTGTTGATTTTATAAAAACAAATGAAAGGGGGTCGCTCTTCTTGATGCAAATAAAAATATATAATATAATATGGATAATTTTATTTATTTGAGGAAATTATAGATTCGAAAGCTTATAAGACTTCTAATGAAGGGAAAACTTCGGAATCATATCAATTATCTTATCAAATAAATATATGCATCAAGCAAGGGACACCATCCGTAATTTTTTCTTATTGCATGACATTACAATAGATATAGTCGGTAATCGTTATCATGTGATTAGCTGAACTGCGTTGTGATTAGGAGTTCATTTTGCCCTGAGCTGTACATGATATCACAATGTTTTAATTCATGACAAAATTTAATAAGAAAAAGAAAAATTCAATCTTTTTCTTATTTAAAAAATTATGTAATAATCAAAATTTCATAGAAAATTAACTTTCAATTTAGGGGTAATTAATTTATTAATTATAATAATTTGAAATATGTAATAAATTACTTGTGTGATCATGTACACTCGAGGTCAAAATGAACCTTACATCCGCTACGATTCATCTCAACACAATACAGGGAACTCAGTTATGAATAAGTTTTCTAGCTGTTTGTATCATTTGATAACGATTTGTGATCGAAACGTTGCGTACTAGTTAAATTTTCATTGTAATTGTTAGAAAAAATTCAAAAATTTGAAAACATTCAAACTCCATTCTTGTTTTCAATTATTATCTTATTGTTGCGAAATATGGCTGGCCATTTCCTGCTGATGCTTTTTCTTTTCTTGTTTTCGTTGCTTAACTATTTAAGAGGGGGGGGGGGGGGGGGGCTTGTTGGAAATTCGCTAAGCAAGATCCCATTGGAGCGACCGGATGCTGTTTGTTGGTGCTGTTTGATCACTCTCCCCAGGTCCACCGAGGGGCATCAGGCCCCTATTTACATAGCATTTTTCGGGGGTGGACCAATCACCTCGCCCCTTTGTAAGGGGGCGGGAGGGGAAAGCTCGCTTGATTAACCGCCCTCAGGAATAGGAGAGCTGTTTTCCCTTTTTTCGGGAAGGCACAATGTGGTCGCTTGGCTGCCTCGCTAAACTTGAGAAATTTTTGCTAGCACGTGTCTGGAATTTTATATCAGAGATCACGTCTTAACCAAAATCGTTAAAAGTTCTATGTAATATTATATTACTATATTTCGCTTCCCTCTTTTTTTCAGGCGCGCCACTTCTTCCTTTATTTATCACATTTAATTTTAAGCCAGATGTTGCAAAAAGATTCCTTTATGGGTGTCGCATAATGAACTCCACTTGATAACGACGCAGGTTTCAAACTCTTCACTCCTAAATGGAGTTATTAATCAACAAAGAAAATTCAATTTTCTATTGGAGAAAAATAGCCTACAGCGGCAACTAAAATAAAAATTCGATTAAAAGAGCAATCACTCTTATTTACGTTCAAGCCTAAACAAAATAAATTAAGTTGCAAAAGTAAATATCAAACATTCAGTAAATACTTGATCAAAAACAAACCTAACATTTCGAGGAATTTATTATTATTATTTGTGAACCTATTTTTTGTTATAGACAATAATTTGATTTGATGTAAAACATATCCAATAATGTACACTTATTATTAACAAAAATAAACCACAATTAATTCAATTTGGTCGGATATAAAATATCACCATGAATGAATGGTCGATTAACGCAGTAGCTTACGTTACTCGAGTTTTGCATATGATCTTGAGCTGCTCACCTTAAATGATAACAACCATAGGTGTAGTGATAAACAGGTTCTGTATTGTGTTAATTCTTATTATATAAAACGAGCAATTATTATATATATATATATATATATATATATATATATATATATATATATATATATATATATATAGAATTGGGTTCTCGAAAATGTCTCTAACGGTTTGGATGAAATTCATGGGTTAGGGGGGTTTTGGGTTGACATTTCGATCTGCCACGGTCTCATCTTCGGCTAAGTTGTTTTTCATGAGTTTTTTGTTAATTGAAATAATTATTCAAAGGTGGTTGTTTAAATAAAAATTTATAATTACAATTTTATTCAATTTCCTTTTAATAATTAATTGGCTTTTTTAATTTTAATTCCCACAAATCGATCATTACAAATATTATTATATATTAGAATTCGCCAATTTAATTGATTAAAGATATTTTTCTATTTTTTGTATAAAATAGAATATCAATTTCATTCTCTTAAAAAATCCAACAATTCTAAAGATCGTGCCTCCTTCTTCAGGATTTAAAAGCGTCAACGAAAGAACCTCCGTGTATATTAATATATTATTTTTAATTGAAATTACATTCAAAACTTTGTGCCCAGTGATACGTCTTGATGATGGCCATAGCGGGTCAAAACATTGGTAAAAATATAAATTAAGTTTTATTTCATTTTTATTTTATTTGGGCTGCGATTAAAAATCGACATTTTTACCTGAATTAAAAATTAAAAATAATATTAATATATCGCTTTTAACTGAATCAAAAAATTACCGAGCTTCCCTCGGTGTTCCAGGTACTGTTTTATTAAATACAAATCAAAAATTACATTTTGGGGCAATTTACCAAAAATTCAAAAAGAAAGTTTTAACCCATATAAAAAAAATCACAAAAATTTTAAAATATATAGTTTTTTATTATAAAATTTGACGATGAAAATGTATAATACAAACATTAAAAATTATTATTATTTTTTTTCAAAGATTACGTTTAGGCCACTCCTCCCTCCCTGAAAAAATATTTTTCGTATACGCCTGGTTCATCCAAAAAAAGCCTCGCTGCATGTTTGCTTAACTTTCAAAATATATGTGATCTGGTGCTTTCAACATTCCAAGGCTGTGGGCACATTATTATAAAAAAATAGTTAAATTGAATGCTTTTTGCCGAGAGTAGCAGAATTTTTATATATTGAAGTAGACACAAAGAGTGTGCTTCTTGAATTATAAATTTTATTTATAACGAGACTATGGTTTCGTGGGCTTTGCCTTCTTCATCAGTCTATTACAATTGATTCACAGGGATTAATGTTCGTAATAGATTGATGAAGAGGGCAAAGCTCTCGAAACTATAGTCTTGTTATAAATAAAATTTATAATTCCAGCAAAAGACACACTCTTTTATTGTCTACTTCAAGAAATTAGTTAACAAGAGTAGAATCGGTGGTTTGATGCTCGTCTAGTCAGTCTCTTTAAGGAAAAAACTCCAAATTAATTAAGCGAAATTATGCAATTCTCTGTATTATCCTTCTTCATTCTCCAGAGAAGACAAACAATAGTAATTAGGAAAAAAATAAAACGATATAAAATAATATTATTTAATTTTATTAAAATAATAATAATAATAATAAATTCATTTGGAGTATATTAATAAAATTAATGAAATCTACGTTCTTTTGTTTCACAATCGTGCAACATTTTAATAACTCTCATCTCAAGCGAGAATTTTATTATGTTACCAAGCGTGTGATTAGATCTGTGTGTGTGTGTATGTGTGTGTATGTGTGCCTATTAATTACAGCATGAATCATATTCAGGCAATGCTTGCTAACTTTTCTGAACGTTTCTTTCAAGTGTACCGAAATAATTCTTAAATGATATAATTCCACATTTTGAAAATTTATAGTAAATGGAAAGTACATCAGCTTGATTAAAAATATTTATTTATTTCAATATGGTGACTTTTCGGTGACAATATTCCACCCACATCTACTCGCCTCAGAAGTAATACGGCCACCAACAGATATATTATTGAAGGAGACAATAAAAGAGGGTGTGTCTTCTGCTGGAATTATAAATTTTATTTATAACGAGACTATAGCTCGAGGGCTTTGCCCTCTTCATCACTCTATTACAATTGATTCACAGGAATTAATGTGTCCATTCATATATTAATTTCTGTGAATCAATTGTAATTGACTGATGAAGAGGGCAAAGCCCTCGAAACTATAGTCTCGTTATAAATAAATTAAAAATGTCTCCTTCAATATATAAAAATTCAGCTACCCTCGGCAAAAAAACTTTCAATATTAATAGATATTCTTTCTTAGATCTGCGACCCGCTTTAGGCTTAACCAACTCTACTGTAGAAATCTACTGGTATACAGAGTTTCAGTTTTTTAATTGTGACAGGGAAAATAATCTAAGTACTACAAACATTTTTTATTTTCTTTAAATGTAAATAAGTATTTAAGTCCGAGTGAGCTGAATCTTAGTATTACATGGAACACCAGATAGACATACATATCTACCTATATTGGGAAATAGATTAAGTGACTGATATAACTTTATCTTATATTTATTTAACTTGTCTATGTACATTATTTATATTATGATTTTTTCTAATCAAAATTAAAAATGGTGATTCATACTTAATTAACAATTTATGGAGAAATTAAAAAGAGTATCAGAAGCTAAAAAAGTAACTACATATACTCTATTGCTTAATTTATTGCTAATTAATTAATTTTGTTGTTGTTTTTCTGTTAAATTTAATATTTGTCACTTGGATTATTCTCTATGGTAAAGCTTCAATTAATTATTGTGTGCTAATTGTGATAATTGGTATGATATTTATTTTCTTTCTTAATTTCTAAAACCATGTTGAAGTTGAAATGATTTCATTCAAATTTTATTCAGAAGACATACACATTCTATTATACTTGAAAGAAGAATCGAATTGTTTCAACCCGATATACCTAGGTTCTTGTTATTTTTTTAATGTTCAGCTCATCGGTCTGAATGAAATTAATTTGATAATTGATTGATATTAATTTTTTTCCTGTTACATCAAACAAAAGACACATTCTGATTTCCTTCACATATAGTTTTTCAATTTTAATTCTTGATATATTTAATTTCAAAAGTTTTTCATTGAGAATGGGTTTAGCTGTTCCTAATTAAAACTCAATACCACACTTAGTCCTAAATTCAAATGTCTATAGCTAAGAAAAAAATAGAGGAAAACGTGAAAACTTTTCAACACTCGGTACGCTCTCTAGTAATAAATTAAAATATAATAAACAATTAAAAATTTATTTTTTAATTAATTTAAAAAATTGTAAAACACCAGTTTGTTTATTTATGCCTTCTTATCTTAGCAACACCTTAATAAATTTCAATAAAATCATTCAAAAAAATGATCTCTAGAAGTTCTTAGGCTATAGAGCCCAAAATCTAATCAATAACTCTCATTGGAAATTTCAACGACGTTTAGTTCTTGTATAATCGTAGTTATCGGGATCCAACCACCCAGACAGGATACAAATCATTATTTGAAAATAGTGATGAGCAAAGCAAGACCAAGACCAACAAGACTTTGCTTTGCTCATCACTAATATTAACACTCAGAAACAAAATAATAATATTTTTCTTAAAAATGATCAGGACTTTCTAAACACCCTATAGAAGACTTTACAAACACACTCTCTGCCTATATTAATTAGTGATGAGCAGAAATGGTCTTGGTCTGGTCTTGCTTTGCTCATCACTAATATTAATACTCAAAATTAAAATAATAATAATATTTTTCTTAAAAGTGATCAGGACTTTCTAAACACCCTATAGAAGATTTTACAAACAAACCCTCTGCCTATATTAATTAGCGATGAGCAGAATTGGTTTTGGTCTTGCTATGCTCATCACTAGTTGAAAATGATTTTTCTCCACTTTTCAGACATTCTTAAGCATAAAGAGGAAAACAATTCAATAGTAGAGCTGCATAGCAGGCGGCTTGTTATTTCTTTTCTATAACTATAATGTGTGTTAGTTACCTTTCTAACTATGTAACTTTTCTCGTATCTAGCAAATGAACGAGTTCAAGCGATGAGAGCGAGAGATACCTAGTCTGTCTATGTGGTACTAGTATTAGTATTAGTTTGGAAGCACGTGGAGCTGGTGAAGTGCCGAGTGGGAGCCGAAGCCCCGCCCACTCCCCACTCGCTTGCCAAGTACTCTACTCTGGCGGTCGAGGGGGGTCGCGAGTGTCAAAAGCGACTACCCCCCTCACCCCCTCGACCCCCTCGGCTCGGCAAAGAAAACAGGAGCAGCGTGCGCTCAGGTGTACCTGCTGCCCCTCATGCTTTCCAAATGAAGTGACAATCTCTCTAATCACCTTCCTTAAGTGGGAACCCTTTAGATATTCTTAAGGGTGTCGTTTTAAAGTCACCAACCCTTCTACTAGGGACGGAACCCCTTGTAGCTATTTTTTTAAAATTATCCTTAGCATTTTTGAAAGCTATTTGATTCCATTGACAAGCAAAATCCTTGGATATAATTGATTTAAATGGTTCCTGAAAAGGGTCACTGAGACAGGACCAAGTAAATGATTTCTATTAAGGATGTATAACTAATAAAAAATATGTATGTATATGATCCCTAAAAAGGGATGAATTTGCTTAGAAAACCCATTTGAGACAATTTATTATTTTAATTTCTTTATCTTATGTAAAATATGATCAACTTCTTAAAAATTAGTAATATCTAGGGAAAACACATTTCCGCATTTATCATGATCAACTTTTTTGTAGACATTGTAGCCCTGTTTAAAATTTTTCACCAAAATCACTAGAGCCGTTTTTGAAATTTTTTTTTGAAATTTAAAAAATTTTACTAAAAATAATCTACAAACAATAATTTAAAAAATTGCTCTTTTTACTAGTTTACATTTTAGTCAAATCTCAAAATTAAAGATCTCATAATTATTGTTTTTAAACCATGTTTTTGGAGCCAAGGATCTTGAAACCTAAAATCTGCAAAAACATCAACTTGCAATCTTTTCATTAAGGCAGGATTTTAATTACCTATTTCTTATATAAACATTTGTTTCTATTTCTTGTGTAATAGAAATTAAAGTGTATGACTAAAAAATTGACGAAATATACTCTATGAACACATGTATAGAATTAAATATGTTGAGTAATTATCAGATTTTCATTCAAAATCGACAACTTAATTGATAATTTCCGAGTTTTCGATCCTTTATTAGATCATCTTCAGGGATTATACTTTGTCACCATACCTCACCGATGCTTTTTAAAAAGACTAATTTAGCTTCTATAATTTACATCAAGTCACATGGTGTGCTAGATTTTTTTAATTATTTGGATGCAAGAATAACAAATAGGTCTTTATAGACTTTTAGATCCCTGGAAAAAGAAGATTAGAACCGAAGGTATATTTGTAGATGTGAATTATTTAAGAGAAGAAATTCCAGTCACTAGAATTCATAGCTATAACGTAATTTAGGTTTCTAGCTATGAAACAGGAGTGTATCTTCCACATTGTAAGAATAAGAATAAGCAATGCTTAGAGGCCATATGGTTCTGAGTGGCTCTAACAAAGCCATAACTACCATCGGGATAATGGGAACTGAGAATTTGAAATATTCTGCTTATGGGTCTAAAATTTGTAGCTATCCTACTATTTACTACGAAATAAAACAACCCATACCTTAGCTTTTTAATAAATTAGAAATTTCAAATCATTTCTTTCTACAATTACCTACATCCATAACTCCATTTTCGTATTCGATATAATTACACTGGTCAACACAAATTTGTACCCGTAAACCTAACAATGGATTCCAGTAGAGTTTTATAAGCTGATTATCATGCAATTTCCCTATTTTTTATAACAGGTCAGAGTTTTGAGATAAAAACGACCAAAAAAGCCATTTTGACTTATTTTCGAGTCCCATTAGATATTAAACAGCAATATTAGCAATCAAAATATTTTGTTGCGGTAATAGAAAACAGCTTTCTTTTTGATTTTCAAATTACCACTTGTTTTTTGATCAATTAGAACTCGAGGTATAACTGAAAAACTAAGACCATATGTTTTTACCTATGTTTATTATCCTTTATAATCACGTAGTTTTAGTTTTTTAGTTACAACTCGAGTTCTAATTGAGCTAAAAAACAAGGGGTAATTTGAAAATCAAAGAGAAAGCAGTTTTCTATTAAGTCAACATGATATTTTGATTTTGAAGATTGCTTTTTAATATCTAAGGAAATTGTAATCCTGTGTTATTTTTTCTTTAAATGATAACATTGCAAGAAGATGTAGTTACGATTAATTTCAGCATCATAGAGGAGGTAGTATTAGAATAGAAAATTTAAGGTTTGGCTGGGAATCGAACTTATTCAGGTTTTGAAAATACTACATAGATTTAGGAATAAAGATAATAAAAGCAGGAATAGAAATTCAGTCTCTTAAAGTTTCTTTGCATAATTTATTACAAAGAATACTCTAAAAGAGGTTAGAATCAATTTTGACACCCATCATTGATATCTCATTACACAGCTTTAACTTGTCAATCGATTCAGGGAAATATTTTTCGGCACGCCTAGACATTAGGCAACATTAGAGTTTTTGCTGTGTAAAAATTAACTAAATTACTCGAATCCATTTTCTTTTTTTTTTAGGAAATTTCGATCTAAATCGCTTATATTTATATCCGCCTCAATTATTTTTCATTTGTAAAATTTGAGTTATTTTCTGCACGATTACAAGACTTCCTTAAACTTGTGGCAAAGTAAAAAAGAAAGCATTGATTTTTTTTCTTGTCTTAGTTTCTATTGCAATAAGTGAAGAATTGATCGTGAAATGGAAACGGCATCTCTTCACCGAAAGGAGTGAACTCAAGCGAAGGAGAAGCTCCTGATAACCCTGGAAGACATTTAGTTCCATGTTGAATTTTAAATGGAACACTTGGCTCTCGTCTTTTTTTAAGACGCTTTCAGTTTCTTGATATATTCTTTGTTTCTATCAAGGATGTTATAGAACTGGTTAGCTGAATGCTTATTCTTATTCGAAACTAAATTCAATCAGGAATCCGGCATATTTAAAAATGGCAAGCTTATAAATAAAAATGATAAAAAAACTGTAAAATTGTAAAACTAAATCTGTTCTTTGGTTTTAAAAGAACCACTAGCTAAAATTGGCGAATTTGGTTTATACAGTGGACTCCCGTATAATGCGTTCCCTGTAAAATCCGAATTCGTATAAAGCGACGAAATGATTAGACTAGTATCTACTCACATAGCGCGATAAACAGTCCGTATAACGCGTAAGATAAATTTAACATTTTCACATAGTTTCTGATTTTTTGAAGCTGAGGAAGCAGCGGCTTATAAAAAAATAGTACTAAATACACATTTAAAGATATAAGAGAAAAATTCTTTAGTCAACTTTTAATAAAAACAAAAATACATCTATACACCTCAGTATTTGACATTTAGTCACTACTGGAAGTATCAATAAATAAGTTCCAACGACGCCGTCTTGTTAAATTGGCCTGATAATGTAAGTCGCGTATAACGCGATTTCCTATTACTCGGAACGTACCTATCCCCTGCGTTGTACAGGAATCCACTGTATATGTATGCAGTAAAAACCCGTTTTTAGTAAGAACGGGTTCAAAAATACATTTGAGGCTTCCCAGAACTTGTCAAAATTGATATTGGTCTTTTAGAATCAATATACATGAATATGTATGGAATGTTTATTATTAATTTTTCTAAAGATGATTAGCTATGGTTCACTTAGTAAACTTAGGTCAGCTATCTAGTTCTAATTCATATCCTTGGTTTCCATCAATTGCATGCTAATTGTTCAAGGAGTCAGCCACATAAAACTTATAAGCACAGCAAACGACCTTGTGGATTTTGACAAATCTACTAACTTACCCTAAACCATTTATGCGTGAGAAGGGGGATTTTTATATAGAAAAATAGATTTTGTGCTTAATGAATTTTCGTGAACAAATAATTTCGATTATCATTAATTAAAAAAAAGATTTGCCGCTCGCTTGGATTCCAGAACAAAAAAAAAGGGTGGTGAAAAATATATAGCAAAAGATTGGAGAAAAATGAGCGTAAAAATTAATTACGTTCCCGACCCAATTAGAGAAATATAATTTGACAAAAGTTAACGATACAATATGACCGAAAGAGAAATGAGAACATTCTTTTAGTCTGCAGTTCATATTTTAACTCTAATAATTGATCTATAATTAATGTTTCCACTGTGGGTGACTTTAATTTTTTTCCGGGCGAATAGACATTTCTCTATTAAGCTCTAATAAATCCATCTATTAAAAGTTTGCAAGGTGGCCGCCCTTTTTTTCTTCCGTCGATGTTAGTTTCTCACCAACCCGGAGGGCCTCCATTTTTCTTAATACATATTCTACCATTTAATAGCAATTATTCAATTAACAATTATTCTTGAAATTAGTTCCAATTCAACCATATTTGAAACTTTCTGGTGTTGGTCATTTACAATTCCATCTTTTAATTAAATTTTACCAAATAAATTATTAAAAAAGAGAGTATAATTTAAATTTGTTCTGATAAAAAAAATTAATGAAAATCATTAGCATTTCTCGTCATTAAAATAATCTATTTGAATCAGTGTTTCTAGTTAATACATTTAAAATTAAAATGTAAAAATATATGAAGCTGTTTATTTTAATTTCAATATGTAGAGAGAGAGAGAGAGAGGTCATTTCCCTAATTTCGAATGAGCAACCAACTGGAGCCTGGAATGGAACCCAGGGAGCCTGGAACGGAACCCAGAGAGCCTGAACTTGGCTTGGGATCGAGATCGAAACGGTATCATCCGTGTCAATGACAAATCCATCGCAGTTACGAGTACGAATTAAAATCAATGCTGGTTAATAGATGAATTTCGTGATTGTGGGATTCATATCTCTGATCAATGAGGCCACACTCACTTCCGCCTAAGTTTAAATTGCAAATTAATAGATCAGTTTTACAATTGGAACACAAACACAAAACAATTTTATGATCCTTCTTTTTTTTCTTTTTTATGCCCACTTATTTTGACATAATATCCTAATAAATTATATGAAATCGGAGGAAAAACTTGACTCAATACGATCTTTGAGTTTTCAATCATAAACATTCAGTGTCAATGCTACTCCCAAATTATATTATAATTGATTATAAATGAAGTTTTAAATCCCACAAACATATTATTATATATTAGAATTTGGCAATTTTATTGATGAACTCAAAATTGTTATTTAATTAAAAAAATAATTATACGGAATTTATGCAACCGTGATATATGTTCGCAGCGAAAGATCCCAAACATTAGCGGGTATTCACGAAAGGTGCTTTGACATATAACTTTCTCCAGCCCGAAGACATTTGCTTAATTGGCCACAATAATATTATATCATTTTTTAATCAATTTTAGCCGTACGTTTCGTAGTATATATTTATTATTTATTTAGGAATAAAATGTGGTCCTACAAAGTGACGAATTTTCCATTGCTTTTTGCATAAACACCACAAACACATGCTAAATCATAGGGCATACCCATTGGCTAAATAGACCATAGTATCCTAGACAAAAATAAGTAATGAATGATTCTATCGCATTTTTGTTTTATCTAATGAATTTCCTTTAAGTTGATTTTTCGTCTAAAATAAATTTCATAATTTATTCGAGCACATTTTTGAGAGTCTACACTCTCTGCAAATTTTAGTGATTTTGGAATTATTTTGTTGATGAACGGTTTGATCTAGAAAGTTGAAATCTGGCTGAAAGGTGCATCTTATTAATACAAGTTTTTCTGACAACTTTCAGCTCATTAGCTACTATCGTTCAAGAGTCACCCTTATAACGATTCGATTTTTTTCCGAATTTCTGTATTTTTGAACGGTAAGTTCTGAAGCTAGAAAGCCCATAATTTTAGTACATCCTTGTTTTCAGAAAACAAAAATTTTGGCACCAGAACTATCTTTGTGCAACTTTCTGTTGATGAATTAATTTGTGTTGATTCCAGACGGTTAAGCAGAAAATTTTTTTATATTCCACCTTTCGAACATTTATAAGCACGAATAAACGATGAAAATTTGTTTACTCTGATGTCAAAATATTTGTATTTCCCAAAAAAGAGCTGATTAGAATTGAGATTTCTAGATTTAGGACTTTAAGTAACTAACTCCTGCTTAGCTAGTTTACCAGCTAAGTAACCGCAATACTCACCGCACTCGAGCCTGATTCCGTTTTTTTTCTTAATCCATAATTAAAACTATCGCATTTTTAATTTAAACCTTGTTAATATATCAACGAAGAAGAAGTTGAGAAAATTAATATCGATTCAACTCTTTCCAGTAGATCAAGAGCAAGATGTTTTCGTATGCATGAGGTAATAGTGACCGCAACATATTGAGTAGGGCGACCCTCTGCGGCCGAGAGCGGAGCCCTTCCTACTAGAGAGCAATAATAGCAATAATAATAATTCTAAACTGTTCAAAAATGCATGGCCAGTCTCGGGTCACATCACCATCCATATTTAATTATTTAATTTTTGTGTCGACGAGAAGTTGGAGTCGTTCTAAAAAATCATTCATAAGGGTTCTTTTTGAATGGTGATTCGTTTCTCTAGCCAATTCACCATTTCATAGAATTATTGGCAACCTAAAAAATTAAAATTCAAGGAAAAGTGAAAACCTTTGCGAGAGTTGAAACGATTTTCACTAATTTCAGTGATTTGGCTAGCGAACGGTTTGAGCTATACAGATGAAAATTATCAAAAAAGCACAGTACAGTACATCTTTGCCAAATTTTACACATTATAGCTTCGGTCGTTCAAGCGTTTCCCATTTAAGAATTCATTTTTTTTTCATCTGGAAGTTCTTAAGCTAGAAAGCCCCAAATTTATAATTTGTTTTTTTTTTGAAAAAATAAATAAATAAATAAATATAAATTCTAAAATCAATGATTTCTTACAGTGCGATGTTGTAAACGAGTTTAGGGTTCAAGCAATTTTGTTTTCGCTGCTTAACTATATTTCCTGCATTATTCGATACTGAGGCTAGTTCGATTAGTGATTTAATCACTCTTGTTCTTGTGTGGGCATTAAGGGGAAGGTGCGCCCATGCCTTCCCAAAGAAAGCCTCTGAGGGAGGGGGCCCAGGGCTCACCAAATTAATTTAGAAATAGTGGTTCCATACAAGAAGAGATGAGTGAGGGCTTTAGTACGATCTTTATTAATATATGTTAACAAATATTAAATAAAATAGGGGCTGCGATAAGATTCAACCCCTAGATCCGGATAAGCTCGAGGCATATCGTATTTAGCAGAAGACAGGATCTTTTATTTATCTTTTACATATTCAAATCTCTACTACTATCATTTTAATTTTATGAAATATTATTTATAGAACAGAAACATCATCCAGAAATAGAATTTTCTATATTAAATCATTTGATTTGATCATTTTAAATGGCAAGTAATTGAATGAAAATATATTGAATGACATTTGCCTCCCTTTGCTTCGGATTTTCCGTGGTTACTGATGTGGCATTTATGAATAAATAAAAGAACATGCATGCCAAGTCCGTCAGAAATTGCGTGTAATATTAACTTAGACATTCATAATAGTGTTGAATAAATAATTAGACTGAAAGCCAATCAAAAGTCGATTCAACTCATTCACCAATGCTTTTACATATTTCAATATATTGGTCAATTATATTTATAGTTGATTGATGATTAGCTAATGAGGAGCTGGATGAATAATAATAAGAATTCTCGAATACGGCATTTTTCATGGACAAATGAATAAATAAGCTAGTGTGAGTGCACCATGCGACTTTCCCTTACACTCTCTTCTTTAAGTAAAAATAAACTAACAATATATATATATATATATCTATTAATAAATCCTATAGATATATCTTAAAGAACTTTAGACTAATACTATAGGTACCACTAAAACTTATAGTATTTTATTACTTTAAAAAATTAAATTTTAATATTACTTTAAATTATTTTGTTCAATTTTAATATTAGGCTTTTACAAAACATTCTTGATTTTTTTTTTTTTTTTATTAATTCGAATAAAATTAATTCTTAGCTTAATTCTCTAATGACATCTTATATATAGGTAATTACCATATATATATTTAATATACATAAAATTATTAAAAAATTTTATTTTGTAAAATTAAAATTCCGCTTCATGACTATACATACCGAATTAAAAATAAATCGTTTATATTACTTTTGGTGGGCTGATTTGAATTAGAATCTTGCTTCATGCCCATACATAGCTTAAATTTTAAAATTCCTTGCTTTAGAATTTCGCATTTTCGAGATACACATTCACAGCCTAATAAATTTTATGAATCCGGGTGATTTTATTTAATATCGCTTCACTATTTTTCTACTATTCTTTACATATCTAGTAAATCAATGAAATCTACATCGACTCCTGAAGGGATGAATCCCTCTGATATCGCAATTTAATAATATTTCTACTAAAATCTTAGAATTTCTCCTAAAAATTAAATTCTTTGTCTTTTAATAAACATTGGTTAGTTTTAACCTGAGGTGATTTTTTGAAAAACATTCCAACTTTTTTTAAAAAAAAGATGCTCAAATCTTTAGTTTTATTATTATTATTATTTGTTTGTTTTTTCCAAAGAAGAACCATTTTTAAAGTACGTTGTTTAATTAAGATGTGTAATAATGTTGAGATCAAAAATCCGAGTGAATAAAATAGAAGTAACAAATAAATACACCGAAGATCTAGAAATCTTGTTCCATCCGTCGCTATTCGTAAGCTCTTTATAATTATAGACGACTTTTTTTCTAGTCTTGCTCACTAGTCATTTGGAATCTATTATAATTATATTTAGGAAATGTTCCCGAGATGAACGCTTGGAACGGCACTTTTTTGGTTCATCATTTTCCTTTCACTGCATTTTCTCATCTCCTACGGCCGTTATTGGTTATTTTATTAAAGAGGCAAGTTGGCTTCTGAATTGTGTGACCTCAGGGAGTGATGCGCCCCTTCACCTTGCTCCCATATGTCCTATATGCATGTCCATCTATCGATGGACCAATAAATAAATTGGCCTTCTCTCATTCTGCTGGCCCTCTCTATCTCTAGTTTCGCTTCTGCCAAATGGCTAAGGACTATTGACTGGAAAAGTATTTCGTTTGCACATTTCTTTGAATTTCTTCCTTAGGCTATTTCAAAGAAAGTAAAATTATTCTTTTGCTTTATAATTTTCAAAAGAATATTTATGATAAGGGCATAATAATAATCAAGCATTTTGCAACGTTGGCAAGTTTTTTCAAGAATCAAAGTATTGTAATCGTGCTGCAAATAAATCCAGATTTTGCAGATCTTGAAGTTTCAAAAAGTAATTTTTTAAAAAATCTTTCCCTCACTTTGTGTATGTGTGTGTTGTTGTTTTTGTCTTTCCATATAATTAAATACCATCCAATTTTAATTTACCAAACGTAATATGGTTATGAAGGAAATTAATTTGCCCATGGTAATAGATTCAAATTTACTAGAAAATCACAAGATGATAATCATCTATTAAATCCTATGGAATGGAATATTTTTAATTATATGTCAGAGGGGTTGTTTTTCACGCCCTCGGGGAATCATCTTATGATTTTCTAGTAATATGGTTAATTTTTGTAATCGTATACAAACAAATTCCACATTTCTACAGATCTTGTATTTCAAGATTTCAAAAAAATGTTTTTTGGTGTTTTAATTTCTGCGTGTGTCTGGGTCTGTTTATATTTTATGTTCATTATATTTCAAAAATCATTAAAAATTATATATTTAGTACATTGAAATCAAAACCTCAATTAGATTATGGCAGAAAATGAATCATGAAAACTTGACGTTTATTCTTCCGTTTTTTCTCAAAATGATTAAAATATCGTCGGCTTAGAGTGTAAACCTGCTAACTCCATTTTTTATCATACTAGTATATGACATATTAATACCGTTCGAAAGAAAAAGAAATGCACCATCGTTCAAGTAAAACTGCTACTTAAAATTACGATCGTAAGTTGTAGAAAAAAATGTGAAAAATAGTTTTTTCTTAACAACAATATTAAATTTTCCTCTGCCCTGTAAAAATTTCCTTGTTGTGAGTTAGCAGGTTTACTCTCGCGATGATATATTAAACTATAATTTTACATTGTTTAGCCTTTTTTCAAAAATGCCTTAAAGCTTTTTATCTTTTGAATTTGTTATCGAAAGCTTTGCAGCTCATTTTGACAAATTTACTCATAAAATTTTAAAAATCACAAGTCTCCAATATTTGTCAAAAACTCTCTATTCAATTTGTCACGAATATTGTAAAACGGTTGACCCATTAAGTCAGAAAAATGGAGGCATATCGTCACCCGAGGGATGAACCGCGACCTAATATCGTGTACACCTACTTCCACTTCCACTTTCATTTCCAAGTAGAAGGCATTAGATGAAGGGGCATTATCTAAAGAATCCCAAAATAATTCCATATAATTCCAAAGAGGTGTACACCTAATTCCAATCGCGAGTTCACCCCTCGTCGTCACCTGAGAATTGAAGTGATCCATGTCCACATTTCCGTATTTTGAGAAAATAAATTTCAAAGTTTTCAGATCCATTTTCTTCCATTCTAACTTCCATAGGTGATATTTCGTAAAAATAAATACAAATATCTTACATTTTAGCAAATAAAAATAGAAAATATTACTCGAAAAATTCATCGAAATTACCTGCTTCACTCAATTCTCAGCCGACGATATTTTAAATCAGTGAACGTTAAGATCTGAAAAATATCGACATGTATTAATAAATATATCTATTTCCCCTCACAAAGCAGAAACAAAGAGGTTGTCCTCTGCTTGATGCAAATAAACATACACACATATATATAGATATATATATATATATCTATATATATATATATATATATCTATATATATATATATATATATCAAAATTATATATCTGTATAATATATATTATTTATATACAAATAAATAATATATAGGTAATATAAACTACTAGATATATAATTTCGATATGATATATGTGTGTATGTTTATTTGCATCAACAGAGACAACTTCTCATTATTATCTTTGTGAATCAACAACCTCTGCTACTCTCGGCAACATAATATAATAAAGGAGGAAATTGAAAAACTGAAACTTTCCCTTCTTCGGGGCCCGAAATGAAGGGCTGAAATTTATAGGCTAAATTAATATACAGTAAAAAATATAATGACACTGGAATTCTAAAACATGGCATGATGGTAGAATTTGGTATATTAATAATAAGTGAAATCGCAAAACCGAAACATTTCCTTTTTCAGGACATAAAATGAAGGGGGTGAATTTTGTGCGATAAATTTTCATTATTTTCGGGATGGCTGTAGACTTTGGGGCGTTAATAAAGGAAGAAATCGAAAAACCGAAACGTTCCCTTCTTCAGGACATATGATGAAGCAGGTGGATTTTATGCGATAAATTTTCATTATTTTCGGGATGGTGGTAGAGTTTAGGGCGTTAATAAAATATAAATCCTATCAGACAACAATAATAATAATAGGTAATAATTTAATACGTAAAAGCCAAGTTTTAGGAAAATAATTTCAACTAAAAATGTGAATTCAATAAATATAGATAGACAAGTAAAATCAAAAACATGCCTTTTAATTGGAGTTACTATATTCTTGAGTCATTTATTAAATTGATGATATTGAACTTTGCAGCACATTAGAACTCAATACTTCTTTTTGGCAAACGGTTTTTATTGATCGAACTTGACCTTTTTTTAACCGACTTCAAAAAAGGAGGAGGTTCTCTATTCGACTGAATTTTTTTTTTTTTTTTGTGCCTATGTTACCTCATATCTCCGCCAATTGTCAACCGATTTTGAAATTTTTTTTTGCATTGGGTCCAGTCTAGCTTCCGATTGGTCCCATTTATTTTTCGTTTTTTTTTCTTAGGTATTAGACCTTTTTTATTAGGTTTGTTTAGACCTAACCTCTTTGTTTATGAACCGATTTCAATGGTTCTTTTTTTATCCGAAAGGGGGTGTCTTAGGGATGGTGTCATATTAATTTGGTCAAGTTCTGATGATATGATCACTATTAATAACATCACTAAAAAGAGAAAAATAAAAATAATTTTTAAGAAAAAATAAAAACCGACTTCAAAAATTAAATGCAACAAATAAAATACACTAAAAGGTATAAAATAAATATTATCTTATTTAGTTACAACTAAACGACGAAATATTAACATGAAATTACTTTTTGAAGTTGGTGCCAAACATATACCTTTTATGAATCGCACTCGAAGGATCTTACTTAGTACGTTTGGCGGGTACGCTCGCTTATAGGTATAGTTTGTTTGGTACCGACTTCAAAAAGTAATTTCATGTTAATATTTCGTCGTTTAGTTGTAACTAAATAAGATAATATTTATTTTATACCTTTTAGTGTATTTTATTTGTTGCATTTAATTTTTTGAAGTCGGTTTTTATTTTTTCATAATAATTATTTTTATTACACAAGTGTTTTTGTTGAGATTTAATTTTTAAAGAACTTATTGTAAATTATTTAAGAAAAAGGCGGAAAGAAATGAAATCCGTTTTTATAAATTCTCTATCTGTTTGCCTATTATTTTTTTAGATGTTGTTTAGTATTATTCTAAGCATCTTAAATTTATCTTTATGACCCAAAGACATAATTTAAAAGCGAATTGTTTGGCGACATTTGGAATCATTTAATTCTCTCTTGTCCATAGGATTTGCCTATCCCAAGGGAACATATCTCCCCTTACGGGAATGCAAACAACATATTTCTGGACTTTGGCCAGTGTGCGGGGGTGAGGCCATCAGCTGTCACAGGAACGACCCCCTGGGGAGCCCCCCAAAAAGCCCCAAAAGAGGGGAGTCCGGGCGTGTGCATTTACGCAAACAGCCACAAACGACGAAAGCGTTAATAACACAGATGCATTCCTTTTTTGGAGAAAAAGGGGCACAATCGACCGGGTCTTAAAATGAAAGCCTCCGGCTTGTTTAATTTCAATCATCAAGTTCAATTTATATACTCTTGAGTTCTTGTTAAGTTAATTCCACTTTATTGTATTGTCTCTATTTCTTGCTAATTGATTTGAGTCTTTCCCATTTCCGACCCATGACAGCCCACAGATGAAAACTCCATGGCTTGCCTCAAGTTGAGGTTAATGAATCTGTTTAGAAGAATGAATGATAGTTCTATTCACCCTCCTGAACCTTAAGTCAAATAAATTATTTTGGATGTAAATGCTGAACTAAATATTTTACAAATTTAACTTTAGAGAAAGCCGACTCTTGTCTTTTAAGAAGTAAATTATTCTTAAACTGCATTATACATTATAAAAGAAAATTTAGAATGAAGTATAATATTCGAAAAAACATAGTATTATCTTCTTATTTTTAGTTCAATTGGAACTTTTTTATTCGTCACGTTGCTAAATTTATCAGAAATAAAGAACAGACATATTTCAAGACGAGTAGTATTTATAATAATACCTTGGATTTTTGTTGTAAAATACTTCTTTCTTTTCCTCTCTGGTTGGTATCCCTGGTGAAACAAATAATGTTAGAATTTTAAATGCAAACTGCAACAATATATAGTATATCAACCATAGCCTATTATTGCTTATGTTATTAGTAGTTATGTTATGAATTCTGTGACTAAAAAATAAAACATTAAAAATTCCACAACTCTAGTTTAATTCTGTGATTTTTTAAACTAAAATGTCAAAAATTAAAAGAAAAGTTGTAGAGGATGTAATTTTTGACATTTTCGTTTAAAACATTTTGAAAATAAACCCCCCGAAATGAGACGGAAGTTCAAAAATGAAGATTTTTCGACCTTTGAACCAAACTCAACCAACATCAGTAAACTCTAGTTGCCATAAAGGTATTCAGCGAAACGCATTTTTTACTAAAAAACGGGTTTTTACTGTAACATATACACCATGAAAGTTTCAATATTCAAATGAATAAACATAAATGCCTATTATTGAGCTTTTAGGTCTTTCTCTTTTCAAATTCACCTTAAAGAATCAGAAACTGAAATGTGATCTTTTTAATTCTTATTTTCTTTGTTACTGAATCTCTGAACTCCGGGATCTTTCAATTAAAAAAAATTTCCTCGTGGCTTAAATAGCTTGGCTTCACTAAAATAGCATATTCTACATTTCTTTTGGTTATTATTATCTGCTAGTCTTTTATTTTTATTAACAAAATAATCAGAAACTTGTGACAAGATCTATAATTTAATATTTTCCACGTCGGTGCTTTTATTAATTAATTTAAAATTGTTGTTCCAGGCTCGGAGTCAATCCGAAGACTGGATCGAAAAGATCCTGCCTCTCCTTCTTCACAAGGTAAGTTTCAGCCTACGATATATTAAAGTTCTACCCTCAATAGTGATCCCTAAATATATTCACAAATGAAACTTTTATCTAGTTAATTACCAATTAGAATAACGGCTGGTGTTATTAGCGTTAACAAGTCATCAGCTGTATCTCACATGATCATAGACGCTGTGAGAACATTTTTATTTAATGAATACCCTCCTCCCCTATTTATACTTGTTATCCTATCTTAATTTATTGCTTTATTAATCAAAATCGGTACTATTTTATCATCTTTATTTAATCATCGCCGTTGTTTGTGACATATAATAGACAAGAAACATCGGAGGAGAATTTTTGCATACTTAGTTGATTGTGACTAATTGTTTCTATAAGTGTGTGAACAATTTAAAAAGTCGCGATCCTCCGCCTTCGTTTTTTCGTCCCAGGAAGAGACGTTCCCGCGATCTTAACTCTGAAACACACACGAATAGCAAATTTAAATTTAATTAGTTCGAAATCTAAGTAAGTTGATCTCATATTTCAACCAAATAAAACTATAAAACGAGGGTATGAAATATGAGCCAATGGCCTTTGTATGCTGAAAGTACCGGTTCGCATATGATCATTGAAGTTAAGCAACACAGTAGGACTTTTTCTTGAATGACTGATAACACCGTATGCTAGAGTCCTAGATATATTTTTTGTACCTCACGGATATTGAATGGTAAAACTGAAAAGAGAACATCCCCATTAAAAGTGCAATGAGTTTACTCCTTAAGGGAGTTCGGGACAGCTAGTTGATCTTTGAAAAAATATTTTGTATTTCTCCAGAGTGACAACGTCTGCATACCAAATTTTTTAATAAAAAATTATTAATAATGAGGTTAATTTCGAATAAAAATCTTTTTTTTTGATAATATTAATAAAAAGAATATTGAGATAAATTGTTTCTCATTATAAAAACATTTATTTTACACAAAAACGATTTCAAGAAATAAAGTTGGAATTCTACACTAGTTCTTTTGTCATATTCTGTTGGCTGCAAATAACTTTTTATTTTTTACATTTATGAATATCTAATTAACTAGACTGTCAAATTTATTAAAAAATGTATCATTCGATTCATAAAAGTTGAATTATTGATTTGTATAAATTTGTTGAAAATGGTATAATTTGTATAGAAGTTATACCTCCTAAGCTCGGTCCATTTACTTTCATGTTAAAAGGACAATTTTCAATAATTTATTTCTCGGTAATGGGACAGACGATCTACTTCAAATTTCTTGAATAAATATTAAATACATCAATGATTCGATGGTAAAAATTTGAGAATTTTCTTATAAAAATGATAAACAGTCCCGAACCTCCTTAAACGAAAGCAACGTGACAATTTGTTAAAAATAAAACTAAATTTTAATTAAAATATAAATCATGTGAATATTATTATTAATTTGAAATTTTATAATGGGAAATAAGGACATGTTTTTTGTGTGATTTTTTTATTTTTCAACCAACGTTTCGTGGACTTTGCCGACTTCTTCAGGGCTTCAAATAGTTACATCACACTTTCGTCTAAAGTACATTATTTTAGAAAAAGAAAATAATGTACTTTAGATGAATGTATGATGTAACTATTTGAAGCCCTGAAGAAGTCGGCAAAGTCCACGAAACGTTGGTTGAAAAATAAAAAAAATCACACAAAAAACTCTCCTTATTTCCCATTATAAACTTTCAAATTAATATACATTATGGACGGAAATGATAAATATGAATGAATAATTTTAGTATTATTTATTTATTTGAATCCTCCCCCAAATCCCCCTTTGATCATGTGAATAATTAATCTAAAACAATAACTGAGTAATTATACACAAATGAAAAAATAACTTTAAAAAAATACCTTTTTTCCTTTTTTAACCGACTTCAAAAAAGGAGGAGGTTCTCTATTCGACTGAATTTTTTAAAGTCGGTGCCAAACAAACTATACCTATAAGCGAGCGTACCCGCCAAACGTACTAAGTAAGATCCGTCGAGTGCGATTCATAAAAGGTATATGTTTGGCACCAACTTCAAAAAGTAATTTCGTGTTAATATTTCGTCGTTTAGTTGTAACTAAATAAGATAATAATTATTTTATACCTTTTAGTGTATTTTTATATTTGTTGCATTTAATTTTTTGAAGTCGGTTTTTATTTTTTTCTTAAAATTTTTATTTTTCTCTTTTTAGTGATGTTATTAATAGTGATCATATCATCAGAACTTGACCAAATTAATATGACACCATCCCTAAGACACCCCTTTTCGGATAAAAAAAGAACCATCGAAATCGGTTCATAAAACAAAGAGGTTAGGTCTAAACAAACCTAATAAAAAAGGTCTAATACCTATGAAAAAAAATCGAAAAAAAAATGGGACCAATCGGAAGCTAGACTGGACCCAATGCAAAAATTTTTTTCAAAATCGGTTGACAATTGGCGGAGATATGAGGTAACATAGGCACAAAAAAAAAAAAAAAAAAAAATAACTTTAAAAAAATACCTTTTTTCCTTTTTTTAAGGATCCGTTTAAAAAATCAAATGGAACCCTATTAGTGACGCTACAATAAATGTCCGTCTATCCGAGCATTGTAACTCGTAGAGTAAATAAGATACAAACAGGAAATTCACAAGATGTATGTATTCGGATTAAAGAGCTTTTTGATTGATATCCTCGGTTCTTAATCTTTTTTATATATGATATATAATCCTGGAAAAATGTTTATCGATGCATAAATAATTCAAAATTCCAGCACTACCATGATCATTCGCCTTATTGATAAAATATTTTTTAACGAAAGAAATATTAAAAAAAAAATATAGATATCAAATAATTTAATAAAAACACCACAACTTATCTAATTTATTATATAGAAACTCAATAATTATAATAATTATTCCCGATAATAAAGTGGTTATTTTACAAAAGAAAATGAATGAATAATTATTTAATCATTCGTCACAGGAATGACATTAGAATTACTTAATCTTGCAAATGATCTAGCTAAATTTTGGTACTTAAGCGGAAATTACTATTTAAAATGTGTTGTTCTTTGTGCAGTGAACTTAGGATGCCATAGAACATGTTTTCTCTTAGCTTTTCTTGGAATAGCTCTAATTAATTAATGATTGTTTATAAAGAAGATCATGCAAGAACTGCAGCTTATGTAAAAATTATTCTGAAGATTACAGCAACGTCAATTAAAGGAAACAGAAATAGTTAGATTGGTCCACTTCATTTATCTTTACAATTACTTTCCTGTTGAAAGACATTCTCTTATTAAAATAAAGAGACTCTGTACTAGCATTCTTGTTTAATATTTAAGCTCTCCTTTATAACATGTAGAAAATTAGAACCCATAGTAAGAGACATCTGCTGAATGATTTGATGAATGCGGGATCCTCTCCTCGACTAATTATTCAATAAAGAGTAACAAATCATTTTGGAACAATATTTGAATAAAGATAGTTAAGAGATCATTTCAAATGTCATGAAGAAAATTGGATGAAAAAGTGAAAACTTTTAGTCGTTTGGCAAATTTTTGTCTGATCTAGAAATATTTATTCCCGAAATTTGAAGTTGATTGTCTGTCTCATTACCTAGAAATAAATTATTGAACATTGTCCTTTTAACATGTAAGTAAAAGGACCGAGCTTTAAAAAGGGCTATCACTTCTATACAAATTATACCATTTTCAACAAATTTATACAGATCAATAATTCAACTTTTATAAATCGAATGATACATTTTTCAATAGATTTGAGAGTCTAGTTAATTAGTTATTCATAAATGTAAAAAATGTATGTAAATGTAAAAATTGCAGCTAACAAAATATAACAAAAGCACTAGTGTAGAATTCCAACACTATTTATTGAAATCGTTTTTCTGTTTAATAAATGTTTTTACAATGAGAAAAAAATTATCTCAATATTATTTTTATTAATATTATCAAAAGAAAGATTTTTATTCGAAATTAACCTCATTATTAACAATTTTTTTATTAAAAAATTTAGTATACAGTAGTTGTCACTCTGCACAAATACAAAAGATTTTCCGAAGAACAACCAGATAGATAAGCTGTCCCGAGCCTCCTTAAGTAAAATTAAACTAAAAAGCCCATAATCTATGTTTTAGAAATACAAACACTTTGGACTTTTTAAGACCATCGGGTTTTAAGTTATCTTTGAAAATGAAATCCAGACAAACAAAACAAATCAGTAATTTTTCTCCACCGATCAAACATTTCTAGATACTATATCAAAAAAAAAATTGAAAATTTTAGAATAAAATTAATACTCAGTCCCGGCCGGTAAGCTTCATCTGCTAAACTAAGCGTACAGGGTAATAATCTTATAGATAGGATATTCTCGAATCATTTATCTAATGATCATCTAAACGGAAAGAATTGCCTTTGATATCATATAAATCGCTTCTTTTTTAATCTCTTCAGTCGATCTCAATTTGATTTATGAAATACTCTCTAGATGAGAAGGGGTGCTTTCAATTAAGGAATCTATGACAGGGAATCAAGGGTGGTCTCAGGTTCCGGTGGACAGGTGTTAGCCGGAAGCGGCTTGCGTTCCACGTTCCGGAGGGTTCGGATTCTGGTTCGAGAGACACGTCAAGCCACTTGTTCGTGACTTATTCGACTATATTGTAATTTCAATTAATTAAACGAAGACGATGATTCAAAAGAAATAATTTTCAAATTTCTCCCTACTTATTTTCAGGTGACTTTTAGATCACCTTATACTTATAAATTTTCCAATTATAGTTTGTAAAATTACTTTCAAAATTTAGGTTTTTGTTTAAAATTATGATGATGAAGGCAATGCCTTCGAAACTATAGTCTCTAGAAATAATTAAAAATTATTTTATTTAAAAAACAGAAGACTCTCTCATTTTATTTTATTTTTAACCTAAAATTTAAAATTATTGTTATAGTATTATCCGCAAAAATAAAATATAAGTTAAATACAGATATGACCATATAATTTCACAGCTAAGTATCCCAAAAAAGTTAGCCTGTCTATTGTTTAAATGAAAAATAAAAAAAACCATGACTTTTCAGACCCTAGTTTTTGAATTTCAAGTATTTATGGATGTAAATAGAATTCATTAATGTATTCGAAAATTCTTGATTAAAACTCCAAAATTATAAATCAAAACTGAGATGGATGACCGTCTACTTATACAGCCCATCAATCCTAGTTGTGAAGCTTGCATCCCATTCAAATTGATTGGGGAGTTCTTAAGGGGGATACTGGAAGTTGCGACCTCTAATTTCGCTAAAACCGCATCGGCTTTACTCCTTAAGAGTTATAATTATAGGAAAAAGCGTTTAAAAAGCCCTTCAATAAATAATTAGACAATTAATATTTCTAGTGTCTAGTATAGAATATAGTTACATCAGTTTAAATATTGTGTATTATGTCGCCTAGACGAAGACAATTATTACTGAAACAGGGGTCCCCACGAGTAATAATCTGTTAATCCCATCTTCAATATTATAAAGAATTGATAAAAATATCATATATAATAAAAGAAAAAAATGATGTCCTAAATTTCTCTAGTCCTATTCCTATTCCAAACATTGCGATAATGCTTCAAATATATTTTATTTAGGGTTGGGGTCGTGTTTATTAGAGCGAAAATAATTGAAACTGACCATAAAATTGGAAATTGATCAACTGATTTAATCAAAAATCAAAGAAGGGTGGCGTGGATTTTTATTTTGAGGAAATGAGGATTGAAACTAATGGATTTCGTAGAGGAGAGTAGCGAACATAAAACCTCCCGTAATAATGACATTGGGGCTCATAGGTAAATCAGTGGAGGTAACCAGAAGGGCTGAAAGGGCCTGGAAATGGTTTTTAGCCGCCTTGCGGGGGTTAAGATGGACAGCCGGGATCAGGCGAGAACAAAGCCTGGAACATAATTCACGTCCGAACATTGCTGGCTACAAATATACAGAAGGATGAGTCAACAGATCAATAAGCACCAGGCGTTGGACCCTGGGAAGAATCACATTAACATCGAGAAACTTGGACCAGAGATGTAATTAAATGGCAGAGCAGGGCAGGGTGTCGCCAATCAGATGACTCAAACCAACTGCATACAGACTTGGTCTTCCTCTTCACGAGATCAAGCTTCAACTAACCGCCAATTTGATCCTCCTCGATGAAGAAAGTACATAAAATTCCATTGAATTGTTCTCTAAAAAAATAAAATGTTGCTATTTAAATTTATACATTAGAAAGTTAAAATTACCGATAGTAGCAGAGTTGATTTTATTAGAAAAGTTACCGATATTATTATTTGTTTAATCTATAAAGTGTTGAGACAACTATTATTAAGTGTTGTTGTTCCCTCGGGAATCGAACCCAAGTGCCAAAAGCTATCCGGGTCATTGGCAATCTTCTGAGACGAACGAACCACTCTCGACAAATATAACCTGCAATCTCATTCAAAGATCAAATAACAAAATTTTACTGATAAATTATTCGAAATTTAAATATTGTCATAAAATATAGAAATTAGAAAAGGGTTTAGAATTTCCAAAAATTTCAAATTTATTTAATATATCATCATTATAGAGTATACAGTTCTGAGACTGGTTTGACATAATCATTCGCCTCCACTCGACATTATCCCATACCAACTCTTTCACTTCTCTAAAAGCTCCACATCCCAAATCTTAATGTATATTATAACATTTATCTATAATATTTTAGATTAAGCCTACGACAATTTCATTATTTTACTTATAATTCTATATATTTTTTCTAAAATGTTCATAAATTAAAATTCACTTTTAGGCAAGCAAGAATTCTTAAATTTTATTTACTTTTACACAATCCCTTATAAGATTAAAGAAAATTTTAAAACCTCAGGGTGAAAATGAATGAGCCGGAAGTCAAAATACATTTTGCACACCATGAAGTAGCCATAACACGAAAATTGGTAAATTCCAAGTAAAGGGAATTTCAAACTCAAGTTACTTAAAAAGCGTATAACCAAATTTTGGTCCAAATTAGACTTGTAGAGCCCAAAATATGGAGTGGAGAAGTTTCGAAAAAATTAAATCTCCAAGGATAAAAACCAAGAAAGCTGAAATTCAATAGGAAGAAATCTTCAATTTAGTTGAGGGGTTCAAAAAGTTAAAAATTTCATGTCAAAAAAAAATGAAAAAAAAAGGTGAAATTTAGTAGTGAGGTGATTTCTTATCTAAAAAAAGATGTATATTTTTTAGTGAGTCCAAAATGGGGAAAGGGATTAAAATAAATTAAAATTATTTCATGTCTGAATTTTGAATCAAAACGTGGGTCTTTTTTCAGATCTAAACTTTAAAAAAATTAAATTTAAGATATATCGTTTAATTTTTAAAAGTTTTAAAAGTATATTATTATTATTATGTTTTAGTGAGATAAGTACAGTCAGGGCATAAGCACCGGGTCATTCAGCTAGTAATGAATAATTAATTAAAGAAAAGCCAAAAGGTATGCTTTGGATTATGCTTGACTATTTCAAGGTCCATCGCTAATTGAACGGATTCCCATCGTAAGGAAGACCAGTCGATTGAATATATATATTCTGTATACAAGAACCTGATTTTGATTGGTGTATTATCCTTTGGAATTGAATCTTTTAAGCAAATGACATTTTCCAGCTTTGTATGAGTGACGATGGGAAAGGTATTTGCGATGGACATTATCCTTATTAAAGAAATCAATAGGAAAAATTATTCATATATTCAAAAGAGTTGGTTAGGAAAATCAGAATTCCCAATATTCACTCTCGATATGTATGGGAGTGTGAAAAAAAAATAAAATCATTTTTATGGAAGCAATTTCTTTTGAATGGCTTGCTGACTCTTTATGTCGAAGTTCTTCGGAACTGATTGCGTATTCATCCCAGACCTTTTTGCTTATATATAAAGCATCGTCCATTCGAGCCGTTTGTGGCTTACTTGTGTTTGGCCAGTGCCTTTGGAATATATTCCAAGTGACTGGTATGGAAATCCACTGGTTAAAGTACCCTTCAATGTGTGACCATGTGTGAAGCCAGGAGCTGACCATTTCGCCCTCATGCTATAAAATTCCCCTCGCCCACGCACCCCCATTATTTAAAAATATAATGATAAAATAACACCAATTTCCTGCCAGTAGACACTCTCTTAGCATTTTCATACATTTCTCCCTTCAAAGCCACTATTTATTTATGTTGAACAAGATTCAGACATATCTAATTAATGCTGATTCTCTTTTTGGGCTCTCAGACACGATTCACAGTTCACTCATCGGAAAGAAGGATAAAACATCGTATTTGCCAGTCATTCATAAGTCTATTATTTACTTTTACATATATCCATATATCAATATCATTATATGATAATTGATAGGTTTTTCATGCGATCGAATACATGAAAGTAGCACCGAGAAGATGTAGCACCTATAGGTAGGTGTTTAGGCATCTTTGAGAGTCTTGAAGGACTGACGATTGTAAGACTCGGAAAAGAGGTAGGTAAGAAAAGAGTTCCGATCCCTAGAAGTCATAGGGATAAATGTAAAATGACTATTGGACTAGTTCGGAACCTCTCCACAAAGAGATGTTGGGAGTAACGAAAGCATTTGGGAGATTAGTGATTGTATCTCTTCGAGGTCCAGGTTATCTATAAAATAGAGTAAGAATGGATATACTCCTAAGATGGGCTACTGACTCAAGGGAGTTGGTATCTCAAGATGGGATAATCTAATCGCTTGTTTCTGAAATGCGTCCAGAAAATGTAACTGATTTTTTAAGTGAAGTATCTTTTTTTAACATTTTGACTTAATATTATTATACTTTTAAAATACCAAAAGAAGGTAGCAAACTGTCGTTAATTTAATTGTAAGGTCAAAGACTTAATTCTAAACATTAATTTATAATAGTAACCTCAAAACTTTACACTTGGGTGACTGGGTGGACACAAATAAAACTCGAATATTTTAATTATACTTTTTCTTCTCAGCTCCGAGGATTTAGGATTATTTTGGAGAATGGTCGTTGAGGATGTTCGTTTTCTTATCAAGTGATCAAATTAGATGAGTTAGTTTTTAAACGTTAATTAATTTTATTTAAAGACAGTTGGGAAAAAATTGGCGTGACTTGAGGGAGGGATGTTAAAGTTTGATGTGCTCAAATAGCCTGTAACTTTAAAATCCCCCTCTGTGCATATATTTTAATTTTCTTACTACACAAAAATTATTTTTCTCTATTTGTATTAAAGGAGGAAACAATGAATCGATATCGAGATTTTTTAGACTTTACGTTAAGAAGACGTATAGTTATTTAAAAAATGTCTCTTTTTGTACCTATTTTTTTACTTTATCCAATGCGAAGCATGGGTAAAGTATTGTAATCGGTCGCGTGCCAAGCGGGACTTCAAAGGGTCCTCAGGTAAAGACTACGGAACCCATGGACTCAATTAAGGTCACAAATTGTAGTATTCAATTAGGTTGAATTTTAGCACGTGACGATTTTTGCCAAAAATTACCTGGGGTCTCGTCGAGAGGTCAAAATGTACCATTTTTTTGGAAGTGCGTGGGGATGGATGGATGGATGGATGGATGTTATCGTTATTTTCGTCCACGAATTTTTCCACACCGTTGGACCGATTGAAATTAAATTTAAAACCTACCATTCTTTTAACAAAATGAAGCGCTGATTAGTTTTTGGTACATATCGGCCCACGAACATTAGTACTTTATTTGTGTACTTTTTTAGTTTTTTTTAAATATCTGTAAAATCTTTTTTTTTTTTGTAGGCAATTACAATATCTCGCTATACTACGTCTTGTTAAGTGAAAAGTCTAGGAATTCTTTGTGAAAGTTTGTGAACGTTGTTATTGCACGTGGCAAAAGTGGCGTTTGACGATCGAGTGAAAAAAGAACCATGGCTTTTCAAATTGTTAAGTTGAAAGTTTCCTTCTTTGATTTTCCTTCTAGTATTTAGTCTTTTCCATCATTAACTACGTCTCACTCCATGATTTTCGATAGGTTTACAACAAAAATATTTTTCGATTGTAAATAGTCTATCTAAATATGTGGGAGTGAATCATCAGAAGCAGCTGACTGAATGAGGCGTGGAGAGATCTTTGTCCTTAATGAAAAGGACCTAAATAGGCAAATTTAATCGGAAATATGGGATTATTCACCAATCGGGCTTTTTTCGCATTTTTCTTATGCTTCACATCGATTTTATAAAGTCTAATTAAACATTTAAAATTGTTATTCAAGTCAATAGCATCCATATTATTTAATTAATCAAGTATGTTGGCAGGTATTTGGACAGGAAATTAGCAAATCAAAAAAATTCTCATTGATTTACGCGACGTTTCGCCAATTTTATTTTGGCTTCATCAGGCGTCTAAAAAACACAGAAAAAGCAGAGTTTCAGAGAAATTACAAAAGTTACCTCATTTTTTTCCTCTTTTTTCCCTTTTAAGGACAAATTAAAAAAAGAGGAAAAAATTATGTAACTTTTGTAATTTCTCTGAAACTCTGCTTTTTCTGTTTTTTTAGACGCCTGATGAAGCCAAAATAAAATTGGCAAAACGTCGCCTAAATCAATGAGAATATTTTTTGATTTGCTACTTTCCAGTCCAAATACCTGCCAACATACTTGATTAATTTAAAATTGTGTTCTGTTTCCTGATATAATTTGAAATATTATGGGAATCTGAACAAAAAAATAAATACTTACCATATATCAATTTTATTCTGCTACGTTTCGCTTCTAATCGATGCTTCCTAAGGCACTAAACAAGACCATATGTGTCGTAGTGAAATTATACTACAAGCCTTAGATTCATACGTTCAATTGTCAACTTCCAAATCATCCCAATCATTCACATACTGTACATATTTCTTTATCATTTATTAAAATGATATAAAATAAAAGTTAAAGAAATATATTCTGTTTGTGATTGATTGGGATGATTTGGTAGTTATTAATTGAAAGTATGAGTGCATGGCTTTTATTATAATTTGACTAAGATACTTATTGTCAGTGGCGTAACTATAATTTTGAAGCCCGTGGCAAATTCATCGGATGGGTAAAGAAGCTAAACCAACGTTGTATATATAATCAGTAGAGATTGTGGTGTTGGTGCAAGGTGAAACATCTTTAATAAAGATAAGAGTAACTCAGTTACTTTCTGTATTTCCTGAAGATGGGTTGATAGCCCGAAATATATATATATTGAAAAAGAAAATTTTTTTATATCTTTTAATTTTTTAATTTTAATGTGAAATAAGTGACCCAGTATCCTTAACTCATAGTAAATCCATATTAAATAAAATATTTATTTACTCTTATCTTTGTTGTATATATAGTTTCTTTTTAATAAATCACTACTTAAAGTTCGTACAAACGCTATTATAATATTATTGTGTGCATTTTTCGTTGATTTTCTAGTGACTTTTAATTTAAAGAGCATATTGGATTGAAATAACAATTTTATTTTTGGTCAAAATTTTAATTATTAAAATTCCTTTTTTCGAGTTTTCTGTTTAGCAAAAGGGTTAAAGACAACATCAAAGTTCAAATTTCGGGGCATGGAATGTTCGATAGATAGAATAGCTAATAAGTTGCCTACCTTTTTTGGACCTACCATAGAATTTCTTAAATAAGTTTATATCAATTTTAATTTTGACAATGAACGCTCGATACCAGCCGTAGTCCCAGGGATTATCACAAATAATAGAAATGCAGTGCACACTTCACAAAAGCAAGAAGATATAAAATGATTCTTTATGATTAATAAATCAGCAAATTCTCTTATAGAAGATGACTTTTATATTTCGTGTCTAAAAATGGATCGAAAACTGAGAATTACCTTGACAAACGAGACACGAATATTTTAATAATAAATTTTAGGATGCTTCTGTGCTCGCGGACCTCTCGGGCCGGGGGGTCCCTGAGACCAGGGACCGTGCCATTTTGCCCGAAATGCCATCCTATTGTTACGCCACTGCTTATTGTCTTGTTTAGAACCTGAGAAAGCCTTAAATGAAATCGTATCGTCATAAAGCAAACGTGTTATACTTATAAACAAAAATTTACGATTTCCAAAAACAAATATTTCAATTAAAAAAAAATGGGGGGAGGGGGGCAAAAAATTAATCTACTCACACTTTATACGAGATTCATTTTGTATAATTAAAAATTCAATGACTCCATCGCCTTTTCCTATGGAAAGAAAAGTGAAAGAAAGTTGAGACGTCACCGTTGTACCTTGTTCTTTCCAAATCCTACGAGCAGGACCCGAACTAAATAGTGCATAATATATACTTTTTCCTATTCAACGAGTGAATCTATTCGAGCGACTACAGCAGTGAGCTTTCATTTATTTATTTCATGGTGGGAAATAAAAACGCTAGAATATAAATAAATTTAATATATATATTAGTTGAATAAAAAGATTTCACTGTCGATGGTAACAGAATTGTTTTTATTTTAGGTTAAAAATAAAATAAAATGAGAGAGTCTTCTGTTTTTTAAATAAAATAATTTTTAATTATTTCTAGAGACTATAGTTTCGAAGGCATTGCCTTCATCATCAGTCTATCACAAATATTTCAAATTAGTTACAAATTAAGATTAACTTATATTCTAATCTCTTAAGAAGAAACATGAAGAAAAAGACATTATATATTTTTCAAAATTTTCTATGTATAAATCTTAATTTGTAACTAATTTGAAATATTTGTGATAGACTGATGATGAAGGCAATGCCTTCGAAACTATAGTCTCTAGAAATAATTAAAAATTATTTTATTTAAAAAACAGAAGACTCTCTCATTTTATTTTATTTTTAACCTAAAATTAATATATATATTTTTTTTCAAGTAATTCATCATTATCAATCGAAAAGAACTTTACAATAATCAATGTCATGATTTCAAACTTTTCTTTCCAATATATGTATACTCGTAATAAAATTCGAATCCATTCCAAATTTCTTCTAATTTCTTTTAATCTTTTATGCAATTTTTTTCTTTTAAGGTAGTTCTTTCACAAATGCAAAAATTCAAAAAGTCTTCGAAACTTGGAATATAAGTCATTAAAAGTATAATAAATACACTGTTAAAATTTGAAGACGATTTACCACACCAAACATGAATTAATTGCAATTAAAAATGCAATTTTTTACATATGGTAGATTGGGAAAGAAAGGGTGGGAAAATGATCATTATTTTATTTTTTTTCATTCA
Source organism: Forficula auricularia (assembly GCA_024734495.1). NCBI lineage: Eukaryota > Metazoa > Arthropoda > Insecta > Dermaptera > Forficulidae > Forficula > Forficula auricularia. Next base: position 11,809,993 of record JALMQS010000074.1, read on the forward strand.
AGGACTTTCACCATCTTGAAGAAAAACTAATATTTGTTAGAATAATATATTCGGAGTAACTTAAAAAAAATTGAAATTATTTACCTCGTAGTTTTGATAAAAAATAAAAATAAAAAAACATATTTCGGCCATTATTTTTAGTGGAGGGGATATAGGGGATATAAGAACAATAGTTTGGAACGATCCATTCATAAAGAGGTGTGAGAAGTACAGTCACGTTAAAAAAACATAACCTAAAATTTTAGTACCGTTCATATGCATAGAGTGGTTACGAGGCTAAAACTTTTTGTGTGGATTATGCATGAAAAGAACTACCTTAAAATAAAATAAAGGTAATCGATTTACACACAAGGATCCTCAAATTTTCACTTCTTCCAAATTTAGTAATTAATTTTTTTTTTGAAAATCCAATCAAAAGAAATATTTTATATCTGTTTATATAATCTTAATGAAATTCTTCCTTCTATGATGGTTTAGCTGAATTGACATGATTAAAATCTAATTTTGATGGTAATTAGGATGATTTGTGATTATGTATTGGAATCTAATGGCGTGGCATATTGAAGCAGGATGGATGGGTAGTGCTGGACCGCGGCTGGAATATTCACGGGCAGCCTGGAGCCCAGGGGCAGTTCTCCCCTTACACAATGCGATGATGGAGCGTTTGCGCGACCTGAATTGAATATTGGAGACGGGGAAATTGACGGCCGGTCACCCCCGCACCCTTCTTCAGATGGTTCGCATATTCAGAGAGGCCAGCCCAATCCTATGACCCTTTCTCAATCCCGATAAATACTCGCCAACCAAATCCCCCTCTCTCTTCTCTATTCTTGCAAAAATCCATTTCCATTAACCGAAAGATCACCAATAACTTTATTCAAGGGAAATGGTTGACAATCAATCGAATTATCAATCAATTAAGGAGGTTCTTTCGCGACAATCCACACAAAATGTTTTAGCCTCGTAACCAGTCTATAAATATGAACGGAGCTAAAATTTTAGGGTATTTTTCTTTAACGTGACTGTCCACTCACACTACGAAATCTCTATAGATACACACATACTAGCCGAATCGTTTCCAAGCCATTGTGCTTATATCCCCTCCATTAAAAATAATCCCCCAAATAGGTTTTTTTTTTGGTTTTTTATCAAAACTACTTGGTAAATAATTTCAATTTTTTTAAAGTTACTCCGAATATATTATTCTAACAAATATTAGTTTTTCATCAAGATGGTGAAAGTCCTTTAATGAAAAAAAAATAATAATTATCATATCCCCACCCTTTCCCAATCTATCCTATGTAAAAAATTGCATTTTTAATTGCAATTATTTCATGTTTGGTGTTGTAAATCGTCTTCAAATTTTAACAGTATGTGTATTATGCTTTTAATGACTTATATTTCAAGTTTCAAAAACTTCTTGAATTTTTGCATTTGTGAAAGAACTATCTTAAATAGTCTCCAGGCTACAGGCCTTTGTAAAATAATAATTTTATTTTATTATTTTTCTGGATTTTCGTGTCAGACTATTCGCTTGTCGCCTGGGAGCTGATATTGTACTTGAAAAGAAGAATTTTTTTCATAAAATTTCACTTTACTATAATAGTACAGAAAATAATTGTTGAGATTTCTCGAAATAACTCAACAATGGGTGATAAAAAATAAGTAAATCTACTTAAAAAAACTAAAACACGTTCTAAAAGCACAAAATAATGTAATAATCAAAAAGTGTGGGGCGCAGAAACATGTACTTTTAATTAATTTCTACAAAGTGCCCCCACCCTTTTTGACTTTGTTTATTACATTATTTTGGACTTTTTGAAAGCATGTTTTTTAGTTTATTTTAAAATATATATATATTTTTTTAATTTTTTATTCTTAATTATTTTTATAAATGTTTGCGAAATTAACAGAATGAAAATATATTTATTTTTTATAATTTTATATAATTTCATTTAAATTGAGTAGGTAAACAATTATTTTTTATAGAATACTAGCTACAAGGCCCGCATTAGGCGGGCCACTTTATAACCGAGGGGCTTTTGCCCCCTGGACCCCACGTGGCTGCTTTATTGATGTTTTGATTAGTTACAGAGAATAAATTATATATATATATATATTTGGTTTTAATCTTTAAAATATATTTTTAAAAATTCAAAAGCTAATTAATTCCTTTCAGTTAGTTTAGTTAGTATAGTTTCAATAATTCTTTATAATTAACTTTGAAATAAATAAATAATATTGAAATGAATGAATGAGCTCGAATACAAAAGCCAAAGGCTTGGATTCTTTTGAAATGGCTAGATAGTCTTAAATACAATATTTTCTAACGATTTAGATAAGGATGGATGAGATTCCCAAGGGTATTTTTAGAAAAATGATTTTTAAATAACATATTTTATTTTAAATTAAATATTTTTCATCTATATATATATATATATATATATATATACTATATATATATATCATATTAATATGTGCTGAAACTTTTTATTTTTTACTCTATTAAAGATGGCTTTTCAAGTTTTTTAAAATTTTCACCGCAAAATTGCACGACTTTTTGAAAAAATAGCTTTTTTTAATATGCCATAACTTTTTCAAAATTTAGTTATCATGACGTTTTTTAAATTTACTTTAAAAAAATAGATAGTTTTTAAAATCTTTGTTGCAATATTAAATTCTTCTTCTTAACGCTAATGTAGTTAGAACTAATGAGAATCAATGACATCAAAATCTTTCAAACAGGGCCTTAACACTTGTCGTTTTTGCTAGTTTAGTTCTTTTATTGTTTGGCAAAAGCTATGTTGGCTAACCTGAATTTTTTGTTTTCCCTGAATTTTCCAATTTTCGGGCAACTTTTCAAATTTTTTTCTGTATTATCCTGAATTGGACTATTATGAACATTTCAAAAAAAAATTAGCCAAATCGGTCCAGGCATTTGAGAGATCTGCGCTTACGAACAAACATAATTAATTTTTATTATATAGATGAAAAATTTCAATTTGCTGATGGTAACAGATTCATATTTTGTTAGAAAATCATAATATGGTGTCATCTACTCAATCTGATGGAATGGATTATTTTTAATTATATTTCAGAAGGGTTGTTTTTCATCACCTCGGGAATCGAACCCTAGTACCAGTAATGCGTTGACATATGTCAGAGAGGTTCGCACCTCCCAGGTGAGCTAGATGGTCCGGACTGGCACTCGGGTTCGATTCCCGAGTGGGTGAAAAACAACCCTTCTGACATATAATTAAAAATAATCCATTCCATCGGATTTAATTGATGACACCATCTTATATTTTTACAGAGAAATGTTTGCGGAATTTAACAGAAAAGTCACATTGATACATTCATTGATACATACATACATACAGATGAAGCTAATATAAAGCGTGTAAAAACAAATATAAGGCAGTCCTTTATTTCACGATTATTAGCAAGGGTTGTTTCTTTCTAGACCACAGTGTTTATTAGCCTCTCCTCTTAATGACACTGACCTGTTGATGATGATGATGATGATGATGATGATTGTCAACAGTTATCGTCATCGTCATTGCCGCCAACGCAAAGCATGGACCGTGGCTGCGTCAGTCACGCACCTCTACTAATTGACTTCATTAATATCCTCATTAGATGATTCTAAATTATCAGCTTCCTCTTAAAAGTCAGCACATACAAATGTTTATCATTTCTTAATAGCCAGCTAGTTCATGATTATGGATTTTTATGTTTATTAATAAGCTTCATTGCTTAGAGGTTGAATTAAATTAGAGGTATTATGTTAATTGGTAAACACTTGAAGCAGAAACATTTTAAAAAGAACTGTTGTAATTAGCAGGAATTATTTAAAATACATCACTATACTATATATATCTGAATTCTCTTTGTTAAACTTGGGAAATGTCGCTGTTAGAATCATAAATAGGCAGCGCATGATGGATGGACGGTTTCTCAAGGTTGATTGACTTGGAAACGACCCTAGGGTCTTGTTCAAAAGGGCAGGGAGATCAAATCTTGTTTATTTACCAAACCGGGAGACAATGTCAAGCAATTTTAACCATCAGAACTCTGTATATATAAATATATAGCACTTACAAATATATATATTTAAATTTTGAACTTACAGGCTATCAAATACAATAATTAATAAATTATGCAAAAATGATTAAATAAGTTTCTAATTTGGTTGTACTTTTTGATTAGAAGCTTTGATACTCAAACTAATGATCTGGAAGTGTTTTTCTAGGTAGATTCTCATTGCCAAAATTAAAAAATTAATTAATAACATTTCGGCCCTTATTTTTGGAGCTGTTTCTCTTAAGTAGCTAGGACAATTCAAGTTATCGATTTCTTGATACATGAGTGTTTGGTTTAAAGTTCGGTGTTCTATAGACCAGTGTGTAAACCTCCCCTTAAAGGAATAACTCAAAGTTGTTGGTCCAAGGTGCATAATTTAAACTTATACATAATCACATTAAAAATAAATTAAATCCAAAGAAATGTAATAAATCATCAGTTTCAAAACCTAAAAAGAAGAATCAAGCTATTAAATAAATAATTTAAAGAACTCCTTAAGGTAGTTGTATCACCAAATTCGTTTTCTTATGATTTTTTTGAAATTTAGACAGATTATTATTTAAATACTTCTGCATCGATTGGTGGCAAAACGAAATTTATGAACAATATAGTTCCGGAGATATTAAATTCTAAAGATGGAGTTTTTCAGACTTATACATTGCACTATACGGGATATCAGAAAGTTTACATACATATTTAATTATAATTAAGAAACTCTTCTTACCATTATTATAAAAAACTAAACCAACATTAAACAATAACTAACAAATTTTTTAAGAAAATTTTATTTCATAGTTTCAACATAGTTTCTGAGATAATAATTAATAAATAATGAAAAATTTACACTAAAAACAAGCTGTCAACAACGCATTTATTTAACCCAATTTAGTACACTTTTTATTGACGTTTGTTCATTTCATCAGCCATTACCGCAAAAGCTTTCAATCGCTTATTAAGAACTTTTTGTTTTATAAATCTCCCTTTATAATGTACTTTATCTGAAATTTCTATGATAAAATATATACAAGCTCGGACAGTGTTGCCAGATTTGTCAAACGAGCACGGGATTGGCTAGTAGTGGTACATAAACAGCAAAAAGTTTTGGGCTTATGAATTATGAATCCTTATTGTCTACTATATACTCTAGCATTAACTTTTGCTACTATTGTCGCGATACAACTACCTTAAGATATTGACATCTTGTATGAATTTCACTTTTGTAGATTATTGCTACTAAGAGATCAATAACTTTAGTAATTTTAGCTAAATTTAATAATACTTTAAAATATATTCAAAAGTAGGTCCCGAAACATAGTGATAATAGGAGAAAGATTTTTTTTTAATTTTTCAATTTCCCCATGGATGGTATTTAAGATGGTACTTAAAAAATCTTCCAAATTATTTGATTGTACAGTTCAAGCGAGGGGTGAACCGCGATCTAATATCATGTATACCTACTTCCACTTCCACTTTCATTTCCAAGTAGAAGACAATAGATGAAGCGGCATTATCTAACGAATTCCAAAATAATTCCACATAATTCCAAAGACGGTGTACTAGTATACCTAATTTCAATCGCGGTTCACCCCTCGAGTTCAAGTAAACCTTCATAGGATAAGTATTTTCAGAGTATGCATAGGGATTTTGGGCAAGTGGGTAACAAACTATCCTCAAGTATCAAAACATTTTTTTGTTTGCACAGATGCTGGACTAAATGGCGAGCTGAGCGGCGACGATCACAGTGCAGGCAGCGATACCGCCGAACTTGGCCATGATGCAGACTCCATGGATTCAGATCGGGGCGGACCCCTTAACCTGGTAGGACGAACTCTTTTTTTTTTGTTTTTTGTTCGCTTTTATTCCAAAATAAATCAACGACAAGTAGAGAGAGAAGAAAACTGGTAGGAAGTGGATAGAAGCGTAAAATTTAGAATTGGTTGGGTGAAATTAATTTCGTTACCTCCAGGGGTGGGTGGAGACATCAAATAAAAAAACATTACGCCTTTGGCATCCAGCCCAAATGTTTCTGCCTTGTATTGGCTTCTGACTTTGATTTGATCAAATTCGGATTAACTAACAAGAGGCGTTTTTTGATTCCCGATCCACCCTATAATACCCTCTCACCTCTATTTCTCTTCTCTGGTCTTTTTTCTGACCCACTCAAGTGATTTCCAATTCTGCCAAATTCAACTCAATGGCAATAATATACTAATGTCAGAAAAATGACTCCCATTGATTTTCCTCAAGCGCCTTTGAGAGATGCCATTTCCCTGCTATTCGCTGATACGCTGCATAGTAAGCGATGCCATTTTCTTCTTCAACTGGCTATCATTTCCATATTTATTTCAGACTTTCATTCTAGGGCAGGAAAAGAGCACGACTACTGATGACCCACCCGTCATGATTAGAATCTATAACGCCAGCGGAGGAGTTTTTTTTTATAAAGAAGTTTTGGAGTTATGAGTAGCGATTCCTTCCAAAGTCCTGTCACAAGGCGATGACAGAAACATACCATGAAAGAAATGAAAGAGGATATAATTTTATTCTGGACGATCGCCATTGATTCAAACCAGTCTTAGGAATGATTATTCTATGATGAGAATGATGACTATGAATTAATTTTTTTCTTTATTTGTATTTATAAATGTCTGAATCAAGAAGAAGTATGACTTTTTCTGACTGTCTACCAGTTCCGACACTCACGATAACTCGATAATGGAAGCTCGTAGAAAGTTCTTTCTCGAATTTTAGATCTAAAATGTTTATCTTTTGGATTTTCAGCTTGAGAACTTGTAGATGAAAAATAAGCGCTAGTTTAGTGAGAACGACTTCGAGTTGAGTTTACACGAATCGAATCTCGTTTCAGTCAAAAAACCTCAATTCTTACGAAAATGCAAGATGTCTCTTAAGGCAAATGGAAACCACCCATGTGAACAATTTTGCTAGGAAAATTATTGAGGAGAAAAATACTCTCCATGTTAATTGTCAACCCTCGGTATTGATTATGGTACACGAAGAAGAACAAGATGGAAAAATACAAAAAATCAGTAAAAAAATAATCAAATCCTTATAACTCTTGAACGATTATAGCTAATGAGCTTAAATTCGGCCCAAAAGTTTGTATTGAAAAGTTGCATCTTTCTGCTGTTTCGCTCAAACCATTCGCTGACAAAAAAACTTCATCAAAATTTGCAGTCTTGAAAAAAAAAATATTTTCCTTCCACTAATCTCTTCAAATTTTAGGATGGATAGGCGTTTTAAGTTTATTTAAAATAGCCTTTTAACTTTACATTTGAAAACGTTTGATAAGAGGTGTGTCCCGTTTGTGCAATACGTATATTGGTACATTTTTATTTTTTTATTAAGTAATCGTTTCACTGGAATGCAAGAGAATGCATGCTCTCTGATCTCACCTCATTTGACATCACATTCAATTAAAATATTAAATTGCCAATGTAAATCAGATATTTTACATGTAAATTCATATTGTACTTCACATTCAAATGATATTCTTATCATAACTAATTCAGTCATTGATTATGAGGCTAGATCTTTATCAAACGAGCTTGCATTCTCATGACTATTCTATCTAACAACTGATAATACGCAAAGTAAACAAATAATTACACACTTAAGCGCAATTGCGGCTGCAGATTCTCCCGCAATGCCTTACCCCAGGGGTCCCCAAACTACGGTCCGCTGGCCAAATGCGGCCCTTGAAACTTACTACAGAATTATTTCACAAATATTCAATATATTTATTATTAATGCCATATAATAGCGTATTATTAATATATATCCAGCCTGCCCATAGTTTTCAATGTTCACATGTCCCCCTATCTCTAAAAGGTTTGGGGACCCCTGCCTTACACGATATATTTTCGATTTAATTTATATTAAATCTAAAAAAATTAATATTTGAAATTTATAACTAATAGGTTTTCGAGGGCTAAGAGTTGATTTCCTTTTTCATTTTTCTTCTCTTCACCGTGTGAAGGCAACGGGAAACCACCACATTACAAATCCCGAGAATATGCATCATGACGATTTCTCTTCGAGTTAAAAATACCGGAAGTAAACTAGCCCCTCGTTCAGATCTCCGGGAAGGCTACCCGAGGAGTGACCATCATAAAGGGAAAAATAAATAATGACTTTCTACGAGTCGGAGCGTGGAATGTTACGACGCTAACGGGAGTAGATAAACTAGTGAATTTAAAGCGGGAAATGGATAGACACAAATTGGACATTATTGGGATTAGTGAAATGAGATATCCAGAAGAGGGAGATTTTGGTTTGAAAACAGCCATAGAATCATTCACACCACGGGGGGGGGGGGTGGGCATTATTATGAATAAAAAAATAGGGCAAAGGGTAAAGAATTATCTACAGGTAAGCAAAAGGATTGTTATGATCACAGTGGATTCGAAACCGAAAGATACTGTGATAATCCAGGTATGCATGCCTACTACATCATATGAGGACCAAGAAAAAGAAGAAATGTACGAACAAATTGAAAACCTCATGAAGCGCATTAAAGGGAATGAAAATTTAATAATTATGGGTGATTGGAATGCAAGAGTAGGAAAAGTGGTGGGCGAACACGGTCTAGGAAATAGGAATGAAAGGGGCGAAAGATTAATTGAATTTTGCAGTAAGCACAGTCTAGTAGTAGCAAACACACTGTTCCAACACCATCCAAGAAGGATCTACACGTGGAAAATGCCGTTAGACAAGGCGAGATTTCAAATAGATTACATATTAGTCAAACAAAGAATTCAGAAATCAAATAAAGGACTGCAAAAGCTATCCTGGGGCTGATATATATAGTGATCACAATTTAATTGCTATGAAATGCCAACTAAAATTTAAAAAAATTATAAAAAAAAGAAGGGGGGGGGGGTCGTGAAAAAACTGGGATATATCTAAATTAAAAGATAAGGAAACCCAAAACTTTCGAAAACGTAATGAATAAAGAAACTGGAAGAAAAAACACCCACAAATAATAAAGAAGAAATCGAACAAGTATGGAATGATATGAAATCAAGCCTGGCCGAAACAGCCAACGAAGTCCTTCAATCAAAGAAAACGAAAATTAAAAAGCCATGGGTAATAGACGAAATACTGCAACTGATTGACAAACGAAGAAAATTTAAGAACAGAAAAGACGAAGAAGGGAAAGAAACATATAAAAAATTAAGATGGAAAGTTATAAGAGAATGTAGAAAAGCAAAAGAAAAAATGATTCAAGAAAAATGTAAAGAAGTCAACGAAAATCTAGTATTGCGAAAAGTTGATGTAGCCTATAGGGGAATAAAAAGAAATTTTCAAGAAGACAAGCCAAAAGCAAGAACATAAGAGATGAAGGAGGCCACATTAGTCTAAACGAAACGAACAGGCAAATCGTATTTTACTCAAGTTTTATTATTAAAATAGATGGAAGGAATACCTAGAAGAACTCTATGGAGAAGAAAAACAATGAACCCAATAGAAGAAGAGGAATCTGTGGACGAAAGCGAATTAGGAGACCCCATACTCAGAGTCAAGAATTCGAGACAGCTTTGAAGGAACTAAAATAATAGAGCACCCGGAATAGACAATATACAAGCTGAAATCCTAAAGAACTCTGGAGAAAAGGCACGTGACAAACTTTTCGGACTAATTAGCAAAATCTATAAATTGGGAATCATCCCAAAAGATTTCCAAAAATACAAAATAGTCACACTTCCCAAATGTGAAAATTTCAGGACCATTAGCTTAACCTCACATGCCTTCAAAATACTAACCAAAATAATCCAAAGAACAAAGAGTTGAAGAAAATCTGGGGGAAGACCAGTTCGGCTTTAGAAGAAACAGAGGCACCCGGAAAGCAATTCTCTCTTAGACTAATAATAGAAAGGGCTTTTATCAGGGAAGAATCTGTCTACATCGGATTCATAGACCTAGAAAAAGCATTCGATAACGTCAATTGGGAAATTATGTTTAAAATCTTAAAACAGGCGGGAATAAAATTCAGGAGAGAAGACTAATCTACAATCTATATCAAAACCAGACGGCAATTATAAATATTGGAGATGAGCAAGGAGAAGCCAAAATAAAAAAAGGTGTAAGACAAGGATGTGTGCTGTCACCCATGATTTTCAACTTATACATAGAAGAAGCGATTAAAGAATTCAAAGACAAAATTGATACAGGTATCGAAATCCAAGGTCAAAAGATCGCTATGTTAAGATTTGCCGATGACATTGCCCTTCTAGGAAGCAATAAAAAAGAATTAGAGGACGCCCTGAATGGAATTAACCAAATCCTAATAGAAGAAATCAAAATGAAAATAAACAAGAATAAAAACCAAGGTCCTAGTATGTACAAAAAAAGAACAAACGAGACAGGAATGCATCAAAATTAACCAAGAAAACCTAGAAGGAGTTAAGGAATTCCGCTACCTAGGAAGTAAAATAACATGGGATGGGAGGAGCAAAACGAAATTAAATCAAGAATTGCCCAAGCAAAAATGGGGTTTAATTCAAAACAAAAACTACTATGCTCCTCCTCAATCAGCTTAGAAAACAGGAAGTTGCTATTGAAGACATATGTATGGAGCATAGCCATGTACGGGTGTGAAACCTGGACAATTAGAAAAGCGGAGAGAAAGAGATTAGAGGCTTTCGAAATGTGGTGCTACAGAAGAATGATGAATATCAAATGGATGGATAAAATTACAAATGAAGAAGTTCTTGGAAGAATCGGAGAAAGAAGAACCTTGTGGAAGAGTCTGAAGAAGAGAAGAGGTCAGATGATGGGGCACACACTGAGACATGGGGGACTGCTTAGGGATATCTTGGAGGGGAAGTGGGAAAGAGAAGGGGAAGACCCAGATTAGAATATTTCAACCAAATAATTGGGGAAATGAGATGCCGGGCATTTAGAGAGGTCAAACAGCTGGCGGGGGACAGAGTCGAGTGGAGGCGGATTGTTGCATCAAACCAGTCTTAGGACTGTATACTCAATGATGATGATAACTAATCATCTGAAGAGTGCATATTTTATGTAAATTCTATCTTCTTCCCATACCTAATGACAATCAATTATACTTAATTAGAACTTTTTGTAATAAAGCACATTATGCACTATTTAACCAATTATTAAAACATTAACAAATATACATAAACACAAATACACCAAGTTCCGCAGACTTCATACTTAGTATCTCATATTTGAAAACGATCAAAGATTAAGTGTTCCAAACAGTATTTGTTGGTGTTTCAATAAAACTATTAAAGATTACATAACGTGGTTTATTTCAAAAAGTTCTAATAAACTATTCAACCAACAAAATCTAAATACTCTTAAGGAATATAGCTGCTGCTTTTTCTAGCGAAGATATAATAGATGATCGCAACTCTTACCAATAAATTCCAATTGGATGTACTATGACTAGGATTGGAAAGGCTGTAAAAATGCTAACAGCACACAGTAACTGTAGGAGGACACCCTATCTTTTATCATTTATAATTATCTTTTGGCCTTTTTCCTCCAAAAACCCCTTCAAAAAATTTCTAGATATTGATTATAGCAGGGGTGTCCAACCTTTTGGCTTACACGGGCCACATTTGAAGAAAAAACAAATGTTTCGGGCCGCGGATAAAATATTATAATTCTATTGATATTTGTTATTCAAAAAGGACAGTTAATAATGTAGAAATAAGAAGTTTATTATTTTTTTAGCTCATAGTGACTTCTAATTTTACTTTTCGTAAATTTTATACTTGAAAATTGCTTCTCGTATATGTAAATATATACCTACATACTTATTTTAGTTCCCGAGAGAAATGATGATCAATTAATTGTGATTGTTCTAGAAAACCCACAATTCCTTGTCTCCTTGCGTACCAGAACTAAAGACTTGGTTAGTGTCGTTAGAAAATGAAAATATGAGAAGAAAAATAATTTTTATATATTCGAAACTTCATTATTTTTTTTATCTTATATAGTTGAGCTTATAATTTTGCTTTTAGTGAATTTTATTCTCGAAAAAACTTTACGTATTATACAAATGTAGGTACATTCATATTTCGAAAAAGGGAATAAATATGTCTCTAAATCTCAATGTTTTAAGAAAGTTTATGATTTTATGTTGGGCCACACTCATTGCAGTTCTGGGCCGCATGCCTCCCATGCGGGCCACGGTTTGGCAACCTTGGATTATAGTATTAAAATATTGTTTGAAAGAAGCATTTTAAATGTATTCTATTAAAATGTCTAATAATAACCAATGAATTAAATAATATTAAATAAGATTTTTCCTGTATACTAATGAATGAATTTGTGAATGAAATATATAATTTTCAATTATAAAACCTGTGAGGCAAGCAGTGAATGAAATAATTTAATATAATTTCGATTTATCTCTATCACAAATCTTACAACCTTCAATTTTTTAAAAACCTCCACGGATATTTTCGACTACGATCCACTTTTTGAAAATCCTTTAGGAATTGTCCAGACTCAGCTTGGCAGCTGATTTCCGTAATGATCGTATCCGCACGCAAATCAACAGCTATACAGACATGGTGGAAATCCGCACTTGTCTGGTCTGCAAACTTAGTTCAAATGTGAAAGTCAAAAAAGTTATTTTTGGGGGTTCTCAACAAAATATTGAAAAATCGAATGGAAAAGAAAAACCAATCTAAATTAGGAAAGAAGGAAAAAAAAATTGTTTTTCTATGCCTCTGTTAAAAATGAAGAAAGTTTTTGAACACTACTGTGGAGAGAAGAAGGAAACATTTTATTTGTTTCAATCATTGATCCTTTGAAACCCTGAAGAAGGAGGAAAAATCCTCCGAAACGTCGGTTTGAAAGGAAAGGAGGAAGGATTCCAATAAATTACACTTTATTTTATATGTGTTAATTTTTTCTTTCCTCACTACCTCTGGGCTGTCTTCCATTACATTCAATTAGAAAAACCAATGATTATAAAATGATTTCAGATAAATTTCTAATGAATATTTTTTAGAAAAGTTTCGTTTTCCTCAAATACTTGAAAACTACTATGGAATTAGATGTTAAAACGTGTGCATTCTAATTAGAAATATCATATGTCCAATTTAGGAAATCTTTTCTACTCAATCTCCGAAATATTAATATTTAATTATATTCAAACGCCTCCCAATCTATCACAAACCCAAAGGTCGAAAATAATTTTTTCTTTACCCTGGGGCGCAATCACAACGAGGCCGCGTCAAAAGACAATTATAAATTAAATCAAATTAGGGAACGAAGAAGAGAAAATTAATATTTAATTTTATAATAATTTAATCATAGAGAGTATATTCTCATTAATATGGTTTAAGTTGAGATTATAACTGTCTTAGCTTTGTCTTTTATTATAATGCAATTTTAAAAATTACGCTTAAATTGTTTTAGATTTATTTGCTTTATAACATATAATGAATTTCGGTTTATATTAAATGGGAGTTTTAAAGTACTATCTTTTAGAATTGAACTAAAAATTTTCCTTCTTACCTACCTATCTCTTTCTATATAGAGTATGAAATGAACTGATCATCATTCTCTGACGATTATATGCCCTAAAAATGAGAAGATTCAATTTTGCCAAAGATCATTATAAAAATTATTATATTTCAGTTGAATCCATTTTTTTATCGAACATTCAATACTCTGTACGGTCAACTCTAGTAGTGGATTTTTTTTTTAGTTTGACCTGAAACGTGAAAAAAGTTATTTTCAACAATGATTTTTCCCTGTTTGTGTGTCTCGTTCGTCCGCTTTCGGTGTCTGGATTTCGATACCCACGATAATTCACGAAGAGAAAGTTCTTTCTAGTGCTCAAATATTTTTTATTTCCAAGTGCGGAGAACTGATTAGATTTCGGGTTCTCTACCTCTAAAATTTCCGGCTTAAAAATGTAGAAAATATATTTTTTTTCTCAAAATAATTAAAATAATAAAAACATTTCTAAAATAGTTTATTATATTTATGTTTAATACTTAGGCTCTAACTGGTGAGCGTTCCGAATCTTAAAAAAAGTTTCGACCATTTCCTCTTTTTATCATTTAATTTCAAAATACTTTTTTGGTTTCTTCAGAAAGAAATAAGAAAAAAAATATATAAACATTGTATTGCTAATAGTAGTGTGGAAAGAGGAGACCATTAAGCTCATTATTTTGAAGCCTATGCCATGACCAACAATTATGATATCTAATTTCAGCGGAAAAATCTTTTTAGAGGACTGCATATGACGCTAATTTTCATCAAATTAATATTTATTAAGGAGTGTTAAAACATTAATAGAAATTAGTAAATACACCAATTAAAAGGCTGATGACAACTACAACTGGTGTATATACTGCATAAAATTAGGCACCTAAAGTTCAACCAGAGGCACGCATTTAAATTAAGAAATAATTATTGACTAGAACATGTGATGGACTTTGAAAAAAAAAAAAAAAACTAGCTGCCTTTCAAAACTTGAGCCCCTGTCAACACCTATTCCCTATAAACAGCTTGTCGTCTGACGTAATTTATTAAGAATTCAATATTTAAATTAGAGGAAAATGTGAAAGCTTTTTCAAGACTCGATAAGCACTTTTATACGTAATATATTATACTAAGAAATCAATTAGAGTGTGTCGTCTGGTTGATGTATTTAAATAAGTATAAAAATATTCAGTAGTTAGTAATATTAATATATACCTTTATATGGATTATACAGATGACCAAGGTTTGTATAATGTATTACAATCCTGTTGTACATCTTCTAGGTCTATCACCCGATATATGTACACTTATTTACTTCCAAGCTCTACTCTTTGAATTGAATTAATTATAAGACCAATGGGGGATAATCCCTTGCCCCAAACCTACGCCTCTGTTCGAAATTATAGATATTTTCGAAAGGAACCTTAATTTATATAATGTTAAATAGCCCGAGGAGCCAGTTTATGAAATCCAAATAAAATATTTGTTGCCTTTTTTTATATAAAACTCCCGGAACTGTTCCTCAGGCATATTTCTTATATTTCATATAAATAAATGAAGCCCCCTCCCCCCCTAACTTTTATTAGCCTCGAGGCTTGTTTCTATTGAAACGTGCAGAAGCCACACTACATGTTTACATATACATCACTGTTATTTATTTCGGCCAATAAGTTTTTTACTATCATGCTTGGGGATAAAGTTGGCCGGTCAAAAAGTTGGGCTCAGGGGACACAACCCCTATTTCAATATCAGTTTATTCCGACTTCATTTATCGAAATAACCAGGGAGGGTGTCTGACCACTCGGGCTTTTGTGGAGCCTTCGACCCCGCTTTCCGGAAAGATTTTACTCAAAACATATTACTTATTCCGGTCTAGGTAACATTATTAATTTACTCGAGTTTGTTCAATTCCAATTTTGATTAACCATTTTTCTTTAATGATAATTTCAAAAATTACACTCTATTTCTATTATTTTAATTGATATGTCTTGTACTTAATTAAAATTAGAATAAAAAATTAATTGATGTTTTTGCTAGTTCCTCGCTTTACCATGCTATTGAAACAAGAAAAGAATATAATTTTTAGGAAAGTTTGCTTATAAGAATAAATCTAAAGGAGTGTCCCCTGCAACATATAAATATACCGATATATGTAAATTTTATTTATATGGGACTAGTTTCGTAGCAGTGTTGTAAATTATATATTTAAAGGTATTTAGCTACAGATGCTCTTGTGAAAATGTATTTACCAAAGACACATATAGAAATAGAAATCTTTCAAATCAAATTATAGATTTTTGCAAAATATGTAGATACAAGACACATGTACAGATACAAAAAATCTCAGGCTCTATAGATTGATTATCTTTGTACAAAAACTTCAATATTTACAAAACTAAATAAAAAATAAATATCAGATTAGAATTTACAGGGCAATTAAGATATTAATATTAATTATTATTAATATAGCTAGACATCACTGAAAATTGTACCTGGATACAGATACAAATTTTTACAAATATCAAGATACTAATAAATATATCTAGATTCTTGTATTTATAATAGTTAATTAGCAAAATTGTTATTATAAATAGGCTCAAATATTTCACACGAATATTCAATAGTGGTTTTTCAGTTAAACATTACTTGTTTTAGACCGAAGTTAAATGCAAAGACTTAGCATTGTCATAAATAATATAATATAAAGTATTTACTTATATTTATATCATATGTATATTTGGAAATTAAAATAATTTTAATGAGAATACTAGGAATATAAAAAATATATTGGTTTGAGATTTTTTTCGTATTATGGGTTCAGTTTCCAGAACGCTTCGAAATATAAATCCAGTTTTTTTTTAATGTATTTTTATTATGTGAAAACTAGATAGTATCCTCATTAAAGTAGTCAAAAGCTTGAAAAAAATCAGTTTGAGTTTTTTGCCATAAACCAGCTACAATCCCTTCGATTAATAAATATTTAATTTATAAGGAATAAATTAAAAATTTTGGCTTCTGCTTACTTATAATAGAGAGGTAATAAATTAAATAAAAAAACCTAGAAAAATTGAATAAAACCAGGAAAATTATAAATATACATATTATATATCGGCTACTTTCGAGAAAAAAGGGTCTTTTTAATTAATCGAAAGAAAAGTTTCGGTCTAAAACCGACTAGATGAGACATTTTTATTAAGAAAATCTCGCCAAAATGCACGACGTTTTGCATTCTTGGTGGCAAGAGAATAAATACTTGAATAGATAGATGAGAACCGTATTCGAAACAAGGGTGAATTCAACCTTAGAAATTGATTCCTCCCTAATTACACACGAGTTGGAATATTGTTATTTTACAAGTTACAAAGTTTAATCCAATTTCTATTTTTTTTTTATTGTCGTTTTTATTTTCTTGGACTAATTTCGTTGGCTACGTGTATTTTAACGGTTGATTTCTTTCGAAATTCTCAAGATTTTGTGCGTTGTTGTTATTGAAAATAGTATAAAATTTCACCTTTTTTTATTATATTATCAATATAAACAGAAAGTAATTATTTATTCTTCTAATTTTATAGTAAAATTGGAAGAAAAAGTGAAAACTTTTTCAAAACCCGGCACGCTCTTAGGTTAGTAGTAAATAAAAATCTAAATTGTTTATTTAAGCCTAAATTATGACATCATCTGAAAATATCAATAAAATCATTTATAAAATGATATTTTCTGAATTTTTTAACCGAAAGTTCTAAAGCTGGAGAGCCCAAAATCTTATCAGATCTCGGCTTTAAAAATACAAACATTTTGCTACAAGAACGAAATTTCTCTGAGTATCGGAATCCAGACACACAGACAGAAAAAAAAAATGTTAAAAATTATTTTTTCTCCAGGTTTCGGACACTTTCAAACATAATAAGCAAAGAAAAAACAAATTTCGCCTCTCGGGTTTACTAATTTTTCTTTTTGCCGAGAGTAGCAGAATTTTTATAAATTAAAGGAGACAATAAAAGAGTGTGTCTTCTGCTGGAAAAATCTTATTCTTCTTCATATTCTTCTATGTATGTGCGAACACCTGTTTTTCCAACATATATTCAGTCATCAGGGTCATAACTCTTCGCTGGAAAAATAAATTTTTTAATTTATTAAAACGAAATTATAGTTTCGAGGGCTTTTCCCTCTTCATCAGTCTATTTGAAAACTACACATCAATTCCTGTGAAGCAATTGTAATAGACTGATGAAGATGGCAAAGCCCCTCGAAACTATAGTCTCGTTATAAATTAATAAAAAAAATTATTAAATTGAATCTAAGAACAAAGCTAAATTGAAAGTTTTTTGCCGAGGATAGCAGAATTTTTATATATTGAAGGAGACAATAAAAGAGTGAATTAATATCATGTTTCACCTAAAACCTACACCACTTTCCTCAAGTAAAAAAATAAATAAAAGATTGTGTCTTCTGCTGGAATTATAAATTTTATTTATAACGAGACTATAGTTTCGAGGACTTTGCCCTCTTCATCAGTCTATTACAATTGATTTAATGATATTCATACATTAATTCCTGCGAATCAATTGTAATAGACTGATAAAAATCCTCGAACTATAGTTTCGTTATAAATAAAATTTATAATTACAACAGAGACACTCTTTTATTGTCTCCTTCAATAAAAAAAATATTTTTTCCAGCAGAAGACACACTCTTTTATTGTCTCCTTTAATAAATTTTTCGTGATTGGCTATTTGATACCAATCTAAATTTCCCCATACGAAAATCTGTTTCTTAACCGTTAAGAGTTCGAAATTGCCCAAAATTGCTAATTTTCTGCGTTGTAATTTCTGTTGAGAATGACTCATGGTTTGTTAGATTAAGGTATTGGATGGATAATGTCAATTACGAAGCTAAAGCAAACTGGAATCCAGTTCGATCATCCGTTGCAATTTTCCAAGAAGCTCTAACATTAGCCGATGTCAAGTACGTTGTCGTTGTCGTTGTCGTTGTCGTTGTCGTTGTCGTTGTCGTTGTCGTTGTCTTTGTACGTGCCATCCATCGCCCAGAGAAATTGTTTCATTCGCCGGCGTTCCCTCAACATCCATGACAGAGCCGATTGCAATGCTATAATCCGTTCCAATCCGAGGAAATATAGAACAATTTACCTTGAAAATGCATTTAAAAGAGATTATTTATTTAATTTTTTTTTAGTGGTGGAAGGGAATTGTGGATTAAATAATGTTAAAATTATCCCTAAGGTTAGGCTTGCCCGAGGGTGAACCGCGACCTAATATGCTGTACACCTACTTCCACTTGTACTTCCAAATATTTCCAATTTCCAAGTACTTCCAAATATTTCCAAGTACTTTCAAATATTCCCAAGTATTTCCAAGTACTTCCAAATATTTCCAAGTACTTCCAAAATACTTCCAAAGAGGTGTACACCTACTTCCAATCGCGGATCACCCCTCGGGGTTGCCACATGTTGAGAGACTCAAAGTAGGACAAATTAATAACCACAAAAAAAACACTGATTAATAAAAAAATATTTATGAGCCTCATCCACATAAGCTCACGGGGAAGTGAAACAAATAATTTAAATTTCCTAATTTTAATAAATTTTATTTGTCATAAAATATTAGTGGGTTTTAAAATAATAATTTAAATTTCCTAATTTTATTAAATTTTATTTGTCATGAAATATTAGTGGGTTTTAAAAAAATATTTCCCCCTCTATTAAGTCATTTCCCCTTTATTGTAACAAAAATGATATTATGATTAACGTATCCCCTTATATTTTTTGTAAATTTATTTTGTACTTGTATTGTTATGTATAAGGACACTTTTTTCAGTCTACTGATTTAAAATAAAATAAAATAAAATAAAAAAATCAAACAGATGCCATCGCTAAAGAAGTTTCACTTCAAAAAATTCAGTATATTTGTAAATTAAAGATTTTTTACACATTGCAGTTTTTATTTATTATGTCTAAACTTACACTCTTTTTAATAATTCAATGTCATTTTGTACTGTTTCATAAAATTGTACTCAAAGAATTTTTAAAAATTTAAAGGGTAAATAGTTCAAAGTAGGACATTTTCCCTTTCATGTAGGACGTAGTACAAATACCGTAATTGTAGGACTGTACTACCGAAAGTAGGACGTGTGGCAACCATACCTAAGGTACTAAATTACTCAAAATAATAAATCGAGCTAACATGTTTGCCAATTCGTTTATCTCTTTGACTTTATATAGTTCTTAAAATATTCATTGATGAAAATATGTTATAAATAAGATAGCTTAAGCGCTGAGTGGAAACCATTTGAATTAATGAATAGAAATAAAAAGAAACAAACAATATTTTATCTTAATATTAACAACACTAAATTTGCACATGTGAAGTAATCCTCTTGTTATTTTATAATTTTTGATTTCAGCGACGCCAGAATAATTAGAAAATTTATTTAAGGAAGCAACTGATACGTCGCATATTCTAAAGAAAATTATTTTCTAATTACACTTTGCGTGGCTGAAACGGAAAACCTACAAAGACATCAGTCACGAAACACGAAAACCAATGTTTTGAAATGTTGAAATGGGTCTCTAATTGCTGGTCACATTTTTGTTTCGTTCTTAGGGTCAGCAACTCTTCCTTCAAAATCATTTGGCTGCTGCTGCGACTGGAATGCCCGGACACAACATAAGTCCACAAGAACTTCAGGCTCTTCAACACACGCTACAACAACATCAACAAACCATACAACAACAGTTACAACAATTTGTATTATTTCATCCAGGCGCTGCTGGCCCTCAGGCTCAATTCTTCATTCAAAATCAGGTATACAAAGAATAAATCATAATAATTAACAATAAAAATTCATTAATTTAAGCAAGAACTTAAATATATACTTAATTTTTTTAATTCTAGTTTTGAAATATATATACTATAATATATTGACTTCCATTGTATATACCGTATACATATTTTTTTAACAATTTCAACTTTAAATGATTTTAAATGTAAAAAAAAAACTTCCCCATATGCCTTATGCTAAAGTAAAAATGATATGACATGACGGGTACTAACTAAATACTAAATTCGAACTTATATGTCTTGAGTTTGACCTGCAAGTGTCCTAATCCAATGAATTAACTATGACTATGAAACGGCAATGTAAGCAAGCTATGTCTTGTCTATAGCACTCTTAGTTATTTCCGATCTTATAGGTATTTAGAGTTGTTAGAAATGGATTAGTCTAAAGATTCTCTAATCATCTTTATTTATTACTTTTTTGTATTATTACTATTTTAATACTTCCTCAGCGAGAACAATTTTTATTCGACTAAAACTCGTCTGGACTTGTCTTTGACATACTTGAACTGGAAATAATACCAGCCAGGGACTTCAAACCTTCTATCAGCACCCTTTTCGGAAAATCATTCATTTTATTACCCCTTGAAACTATGCAACAATTTTATTTTATTTCGAGAACCAATATACTTTTCAAAACAAAAAATGTTTTTTATAGAAATCTTTGAAAAATCGGATAATAATTTAAAAATTTAAAGATCCTCTTGAATTTATAAAAATACTCTAAATAATTGAAATTTTAGGGATACGCCGCATCCACGGACCGCACCCCATGGATTTACGTACCTGATTTATATACCTGTTAATTAAAAAACAAACAAACAAACATAGTAGTTATATTGTATTATTTGATCGTGTTCAATAAATAATTATAATTAATTTATGTGTGATTTAAATAAAAATTCAAATTTTAAACAAACATATGATACCGGGGTAAATAATGTAAATATACAGGAACAATGTATACTTTTTCTTACTTTCTATTCATGTATCAACTTCATGTAGGTACATATTGTTTTTTCCAATCAATAAAAAGCTTTTTTCTAAAATAATAATATTGGCTCAATTCGTTAGCGTTCGCGAATTAATCACAAAAAATATGAGTTCTAATCTGGTCAGATGATTCGTGAATAGATCTTAAAATACAATGAATCATATTATTTTGTAATTTAATTTTTGACGCTCCAGTCGCTGTTTATCTATAGGTAAATTATATAAACCCCAAATTACACACATTTTTTGATTCAAATGATTTTTCTGGAACTACTAGGACTAAAAACTTGAAATTTGGAAATATGGTTACTTGTAGACACTCGCTAAGTTTTTTTTTTTTAATTCAAATTTTAAAGGGGCAAACAAAGAAAAAAAAACTAAAATCACAATTTCTCCGCAACTACTGAAGCTAATAACTTGAAATTTGACATGATAGTAATAGACTAAGACGTAAATATTTGCCAAGAACAGTTTGGAGCTATGAGGGCGGTTCAGGGAGCGGGTCCCTCTAACTAGCAAGAGGCCTGACTAAGTAAGGAGGGCTTCGCAGCTAGTAAATCTATTAAATGGACTCGCAGGGTCCCATAAAAGGAGCAAAGTGTGACTATTTTAAATTTTTGGTTGTATAAAATAATTATCTAAGAAAATCACAAGAGGGCATTCATTTATTTGATCCGAGATGGAATTGATGAAAATTTAAAATTTATTTCCCTTGGCAACTTGAACTCTTATAAAATAATCTATGAAAACAAATTTCGGCCACCCCATCGAGTAATGAATATTTGTATCTTCTAAATTTATATTAAACATGTTATTTTGTAATTTTTATTTTAATCTCTAATCTACCCTTTTCTGAAAGCTAGGCTTGAAAGCCAAGTTCACACTTTCCACTAAAATAATTTTTACTTTAGTAGAATTACATTTTTAAATACATAAGAGATCAATATATATATTTTAAAGTAGTTAAATTAATCGTTATTAAATTAAATAAATTAGAAAGATAGAGAATACCCTTTCAAATCACGTAATATGAAAATGATGAGCGATCGATCATCCGTGCCTTCAAATTCAATATGTTATTGCTAGGACAATAGAGTTCTTTCAGTATTTTTAACATTGCATTCTTTCAATTAAATTTTGATAAATCATCAGGCATGATTTTTTTTTCATATTACATACAAATATTTTTATCCAGGGGCTTGATCATTGTATTTTCAAAAATTGAGCCTTTTTAACAAAAAAAAAAAAGGCCAAAACAGTATTCAAAAGTAAATCTAATTTTGCTCGAATGAATAATGTAAAGAAAATATCCTTTGTACTAGTAATAGCACTTTGATAGAAAGGTGAGCCCTTTTAGATGAATTGGACGGCAATGCACGAGCTGCATTTACATGCTTTTTATAAAGAGAAATCAATGAGGTTGTCCTCTGCTTAATGCAAATAAACATATATTTAATTTATTTGTTTACGACTACATTTTCAAAAGTTTAACCTTCATCATCAGTCTTTCAATTATAAATCTTTTATCTGTTTATTTCTCATGGGTTCAAATACCTGATTGGATATGGAAAAATTTGTTTTGTTTTCATTATATCCAATCGGATAATTGAACCCATGAGAAATAACAAATAAAAAGATTTCTAATTAAAAGACTGATGATGAAAGTCAAATCTTCGAAACTATAGTCTCAAACATATAATCTTATTATATTAAACGACCAATTCTTGTATATATATATAGAACAGGTTTCTCGAAAACGGATCTAATGATTTCGATAAAAATTGGTGTACTTATCAAGTCTCATGAGTTATTAGTCGTGTATAAATTTTAATCCGATTGAAATAAAGGAAGGGGGTGTAAATTAGTTATGTCGCTAAATAAATATTTTAATCGTTCATATCTCGTCTACGGAAATTCGCAGAGCCTTGAAATTTGAAACTTTAGCTATCTAGAGGCTACATGAAGTACCACAAGATTTTGGCTAAAATAGAAGAACCGGAAGTTGATGTTTACGTACGTAAGAATATACACCCCCTGCGTTTCGCAACTACGAAATTAAATATAATTTGTAGACCTCCATCCATTAGAAAGTACATATAATATCAATAGAAAAAAGTTTCAATTTTGTCTGGCATGGATTCCAAGCACACATTTTTTTATTATTTAATTCTGAATTCAAATAAAAATCGACTTTTTTTCAGAATTTTAAATTAAAAATAATATTAATATATACTCTTAACTGAAGCAAAAAGTGACTATATATTTATTAAATAAAAAAATAAGTATCTCTTTTTGAAAACAAGATGGAATTTTTTCAAAAATACAACTCGTGGTGGCAACCGATTATTTAACTCCCACTGATAATGCAATATAAAAATATTCTACTAATATCAAAGAAATCGAGACCTAAAAAACATTAGATTCTTTTTATATAAATTTATATTTGGTAAATATAGTATACCTATATATGTAGATTTTTATATGCATCAAGCAGAGGACAACCTCATTGATTTCTAATAATGACTCAACAACTCTCGTCAAAAGCAAATAAAACTTATCAACTTTATGCTTTTTCGTGGCGATTTCAGGGTCTCCTCTCTCAAAGTTTTGCGCACCAGAGCCTGGCGTCTCGTGGCCACGTCGGCGTCGTGACGCAGGCGTCCCAGGTCGGTGCCTAATTGTGTCCCTCTGTTTGCACATGCATTTTTTCCACACTCCTTCATATTCCCTGTCATTAGTATCATAACACTCTAGAGCTTACTTCCTCTCCGGGCCTCTTAACTACACATTTTAATTATCAATTAAGATCATATATAACGATTAACATTACATAATTAACTATTCATTGTTTGTTTTCAAAGGGATGGGATTTTTGGAGAGATATTTTTATCAATGTCAATTCAGGGCAAACAAATATTATTATGCATGATCAATCATTTAATAGCATGGGGCAGGCACTTTAGCATCTCAGGCCATCCCAGAATTAGAAAATAATTCTCAAGTTCCCATGATTTGAAATCATTTGTTTCATATCAAAATAATCACAAAGCAAAATTATTTTATATTTCTTCTTCTTCTTCAAGATCCATCGAGGGGTGAACCGCGACCTAATTTCGTGTACACCTACTTCCACTTCCATTTTCAAGTAGAAGACAATAGATGAAGGGGCATTATCCAAAATAATTTCACATAATTCCAAAGACGTGTACACCTAATTCCAATCGCTGTTCACCCTTCGAGATCCATACTTGATTCCGAGCGTCGGCGATTACTATGCTGAGTATTCTCTTCAATGTAATTTTCCTGGGGAAATTTTTCACTGGGCTAGTTTCCCATTGCCTTCCACTGAAAGGATCAGATTATAGCCGGTCAAATATTTGCTGCGAGCCAGGCTTGAACCCGCGCTAGCTTGATTAGAAGGGGCTCGGGTACTAAATGAATACAATTCTTTAAGAACAATCACAGAAACGATTCTTAATAATTCAAGTTTCAGAAGATTTTTTTTTCTTTTAAAGAAAAAAGTACGAAAAGAGAGAATTTCTCCCGAAACGTTTAAACTATTATTAATATTAATATTTAGTATCATATCATGAAACATTTTTTTCTCTATTTTTGTAATTTAAATGTTTTAAATTTGTACATTAAGGTAGTTCTTTCACTCACAAATGCAAAAATTCAAGAAGTCTTCGAAACTTGGAATATAGATCATTACAAGCAGAATAAACACACTGTTAAAATTTGAAGACGATTTACCATACCAAACATGAAATAATTGCAATTAAAAATGAATTTTTTTACATATGGTAGCATGGGAAAGGGTGGGAAAATGATCATTATTTTATTTTTTTTCATTGAAGGACTTTCACCATCTTGATGAAAAATTAATATTTGTTATAATAATATATTCGGAGTAACTTAAAAAAAATTGAATTTATTTACTTCGTAGTTTTGATAAA
This sequence comes from Forficula auricularia, assembly GCA_024734495.1. NCBI lineage: Eukaryota > Metazoa > Arthropoda > Insecta > Dermaptera > Forficulidae > Forficula > Forficula auricularia. Next base: position 11,835,374 of record JALMQS010000074.1, read on the forward strand.
AAAAAATAACATATTTGGGCGATTATTTTTAGTGGAGGGAATATAAGAACAGTCGCTTGGAAACGACCCATTCATAAAGAGGATATAGTAGTGTGAGAAGTACAGTCACGTTAAAAAAACATAATTTAAAATTTTCGTACCGTTCATTTGTGTGGATTGTCGCGAAAGAACTACCTTAAAGGCCCTACCCATACAATATTTTAATAAATAAATAAATAAACGTTTTTGTGATTGTTTTTGTTAAAGGATTGTATTAATTTATATACAATAAAACAATAAAGAATTAATTTTAAGATATTAATTTATCTTTGAAATTTTTTCCCGTTCGTAGCAGATTTGTTCAATTGTTATGAAATAAATAAATGAATGTTTCTTCTGCTAGAAATAAATAAGTGTGGTGGAGGCATGTAATAATATAATGCTATATTAATATAAAAATAGAATTCAATACGATTTTAAAGATATTTATAATAAATTTTCGTGGATCTATATTTATATAGAGGGTAAGCTAGGCGATTTCAGTGGATATATCTGATTGTTTAGCCCTTGGTATTCAGGATGATAAACTGGAGAATTTCTTCACAGTTTATTGAAAAAGACACTTTGCGAACCCAAAATTCGTTCTATATTCTAGTATAAAATATTGACTAATTTTCCAGTTTTGTTATACTTGAAAATTGTTTTAGAATAAAAGGATTTTAAACTATAAATTTTCTAATTTTTCGATGGGTGGTCCAAAGAGTTCTCCCGTTCATATATACTTTTAAACCCGAAGACGCCCTCTTTGATTGAATCCTTAAAAATGTAACTTTTGTTTTCGTTAATGCCAGAGACAATAACTGTGACATATTGAAAGCACCTGATCCCAAAGATTTTAGAATTTAAGCGACTTATGGTGTGGCTACTTTTTGAATGGATAATCCCCTAGGAGCCCTAAAACGATTCCAGTCGCGTTGTTTTCATACCGTTGGAATTGATTGATGAGAAGTTAAAGAGAAAACTGAAGATTACAACCCTCTATATCCCTAGTGGATACTAGGATTGCAATGGCTATACCCATTTCCATTGTAGTACACTCCCCATTTCAGTGACCCTCTTCCCATAATTGTCAAATTTATTTTATTAGTTTATTTGAAATCAATTTAATTTTTAAAGAATTTAAATATTTATATTTTTAAATACGCTTCTTTATAAATTAATTTGTTAAATTTATTTTCTAGGTGCAACAGGCCGTAGTGCAAGCAGCAGCCCAACAAATTCACAATATGCACAAACATCAACAATTGCAACACCATTCTGTCTCAAGTAACAACAATGGGCCGACAACACCTGTAGGAGGAACTCCTGGGACAGGGCATGTTAGTCCGAACAATGGAACACATTTAGGACTTGGATTGAATGCCGGAAATCCACCAAACAGTGGTTCTTCATCCGGGGTTCCATCTTCTCATCAACCAACAGCACATCAACCCAGTCACCACCTCAAAACACCTCAACCTCGTATTCTAGATCCATCACCTGAAGAAACGACTGATTTAGAGGAATTAGAACAATTCGCCAAGACGTTCAAACAGAGACGAATCAAATTAGGATTTACGCAAGGGGACGTTGGGCTTGCAATGGGAAAATTATATGGCAATGATTTTTCGCAAACAACAATCTCAAGGTTCGAAGCGTTAAACCTCTCCTTTAAAAATATGTGTAAATTGAAACCCTTGCTTCAGAAATGGCTTGAGGATGCAGACAATAGCCTAAACAATCCTAATTCTTTGACGAATCCATTAACAACGCCAGAAGCGATAGGAAGGCGTCGTAAAAAAAGGACTTCAATTGAAACAAGTGTACGAGTTGCACTAGAAAAGGCATTTCTCCAGAATCCCAAGCCCACAAGTGAAGAAATAGCATTATTAGCTGAAAATCTTGCCATGGAAAAAGAAGTTGTACGAGTTTGGTTTTGCAATAGGTAAATATATATATTTAATTAATCCTTTTTTTTTATTTATTTATTTAATTTTTAAGATTTAAGCTCTAATATCTCAAACATATTATTTCAAAAATGCCTTATCTGGTAAAATTTAATTCTATTTTTTTTTGAAAAAATTTATAAAAAACTAAAATATTAAATTTTTCAATGATGAACCTATCAAGTATTTTGAAGATAATTCCTGTCGGATATCTTGTTGCAATTCTTCAAGGCCGTGGCCAGCAGGGGTGGTTAGGGTGTTAGAACCCCTCCCCCTTCCACCCCGAAATGTTGATGTAAACATTGACATTTTTCAGGAAATAAATAAACGTTCAATAAAAAAAAATAAATAATTAATCTGATCAAATAAGCCGGAAACTCTACTCTAAATCAATCAATGAAATTTTTTTAGTTCAATGTTCAGTTTTTTTTATTTTCTAATGAAAAAATTGTGATACTGAAAATTTTCGATTAAATGATTCTGTGAGCAGCTAATTTATTTATATTTTATTTATTTGTTAACAGCTTTGATGGCTTATACCACCATCATCAGCTCACATAGATTTTCAAGAAAATCAATTAGAGATTTCTGCTTGATCTGAAATGTTAAAGACAATTTTTACCTTACATATCAAACGAACTCAAGTGACAAAAAGCTCTCTGAGTCTTCAATTCGATTGGTGAGGGAGCAATGATAGTATTTCTGATATGTCGGCAAAATTATCTATAACATTTCAAATCATACAGATCGACACACTATTTTAATAAAAAAATATATTTTTACTTATCCAATACAAAGCGTTGGAAGTATCAGAAACGGTAAGTGCGACTTCAAAGGGTCCTCAGGCAAAGATTACGGAACCCATGGTCTCAATCAAAGTCAAAAATTGTAGTATTCCTTTAGGTTTAATTTTAGCACGTGACGGTTTAACTAAAAGTTACAAGAGGTCTCGTCCAAAGTTATATAAAATTTTTAGGAAAATTAGATTTTTTTTAAATACTTTACTCTATAGCAGAGGTCGGGGAACTTTTTTAGTCATTACCCCAAAATATTTTTGCGTAGGTCGCTGTTACCCCTACATTCTGAAAAGCAAAAAAAAAGCAAGGTAAATGTATATTATTTATTGAATTAATTGGAATTTACATGAAAACTATCTGGAAGTAAATAAAAATTGTAAACATTAACATAATTCAAACGCTATTACGTTTTAGAAAAATGATGTTGTTTCATTTTTGCTAAAATGACTTCAAAATTATGATTGGGAAAAGCTATCAAAGTAAAAATAGTTTATAAAATAGAAAATTTTAAAAATGCCCTTATTACCCCCGATAGTTTCATTGTTACCCCATTTGGGGTAAATTACCCCGGTTCCCCAACCGCTGCTCTATAGTAAGATAGTACTTTGTTTCAAATTCTTTAAAATTTGTTTATTTGATCTGTTTATCTGATTAATAATAAAGGAATAAACATATTAATATTTCAAATGACTATGGATAAAGTCTAGAAACGATCTGTTGCAGTTCATTTTATCTATGAAAAATTCAACTATCAACATACTAAAGAGTCCGCCAAATAACTTTTTTTTTTTAAATGCTATAAAAAAAACTACTGAATATTTTCTCAAATTTCTTTTTTTATTTGAAAGTACAATCCTTCCGGTTAATAATGGAAAATAATTTCATTCAAATAGCTGCCTCGGCTGGCCATGCAGTAGCCTACACGATCGGTCCAATTTTTAAGCACATTATCGATTGTGTGCAGCGTATTTCACCAATGGCTTCACGAATATTGTCCTTTAAAGCGTCAATTGTCTCTGGCTTGTCGGCGTAACACTTATCTTTGACGGCACCCCACAAATAATAGTCCAACGGTGTCAAATCGCAGCTCCGAGGTGGCCAAACGACATCAACTCTGCGGCTGATAATGCGATCTTCAAAAACAGGGCGCAAAACATCGAGTGTAGCTTCGGCTGTGTGGCACGTAGCGCCGTCCTGTTGAAACCAAATGTTGCCAATATCCTCCTCTTCAATTTTTGTGAACAAAAATTCAGTTCAACATGGCCCGATAACGATCGCCATTGACTGTAACGGCCACTCCTTGCTCATTTTCGAAGAAAAATGGCCCAATTATGCCTCTGGACCAAAATCCGCACCAAACAGTGACTCGTTTTGGGTGCGTCGGCTTTTCAATGTATGCGTGCGGGTTTTCTGTGCCCCAAATGCGACAATTTTGCTTGTTTACATACCTGCCAAGATCAAAATGAGCTTCATCTGAAAAGATGATTTTTTTGGCAAAATCGGCATCTTCTGTAAGTCGATCGCAGGCCCAATTAGCCAAGCGAAAACGCATTGGATGGTCAGTTGGCTTCAACTCCTGAACCAATTGGACTTTGTATGGCGTCATACCAAGGTCTTTATGCAAAATTCGTCTCAATGATGTCTCCGAAATGTTCAATTGTTGAGAACGACGGTGAATTGATGTTGATGGCGCTTCACGCACACTTTCTGCCACAGCAGCAATATTCTCGGGTGTACGCACTGTTTTTGGCTTTTCACGCTTTGGTTTATCGATGAGGATGCCAGTTTTTTTCACTTTTTTCACAAGATAACGAACATACGGAGCTGACGGTGCTTCTCTTCTTCCAAAATCCGTACGCAATTTTCGCACACATTCTGCAACATTACCATGATTTTCAAAGTAATGTCGCAATATTTCCCAGCGTTTTTCAAGCGTATACACAACCATATTCGTTCAGCGGAAGGATAAAACTAATTATCTGTCAAATCAAACATGAGCTAAGTGTTACCATTCACGAAATAAGCACTAGTTGAAAAAAAAACGTTAGATGGCGGACCCTGTATTATAGTAACGTTTATTTTTCTTGAAAGTGTTATCAAATGATAAATATATTGGCTGCTGAGTCATTCCGCCATAAAAATCACGACCACACTCTCAATTCATCATTTAAATATTTCGAATAATTTTTTAGTTCAATTCTTCTTTTATTTGTATGATATTGATTGTTATTGTTGTTGTTTTCAGAAGGCAAAAAGAAAAACGAATTAATCCACCTACTGCCACGATGGGCAGCCCTACCATTTGTTCTGCTGCTTCCGGATCCACTCCTGCAATGTTCGCCTCTTTAGCCAATTCCCTCGCAGGAGGTACCTTATCGGGTATGCCTAGTCCACTGGCACTGGTGACATCTCCAACACACAGCTATTTGTCCCCTCCAGGCACGACAGCCCCACAAGCCGTCAAGACTGAATGAATGCAACCTGCGGCTGCTCAAACCCATCAAAATACATTGACGCCCCCATCATACAATTATTTTAACGATATAACAGATATATAATTAGTTATGTTATCTAATTATTAAATCTTTCATTAATTTAATTTTCTTTGTAAATATATGTTTTAAATTTAAGTCAATCTTTGTTGGGAGTGAGCGCCAAGCAGGTTGCCAAGTGTCGAATTTGTCCTATATGACTGTATGTGTTGGTAAATTTCGAGAAAAATATATAATTGCCGGGCATCTAAAGAGGATATAAAGTATATTAAAAAGTTATATAACATATATTATATCTTGAAATCACTAATTATTCAAATATCACTATGACTAAGCAGTATCAGTGGAAAATTCAATTATATATGTATATATACAGACAATTTATGTATATAGATATATATATATATATATATATACATATATTGAAATATGAGCTTGGGTGCTAATGAGTTTAAATGCTAACCAAAGGGTAACAAATATTAAATATATATATTTATAAAATATATCGATCTCAATTTCTAGTTAAAACATCCATCAAAGTCTAAGCCCTTAAATACTTTTCTCAAATCAGAATTCATTTGAATGGCGGTTAGTCTTCCAATACAAGTTCCTAAAATTCCAAATAAGGGATGATTATTAATATTAATATTATTGTTACTATCTTTCTATTTCTATTATTATTATTTTTATTTTATTTTTTGATCATATTCTATCCGTCTCTTATCTATTGCACCCACACTCAGATATTTCATCTTTCTTCACTGAAAAGATCTGCTGCTACGCTTGATTGCTACGCTTACTTTAAAAATTCGACTCCCAGTTTAATATTTGGTTGAACTTTTCACGATTTGTCAAGAAAATCATATTTCACATTTATTTTCACATACACACTTATTACTCTCTCCTTGAATTATTTATTTATTTAGTTTTATCGAATTATATACGTAAACGTAGCAATAAATAGAACTGATTTCCTAGTATAGAATTTTAAACGAATTAGTGCTAATATATTGTACATTTATGTATGAATATATATATATTTATATATATTTAATTATATATATATATAGATATATATAGATGTAGATATATATTACAGTTGAATATTTGTTTCTATGTGTGAGAAAGACGTTAGTTTGTATATTACGATAAAGCCAAATGATTTGACTTTGTGGACATTCTACTTCTTCAAGCAGGGTTTTCATATATACAACAATTCCATAAGTGGCTGTCTCAAAGTCAATTCAATATTAAAACAATAATTATCAAAAAATAAATATAGGTCATCCTGTGTATAAAAAAAAACTCTAGTGCGTAAATTTTATGCTTTTTTTGTTTATTTTTTTTTTTATTACCTAAATAAAGTTCATTTATTATATATTATTTTAATTATTAAATTATTATAAGTATTATTATATTATTAATTTTATTTTTAAAAATATAAGCTAAGGACCAATCGAAAAAGTTCCTACTGCCCGTTGGCAAAACCAAATACATATTTTTCTTGGATCATTTTGTATTTAAACTGGTCAATTAGAGGCTAATTTTAAGTACCTAATTGTTTCTTTTTTCTGTAAAAATTTTATCTTTTATCCTCTCTGTAAATAGAATGAACAAAAAAAGTATGTTGACCAAATTTGTTATTTAAATATCTTTTAACTAATATTTTATAATGATATTTATCATTTTTTTACATTATCTGCTCCAAATGAAGCTTTTTTTATTAAATGAAAAAACTTCATTTCGACCAAATAATAATTAAAGATTTTAAATAACTTATTTATTTCAACAACTCTAATGTTTTATATCTCTTAAAAATTATTTTGACTTTATATTAAATAAATATAATTTTTAATTTATTTTTGTTTCCATATTATTTATTTTGGACTTTTTTTTTCGTTTTTAATTTCCTACTTTTTTCATTTCTAATTAAACAGTTTTATCCGTTTTTTTTTATATATTTTTCTCAATCTAAAAAATTGAATGTTTAAAATATTTAAAACATACACTTTGTAGTATTTTTTCAATTGCATTTTAGACCTTGATTAGTTTAAATGTGCTAAAACCAATGTATTAGAAACAAACGTTTAGTTAATTTAATGTTAATTAATATTTGTCACTTTTCGGTATACAATTGAACAGAAGGTAGAAAAGTCTTAGTCTTCTAATTTTTGTTTATAAATTAAATTATAGGAAGGGGCCGTGCAAAGTTAGATTAAAACATTTCATATTTGGCTTCTGAAACCTATTGGATTTCAACACTTTTAATTGTTTCCAAAAAAGGAAAGTTCCTTTAATAACTCTTATCTTGATAATTATTCACAAGCATAGATCACTAAAATACTAAAAAAAGTTTAAATGTAATTTATATATGTCCATAAATGGCAATGTTTTTATACAAAAGTTAACAATGCTAGTTATTACTTGTTAATTAAATGGGTCTACGAATTGCATAAAAATTAAAAAAGAAAAAATAATTGTGGTAAAAGTTAATGTCCCAGTATTGGTGAATCCATTTGTTTATTAATTATAAATTTTATATTATTTAGACTATAATCGGCGTCACGAAATAGAAGATTGGAACCGCTCAACCCCATGGACCAGTATTACCTTTTTCAGCGCGGTTGACATATTAGTTAGAACTCCTTTCTAGAGCTACTCTTTTCCGTCCTGTAAACGGCAACATTGATTCTTGGTATTGAGCGGGTCGATGGTTCTATTTTCCTGATGCCAACTATAGTTGAAAAGGCAATGTGTTTCGCTGGAGGAAAAGTTATTTTTGTCTTGATTATCATTCTGTTTTCATTTAAACAATGATTGATCTTGTTGTATAAATGGAAACTCAAGCATTTGTTCTAAAATTTAAGTTATTCAATGTTAGAAAAATGGAGGATTATTAATTTTTAAATATATAATTTCAATTCGTTATTGTTTGAGAACAGCATTTGTTCCCTAGTATTGTACTGAACAACTCAAATTAGCGCCATATCATATCATAAGATGAATTTTTAAAAATAAGAAAATAAATTTGCAATCGAAACAAAAAAATATCGATTAGTATTATTTAAGTATGTTTGGTGTAGATATTAGATATATCTCCAAAGTGTTTTTATGTATTAAATTTATATTAATGAATGCTCTCATTAATTTCATTTATCTTGTACAAAAGCGAGTATAAATAATATTAAATTAATTATGAATGTTTGAAATTTCTAGGAGCATTTATTAATAATTACTTTGCTGAGATGTATTAAAATAACAAAGAAAAGTTTTTAATGAAAAAACTAGGCAATAAATCTATACCGAACATTATTTTCATTAAGTACCTATATATTATATATTGTCACATAGTGTTTGATTATATATATATTATATATATATATATTTCTGATGTCATTTATTTTACTAAAAATTAACCATCTATGTTATGTTTTCACAATATCTTGATTTTTCCCTTAATATTTTTTTTCTTGTCACTATTATAAACTAAAAAAAAATATTCGCCATTAAAATAGAATAAGTTAAAATGAATACGATTTATCATTTGCAGTGTTCATTTAATATAAATGAATATCATGAATTAGTAAAATAAAATAAAAATAAAATAAAAACTAGAAGAACCTTTTTAAAGAATTATTTTATTATAAAAAAAACGATTTTGATATGAATGTAAAATTTACTTAATGTTGATATATACTCACCATTATCTATTTATGACTTCAAAGTGATTGTAAAATTATATAATATTATTAATTTTAAAGAAAATTAAATTTTTCTTAATTAGTAAATTCAAAAAAGTATTATCTCTAACACCTATTGTAAAAAATTATTTTTAATTCCTTAGTTTCTTAGAATGAACAAAATAACTTTAGTGAATATTTTGTATTTCACTTTTCAATTTGATTCATTTTCTAGATCTTTCTTTAGGTCTTTTTCAGAACAAGCCGAACTTACAGAGTATCGAATTGTATTCGCAGTTTCCACGTGGAACATAGACAATTTTCACACGTTTCCTTAAGTTTATAGCTATTGCTTTCTCATATACATTTAAAAGATCCTAATCCTAAAAGATTATAAAATAGAAGAATTTTAGAAACACTTGGTCTAAAGTAGGGATTCTTGATCTGTGGTACATATAAAACTAATCGTAAAATTATGTTGTTTCAGGAGATGTAAAAAAAAGACTAATACATATGCAGGTACAGTGGCGGATCTAGGAATAGTTTTTTTGTGGGGGGAGGGGGAGGGGGGTGCACCACATGTTTTAGGGTATAATTTATAGGGATCAAACAAATAAACTTCTAAAAACAACTTTAATTTGATAAACTTTTTAGTTTTAACAAATTCTGTCCAAAATGATACAAAAGATTATGTGAAACGTAGTAATAGTAAAAAATATTTTTATGTGTGATGAATGATAGTTGGAAACGTAAAAATTGACAAAATAATTTTAGGTCGATTTCAAAAAAAATCTAATCGGCTCTTAATCTCAATATAAAGAATCTACATGTGAAATATTCATTCTAGTTTTTGGGCCAGAGCATATACAAAATTTGGTAACGTACTAATCAACGATACCTCATTCTGTACCGGCACCAAATGAAGCGAGAAATAAGATTTGAGTGAGACATTAAACTCGATTAGATAGCAGGCCAATTTCCCCCAAAATATTTAAAAAATAAATACTTTCTATTATTCTCAAATTATGTTTTATGGAATTTATTAATATTTTTTTATAAAGATTAATTAAATATGTGTAAATATAGGGTATGTTATACATATTAATATTTCTATGTTTAAATTAATTTAGTCGACATTTTTCTTTTCATCTAAAAAAATTTATTTTCTGTAATATATATACTAATATATATAATATACATATATAATATATATTCCATAGTAACCGGATATCTTTAAAAGTTGACTTGGCGCAAAGACTGTGTTTCTTTCAACATTTAGGTTCAACTAACATTTTCAGAAATCATATACCTATCTACATATCTCTAATGAACCACAAATATAATATAGTGATTTTTGCGATAATGCCACTATGGATGGACTAGCTCAGAAAATAGGTTTTCAGAATTAAAAACTAATCAAATCGTACATTCGATTTATTAAGGCTCAAAAAATGACTAAAAATAAATCTAAAGAGCATGTACTAAATTTCATCTGCAATCGATTTATACAAATAAATTAATTAATTAGAAACTTAGCGAAAGCCTGACAAATAAAATTTTCATACATTTTGGGTTACTGATGTAATATATAAAAAAAGAAATGCTCACAATATAAAATATAATATAGTTTCATTAATATGTATTGGATTTTGTATAATATAGTTAAATTTTCTTTATCCTAGGGGCGTCAGATGCCCATGCACCGGCCCTGTATTTGATCCAGTTCTAATTTAAAATTGCTTCTAACAGAGGACTGTTCTAACTTTTCATAAGAATATTAATGATCACACCATCACACAAAACTATATATAAATGAAATTGGCCGGTGAGATTGATAGGATGGATGCAAATTGACTCCCAAAAATCGTCAGGGGTTCTCGATCAGTTTACAGAAGAAGGCCAAAAACAAGATTGTATCTGAGCTACTCCTCTCAATAAATCTATATTAGATAAATAGGCGTTCACAAGAAGAGAGTTGTTGAAGCCAATATAGGAATCATTATGTCGTATTTAATTGAAAAAAAAATCTAAATTATATATTTTAAAAATCTGACCTTATTGACAGTGTTACTTAATCATTCAGGTATAATCGAATAATGACAGACAATTAATGAATTTTCTCAAATATACCACCCAAATAAATCAATAAATCTTTTGATTTAAGATGACATCGGGAAATATTGACACAAAGTTAACATTATGCTATCATAAAGATCTCATATGCGCCATTTTATGATGTCTGTAAGTCCTCTCTAAAATGATACCAATAAGATAACTTTTCTGCGGTATCTTATGGATATTTTATTGCCGTATCTTAACGATATCTTATTAAAGATATCCGAATATCAACAGTAATAATGATAGAAATTGGAGATTTTCAATGTTAAATCATAAAGAGAAACAAAGAGGTTGTCCTCTGCTTGATACAAATAAACATACACATATATATTAAATATAGTTATGTATATATATGTAAGTTTCTTCTTAGGTAAATGAAAATCGAATTCTGAAATTGAATTTAGATTTAATAGGTTATGATGTACATTAATATATTACAAATTATATACAAATTATATACAAATTAAATACAGATCAAATATTTGAACAATACCTGAAATTGAATTTAGAATCGATTTTTCAGGTCCTTTATTATTTCTTATTAATAATTATAATTTTTGATTTATTAAGTTACACGTCAGCTGAGATTGATGTCAAGTCATTGGGACTGGTTGGCTGGCTGGCTGGCTTGAGTTTGACGCGCAGTTTTCAAACTTAAATCTCCCCCTCCGAGACATCAGCTGGCAGTAACTTTCTTTTGTGAAACAATGTTGTTTTCTTCCCTTTTTTTTAAATGCTACTTCATAGATGGAATTTGAAATTTTTCGCACAATTCGGAAAGGTCCTCTTCTGATCTTGTCTAGTTTATTTTTGTTTAATTTGCTGCCTGTTTCGACATATACCATTTCATCTTTCTTGAATTCATATTCCTTCCTTCTTTTATCTACTCTGGCTTTATTTTTTTTGAATTCTTCGATCGAGTTCTTTACTGCTTGCTCTCTGTCTTTCTCCATATTACTTTCCTGTTGGAGACTTCTTGGAATTATCTCGGATTTGTTTCCGAAAAGTAAGTATTCTGGTGCGAATCCTGTAACACTGTGAACAGTATTATTATATTCCTTGATACATTCATCTGCTATCACAGACCAATTTCTTCTTTTGTTATCCCCATTTATTTTACATCTTATTCTGTTTACGATTGTTTGATTTGCCCTCTCATTTAAACCGTTCGATTCAGGACAATCAACACAAGTGAATATTAATTTGATATTTTTGTCTTTGAGGTAGTTTTTTAGCTCTTTTGAGTTTATCCCAGCATATTGATCGCCCAATAATGTCTTTATTGAATTTTTTTTGTTATTGGGTCAATCAATTTTATAAAATCATTTGCTGTCTGTGTTTTTGAGGTCAGAGCAAATACATATCTTGTCATATGATCCACTAGGATGTGCATGTACTTTTTAGATGATTTATTCCCAGAAAATCCTCCAATTGTGTCAATTGACATGATTTCATATGGTTCTTTTGCGGGTCCAAGCTGTGACATTTGTCCTATTAATCTGCCTCTTCTTGATTTGTTTTCAATGCATGTCGAGCATGTTCTGCAAAATTTTCTTATTAATTTGTCCATATTCTTGAAATAATAATGAGGTCTTATTTTATTTAGCAAATGCTTAACACCAATATGTCCATAGAAGTCATGAACCTTTTTTATTAATTCATCGCCAAATCTTCTTGATACAAATATTCTTTCATTATTTCTCAAACCTTTGAATGCGATATCACCTTTTTTTACTACATTCTTAGAATTATTTAACTCTTCTTTGTTTAACTCCTGATCATTCATGATTTCTTCCAAAGATACTATATTTACTACTTTTAAGATGTCTTCTTCGTTTTCAAAGCTCTCTAATACTGGGTTTCTTGATAGAGAGTCAGCCTCTAAGTTTGTTTTTCCTGGAGAGTATATAATTTTAAAATTATATTGAGACAGATAGAATATCAGTTCTCCGAGAGGTTCATCAGTTCTTGCTTTTACTCGCAAAGTCTCCAAAGGCTTATGGTCAGTTATTACAGTAAATTGTCGACCTATTAACCAATGTTGCCAGTATTTTATGGCCTCTTTAATAGCTAGGCATTCTAGGTATATAGCCTTGTGCTTTTTTTGGGTGGGGTTCAATTTTTTTGAGAAGTAGGCTACTGGGTGGAGAACACCATTTGCCTGTGGTTGTTTAAGCACACCTCCAAGACCTTCAACACTGGCGTCGGTGTATATAAAAACCTCTTTGTCTTGGTCGTAAATTGAAAGTATTGGGCTTGAACACAAATATTCTTTTATTGAGTTAAATGCTTGCTCGCAACTCTCGCTCCACTCAAACTTGACATTTTTCCTTAATAAATTGTGTAAAGGCTCTAATGTTTTTATTGCATTTTCAATGTATTTATAATAAAAATTACACTTCCCTAAAAATTGTCTTATATTTTTCTTGTTTTTAGGCCTTTCAAAACATTTTATTGCTATAAGGTTGTCCTTATATGGTCTCACTTGACCTTTCTCAATGATATGGCCCAAATATTTTATTGAATTTTTGGCGAAATTACATTTTAAAAGTTTTAATTTGAAACCTTCTTTTTGGATCACATCTATTAATAAGTCGATATGCTTTAAATGTTCTTCAAAGGTGTTAGAGAATATCAATATGTCGTCAATATAATTTATGCAAAAATCACTTAGTTTGTTTCTTCTTATTATGTTTGCTAACACTCTCTGGAATATACTACTCGACACTTTGAGACCGAATGGCAAAGTAGTCCACTGCCAATGACCATTTTGGGTAACAAATCCCAATTTGTCTCTATCTTTACTTCTCACTGGGATTGACCAAAATGCAGAATTTATGTCTAAAGCTGAGAACCAAGTGCAACTACCCGCTTTCACCATTATGTCTTCAATCCTTGGGAAAGGATGACTTTCCGGAATAAGGATCCGGTTAAGTTCTCGGAAATCGACACACAAACGTGATCTTCTGCCTTCATCCTTCTTGAATGCCAATGTAACTGGGGCTGCAAAAGGTGAACTAGATTCTTCTATTAATCCAGCTTCAAGAAGTTTTGATATTTGGTAGTCAATTTCTTTTTGATCTGGTAAAGAGCATCGATATGGTTTCTTTGACACATATTTATATTCCATTAATTTTATTTGAGCTTCCACATTTTGGACTCTTCCAACGTCATATTTATCCTTAGCAAAACCTTTTTCTTTTTTTAATAATAAGTTTTTTATATCATTTCTTTTTTTATCGTCTAAATGACTTAAGTAATGTTCATATTCATTAATGTTTATATATTCATTTAAATTTATCTGTTTTATTTTATTATTTTCTATTAATTCAATATTATCTATTTTTAATTCTTTTTCAATTATTTTTGTATTATCATTTGTTTTTTGGAATGTGTCTATCTCTTCTAATTTATTATTCATTTCTTTTAATTTAAAATTATCTTTTTTTATTTCTTTTACATTTTTACTGTTAATCTTTTGAAATATTTTTAATTCTTCATTCTGAATCAGTTTAAATTTTTTTATTGCATCTAAGCCAAGTAACATGTCGTATGAAAAGTTATTATTTTTTACGACATATATATCTATGAAATCAGATATTTTATTTATTTTAAGTAGCAAGTGGGCCCGGCCTTCTACAAAATTCACACCATTTATTGTTTTAAATATTGTTTTATCTTTTTTTATTTTTTTTTTAGTTCTTGTATTATTTCATAATTTATTAATGACACATTAGAACCTGTGTCATAAACAGCTTCAATATTCCTAGATTCATCAACTAGTACATTTAATGTTAACAATGGTGTGATTTTACCGGGGCCGTCTAGTTTTTTTGGTTCTTAAACCCCTCAATATTTTCATTTAAATTTATTTCATATTTTTCTTTATATCTTTCTCCATTACGACATATAGCAGTAGGATGGTATCTGTTTGGCCATCCTAATTTTTCACATTTGTAACATGGTGTCTTTATAACATATCTGTCATTAGGCTTTTTTTTATTTCTTTTCTATCTTTTTTTAAATATTCTAAATCATATTTTCTAAGAATATTAATCAATTGGTCTGTGTTTTTTATTTCTTCTTTATCAAGAATATCTTGTATATTTTGAGGTAAACCTATAACAATGTGATTTATTTTTGACACTTCTGAGATCGAAGGTTCAGCATCTAGTAAGAGACTTTCTTTTTTTAAACTGTAATCAATTATTGAACCATCTATATACTTAAATTTGTAAGCATATCTAACTTCAGCCCAACCTCTTTTTGCATAAATCAATAAAAAAGATTTTGTCCATTTTGACCAATCGTTATCAGATATCTTTTTCAAGTTACTTCTATACCATTCTTTTGAATTGCCCTCTAAGAAGAATCTTATAATTTGTATCTTCATAATACTATCATATATTTTATGTCGTTCACATTCTATTTCAAAAATTTTAACCATTCTGCTGCATTTTGTTGAATGCCATAAAATTTATTTAAGTTAAATTTTTTTTCGATATCTAATAATATGTTTTCTTTTCTTTTAATTTCTAAGTCCAGGTTATTGAGAGTATCAGTTTTATCCTCATCGATTCTGGATCTTATTGAAGAATCTAGACTTCCTTCAGTTGATTCTTCCAAAAAAAATCTTTAAATATAAAATTATTGTCTTCATCTATATATAGTTTCTTAATCTCATCTGATAAAGTTATATTAACATTTCTGAAATGTCCCTCTTTGGACATGCTTTTAAACGCTGACTTGATTAAAGTAATTTGGCTTAGTTCTTTGTGTGATTTCTCACCTTGATGTTCTTCAGGAAATGCATAGACTAGATTATCCGATATTAATTTTATGCTTTTGATCGAATTCACCAAGGAACCTTCAATCTCTTCTTTTTTTAGATGTATCCTTACTTTAGTCGGCATCTTTTGGTGGTAGGAGAAAAATCGATTTGTAAGTTTCTTCTTAGGTAAATGAAAATCGAATTCTGAAATTGAATTTAGATTTAATAGGTTATGATGTACATTAATATATTACAAATTATATACAAATTATATACAAATTAAATACAGATCAAATATTTGAACAATACCTGAAATTGAATTTAGAATCGATTTTTCAGGTCCTTTATTATTTCTTATTAATAATTATAATTTTTGATTTATTAAGTTACACGTCAGCTGAGATTGATGTCAAGTCATTGGGACTGGTTGGCTGGCTGGCTGGCTTGAGTTTGACGCGCAGTTTTCAAACTTAAATATATATTATTTATTTAAATAAATAATATATATCCATATATCTATACTTAATATATATGTGTATGTAAGTGTATTTGCATCAAGCAGAAGACAACCTCTTTGTTTCTCTTTATGATGCAACAACTCTGCTACTCTCGCCAAAATAGAAACTTTTCAATTAAAACTGATCCAATATTGTTATTTTTTCTTAATAAATAAACAAAATTTAATTATTTGATATTTATTTTTTGCTTATAATACTTAGTTACAGTTAAATATGGTAGTTAAACATATTATATTTAAAAAAATATAAGTATATATATGACATTATAAACGAATTATACAAGCAATATCTATATTATTATAGTCTATAAGTACAAAAATGGAATATTTTTAAACTAAATATAAGAATATAAAATCACTGCATTTTAAAACTTTCTAAAAATTAAACATACGTACGCACTGACCAATGGATTTTTGGCCCCTTTTTGGCCCATGGGGACCACAATTTCCGGTTTTATGTCCTAAATCCGATTTCCAACTATTAAGGGCATCGATTCCTTCCACCTAGAAGTTACAAAATGAAATTAACTTTTACATCTCTGAGATACAAGCTTTCAAAGAGTCAGAACCCAGACAGGTCATTCAATACTTCCCCATTATATTCTATAGAATATAAATGTGAAAGTAAAAAGGTTATTTCCAAGATTTCTGTTTTATTCAATCCAGCGTGCTGAAACCGAGACTTTATTACGGTTTCGACCGAAGCTTCATCAGTAATCTCACACCGCAGTATAAAACTTCTGAAAAGAAAAAAATTAATAGTTTTTAAGGAATTTGATGTTGGTACTTGGTGAAACATTTTTTAAAATTATTGGATAAAAATTACACTAAAATATTTTTATAAAAATATCAGAAATTTTTAAAGTCGCATAACAAAATTTTTAAAACCATGAGGTTAAATACATATTCTGTTAGTGAAAAATATGAGTTTTATTTTTTTAAGCAGCAAGATGAAAAGATGATTAAAAAAAAATTTAAACTTTCTCAACATCTTTGATATTGAAAATTTTTATTTCATTTAAGTAAATTGGTTTCATGATAGCATTTAGATGTAGATGAATAATTATATAAATTGAAGGAGAGAATAAAAGTGTGTCTTCTGCTGGAATTATAAATTTTTAATTTATTGATAACGAGACTATTGTTTCGAGAGATTTGCCCTCTTCATCAGTCTATTAATTCCTGTGAATCAATTGAAATAGACTGATGAAGAGGGCAAAGCTCTCGAAACTATAGTAATATGGTAACCTTACCATTCATACATTAATTCCTGTGAATCAATTGTAATAGACTGATGAAGAGGGCAAATCTCTCGAAACAATAGTCTCGTCATAAATAAATTAAAAATTTATAATTCCAGCAAAAGATACACTCTTTTATTGTCTCCTTTAATTTATAAAATTTCTCCAGCCTCAATTTAATTTTATTATTTATAATTTATAATTTTATTATTGTAGAATCTACAAAGTTATATTATTAAAAACCATTATTTCTTTTTTGTGAAACCTACCTCGCATCTTGCTCAAGTTTTATTATTATATTAAAATGTTTCACCTAGAACCAACACCTAACTCCTTAAAAGTTATTAAAAATCAATTTGAGATAAAACAAAAAATATGATAAAAATTACTTGATCGTATTTGAGGCTTCATTTTCTCATCAGTATCCTCTTGGAGGCATTTGCATGAATAGATAACTTTTCCTTATCAAATTTATCATTATTGCGAGAATTGTCTTCCTTTCGTGGACTCAGATTCCGATTCTGAACTTGAGTCCTTGCAAAATTTTGATTTATAGATTATTATTTTTTTGTTTGATTCAAGTCCTTCAATATCCCATTCATCTATAAAATCAGATATCTTTTTTCTTACTTAGTTGATTTTCGGTGAAGTTAAATTTAAGTTTGTCAAAAAATAAAAAAATAAACAGCAACGGATCATTGCTAAACTTTATCCAAATTCATTTGAAATATTAATATGTTTATTCCTTCATTATTAATCAGATATCACTTGCTGTTTGCAGTCCATGTTGACTTTAATTCAAAAATAATGATAGATTCTCATTTAACAGTCGAGGAATACCTAACCATTCTACATTGGATTTCTGACATTGCTTATTAACTTCATTAACTTCAAGCTTAAGTTGTTTACCAAAAAAGAATTTAGTCTTTTTGATTTTAAGTCGATTCTTCCACGTTTTCAGTAGAGGTTGCCATTAATAGTCAAAACATCAAAAATGGAATGCAATAAGGTTATTCCTTTAGTATTAGATAAGAATCGATCATTATTTTTGATTTTAAGTCGATTCCTCCACGTCTTCAGCAATGATTACCAATAATAATCGAAGCGTCAAAAATCTAATGTAAAATTGTTATTCCTCAAGTATTAGATGAGAATCGATGGCTATTTTTGATTTTAAGTCGATTCCTCCATGTCTTCAGCAATGGCTACTAATAATAACCGAAACATCAAAAATCCAATATAGAATGGTTATTCCTCAAGTACTAGATGAGAATCAATCGCTATTTTTGATTTTAAGTCGATTCCTCTATGTCTTCAGCCATGGTTACCAATAAAAACCGAAACGTCAAAAATCCAATATAGAATGGTTATTCCTCAAGTACTAGATGAGAATCAATCGCTACTTTTGATTTTAACTCGATTCCTCTATGTCTTCAGCCATGGTTACCAATAAAAACCGAAACGTCAAAAATCCAATATAGAATGGTTATTCCTCAAGTACTAGATGAGAATCAATAGCTATTTTTGATTTTAAGTCGATTCCTCCATGTCGTCAGCAATGGTAACGGATGAGAAAACAACGCAGTTGCTATGGTTACTTATAAAATTTCCTCCCAAATTTTTAGCATTTCACAGAGAGAAGCCTATCCACTCTTACTTAAGTTTGGTTAAATGAGCTATATAAAACGATCAAATGAATAAATTTTAAAATTTAAAAAAGTACTATCTTACTCTAGAGTAAAGTACTTTTTAAAATATAATTTTACTAAAAACTTTATTTAACCTTTTTTGTGGTCCCCAAGGTACTTAATTAGGATATTAAATTTCATCAAAATTGGTTAAGTCATTTTCAAGATATTTAGAAAAAACTAAAAAAGTACCGAAATAAAGTACTAATGTTTGTGGGCCGATATATACCAAAAACTAATCAGCGCTTCATTTTGTTAAACTAATGGTAGGCTTTCAATTTCATTTCAATCGGTGCAACGGTGTGGAAAAAATCGTCGGCCAAATAAAACGATAACATCCATCCATCCATCCATCAGCACGCACTAAATGAAATAAACTGCAACGGATCGTTGCTAAACTTTATCCAAATTCATTTGAAATATTAATATGTTTTGCTGGCTTGGTGTGTACTGGATATATTAATTATTTATCCTTTAACAATAAAAAATAATATGTTTATTCCTTTATTATTAATCGGATATCACTTGCAATTTGCAGTTCATGTTGACTTTAATTCAAAAATAATGATCGATTCTCATTTATTAGTTGAGGAATAACCATTCTACATTGGATTTATGACGTTTCGGTTATTATTAGTAACCATTGCTGAAGACATGGAGGAATCGACTTAAAATCAAAAATAGCCATCCATTCTTATCTAATACTAGAGGAATAACCTTATTGCATTCCATTTTTGATGTTTTGACTATTAATGGCAACCTCTACTGAAAACGTGGAAGAATCGACTTAAAATCAAAAAGACTAAATTCTTTAATGGCAAACAACTCAAACTTGAGTTGTTTACCAAAAAAGAATTTAGTCTTTTTGATTTTAAGTCGAACACGATGATGGAAAAAGTCGTGGACGAAAAAAACGATAAAATCCATCCATCCATCCATCCCCACGCACTTCCAAAAAAAATGGCACTTTTTGGCCTCTCGACGAGATTCCAGGTAATTTTTGTCAAAACCGTCACGTGCTAAAATTCAATCTCATTGAATACTTCAATTTGTGACCTTAATTGAGTCCATGGGTTCCGTAGTCTTTACCTGAGGACCCTTTGAAGTCGCGCTTGCCGCGCGACCGATTACAATACTTTCTTTTAATTGAAAAGTTTTTGTTTTGCCGAGAGTAGCAGAGTTGTTGATTCACAAAGAGAAACAAAGAGGTTGTCCTCTGCTTGATGCAAATAAACATACACACATATATATATATCGAGATGATATATCTGTATATATATATATATATATATTATTTATTTGTTTGAGACTATAGTTTCGAAGACTTGGTCTTCATCATCAGTCTTTCTTCAATTATAAATGTTTTTCATGGAGTCAATATCATATGGATATTGAAAACTTGGTGTTCCTTCGTCACTGCTGGCTAGGAACTAATAAAGACATTCTATCTGGTTCACATTCAAATATAACAATATGTTTCCCTTTCTCCTTAGAAAGGCTGACAAAAGATGGGTTTTTCTTTTTTTCTTTTATCTTTTGTTAGCAAACATCTTAAGCAGATTACTATTGGATAACTCTATTTGATTGTTCAAACATATGATATTGACTCCATGAAAAACATTTATAATTGAAGAAAGACTGATGATGAAGACCAAGTCTTCGAAACTATAGTCTCAAACAAATAAATAATGTATATACAGATATATCATCTCGATATATATATGTGTGTATGTTTATTTGCATCAAGCAGAGGACAACCTCTTTGTTTCTCTTTACAATACTTTCTCCCATGCTTCGCATTGGATAAAGTAAAAATCGCACTTTTTGGCCTCTCGACGAGACCCCATGCAATTTTTGGCAAAACCGTCACGTTCTAAAATTCAACCTAATTGAATACTACAATTTGTGATTTTAATTGAGTTCATAGGTTCCGTAGTTTTTACCTGAGGACCCTATGAAGTCGCGCTTGCTGCGAGACCGATTACGATACTTTCCCCATGCTTCGCATTGGATAAAGTAAAAAAGAATAGATAAAAATAATGAAATTACCTCTAGATATTTAATTTACTGAATTTTCGGATGTTGATGACCTAACGTGTAGTTTGTTCTTATTATATTCTAGAAAAATAAATGACAAGACAATTAAATATTTAGAATAAGGAAGCTTATTAGTTTAGAATAAAGATATTTTCGTTACCAAACGGTCCACAAATCCCAGTATATTTATATGTCAACCAATTTTCTTAAGGTTCTTCGGCTTTTAAATGTTAAAAGGAGGTTCCAATTTTTACAAGCCATTGCGGAGAAAAACAAAAAGTCGGGAAATAGCGTTATCTTATACCATAATGATATCTTTTAGAACTCAGTAATATGACGTCTAAAAAAAGCTTTCTAAATGTTAACATTACTATGAGCTCTTAAAGATATTCGCTATAATGATATCGTTGAAATGGCATTCTGACTTTGGTGCTGGACGGGAAACGATAAAAACCGATAAAATTTTCATTTTTTGACCCTCCTCCGCTTTTGGGGTTTTTTTAGAGGGGAAATTTCTTGAAACAAAAGTTTTCAGAAATCCCATCCTCTACAACTTTGCTTATAACAGAATTTGCCATAGATTTAAAAGTATTTTTTTTTAATGCAATCGAATGCAAGACGCACCAGTAAAGTGACAGCCGCTATGAATCTCGAAAGAACCTTGCATTACCGAAGAGAAGGGAAAGTTGGTTAAACGAGAGGGTGGAGCCGTAGGTGTTTGTGCACTCAGGTTTTGAAGGTTTGAAGATTATAAGTGCTGGGAAAGATGGAGGCTGGGTGAGAGTTTGAGTTCCTTGAAGTCATGGGGACAAAAGTATTGGCGAATGAAGTGGTCTAGTACTTTTCTAATTTGACCGCGAAAGAGTTTTGGGAGTCGGCCACGCGCAAAGCATGCTTTGGAGGGAATTACTGATTTTAACTCATCTGAGCACCTGCCGTGATAATATCTATAAAAAAGGGAAAACGCAGAGACATTTCTTCGATGACCTAGCGAGTCGAGGGAGTCGGTTAGGGTAGAATCGTCAATTATAGTTGTTATTTTTATATTTTCATTATTGCTCAAAGAATTGAAGATTTTCGTTATTTTATCGTTGCTCATATCATTAGAACTTGACCAAATAAAAATGGGACCACCCCTAAGGTACCTCCTTTCCAACAAAAAAAACCAATCGGTCCACATGGTTAAAAAGTTATCGCTCAACATACATACATAAAAAAAAAAGTCGCCGACGAATTGATATCCTCCACCTTTTTTTGAAGTCTGTTAAAAATAATTTTTTCGTGATTAAAAACAGGTGAAAATCCTTTTCAAGATACACCTGGAATGAGTATATTGTAGCCCCCCGATCGCTGTTGTTGTTGGTGAGAGAAACAACTGTTTTTAATAATAATTAAGCCATTTCAAGAATTTTTTATAAATAATTTTCTCATTTCTCCTACTCCTAGATTTTTTGTTGCAAAAAAGTCAATGAAATTTTTTTTTATATACCTCCCGGGGTCCGTAGAACCCTACATCCGGCACTGAGTCCCGGGCCCGAAATTTCAAGTGGTGTCCATGTGCCCAATACAAAGATAAATACAGGATTACTTGGTTCGGAAGTGGACTGCCTGACGGTTTCTATTTGCAATGATTTTGTGATTTTTTTTTATTTATTTGACTTATTTTTCCTGTCTTTCCCTCCTTGGGTTTATGTACATACAAAATAATTATTATATTTGCTTTAGATTTAAATCTTTATTGTATTTAATATATTTCAAATTGTAACCGTTTTACTAGTCGCGCTTTGACCTCCAAAGGAGATACGTCGAGCTGAACCTTATACTGAAATAAGCATTCATTGATTACTTTATATATTTTTCCCTTTTTTGTTTGTTTATTTTTTTTTCTATAATTTTTATTATAGAAATTATATACATATAACTAACCTGTATAGTAATAAAATATAAAATCCTACCCGGCTCATGGGGGAGCCGGGGGTACTGATGGGGGATGTCCCTCAGACATCCCGGATACTACGAAAAATAAAAACTTTTTCAAGTGAAAGAATTTTTAGATACAGATGCGAGGTCATTTCAAATTATCATTGAATCTACGGAAAATAATATAGGAAAAAATCATCCCATGAAATTGGGTATTGGGTAGAATCATAAAGACCAATTTTTAAAACCTTCAAAATAACATTAAAAATATTTCCTATTCAGGCCAGAATCGCATAAGGATAGAGTTTGATACAGCCAGATCGGCTAATCATTTCATTAAGTCTGAATGGCTTAAAAACTCAACATACAAAACATTTATTCCCAATCATCTAGTTACGAGACAAGGTGTCATTAGAAATATTGATACTGAAGTTGATGAAAAATATATTTTAGACAATATAAAATGCCTTCCTTTTAAAATTATAAATGTAAGAAGTAAACAGAAAAACCAAGATTAATGATCAGGTTGAATATATTCCTACAGGGACCGTAATAAACTATTAAAAAGAAAAATTGAAAAGTCAACTCTGAATCTGATTTATTCCCAAATGTCCGAGCCAGAATCAAAACCCAAATTAATAATCCCATACTATGGAAAAATTTCGGAAACTTTAAAATTAAAATTCAAAACTTTAGGATATCAAACTATTTTCAAATCCTCTAGAACATTGGGATCTGATATTAGCAATAATAAGAAAGACAAAATTCAAAAAATGGACAAAAAAGGTGTCTATTCCATAACTTGTGGAGAATGTGATTCGACCTATATAGGAAAAACAGAACGAAATTTAAACACGCGCATTTCGGAACACAAAAGGGTTTTTAAAGGGAGTTCAGGGCATAGTGCATTTGCAGACCATTTAATCTCCGAGAAACATTGTTTTCCAGATGAATCAAATATTAAATTAATTAGATCAGAATTAGATCCTTTAAAAAATTAGTATTTTCTAATCGTTGGAAATTTTAAAATCATACAATAATTCAACAAAAAAATTCTTAAATCGAAAAATAGAAATTCCCGAAAGCTTTATTTTAAAAATAGCGGCTAAAATATAAACTTCACGAAAGCCACCTACAGCCAAAATAATAAAACAAGTACAAATTTCAATTCTGAACTTACCCACACTGTATATTTTCTTAACCTTACCACATGAAAGATTTTAAACTTTCATTCATAAATTAATTCCTGTGAATACATTGTAATAGACTGATGAAGAGGGCAAAGCCCTCGAAACTATAGTCTCGTTATAAATAAATAAAATTTATAATTCCAGCAGAAGACACACTCTTTTATTGTCTCCTTCAATATATAAAAATTCTGCTACTCTCGGCAAAAACTTTCAATTTCATATCGACCTATTGCACTAAACTGCTGTATGGAAAAAATATTTGAATCATTAATAAAAAATAGACTAAGCTGGTGGCTGGAGAATAAATTATTTTACCCCAACCATCAATTTGGATTTAGACGAAATAGAAGGACTATGGACAACCTTACATTTCTCACAAATAATATCTATTCAACATTCGCAAGAAGGGAATATTTAATGGCTGTATTTTTAGACATATCAATAATAACAATGTTGACCTAAATTGCTTAGCAAAAATTTTGAATAAATTAAACTTGCCCAATAAACTAACTAACTGCATATGAAAATTATTTAATGAAAGAAAAATGTATGTTCAAAATGACAATCAATTAGTAGGTCCAAGCTATATATACAAACGCATTCCACAAGGGGCCGTGCTAAGCCCAATATTATATGCTTTATATACCAAGGTATTAGAAGAAGGGATCAGCAATGAAATTAAAATTATCCAATATGCTGATGACATTTGCATATTCACAAGCTCCAAGTCTGCAGTATATAATGCTAATTTAATAAATAACGAACTTAAAAAAATCCTAGAAAAACTAAACAATTTGAACTTGGAAATTTCAGAAAGTAAATCCGAAGTAATGATTTTCACTAGAAAATATACATTTCACAATTCTCCCCCTATAATATTAAATAATAAATCACTGAATTTCACTGAAAAAACCAAGTTCCTGGGATTACATCTGGATCCCAAACTTAAATGGATCCACCATATTAATTATATAAAAACAACATGCGAAAAAGGAATAAATATTTTAAAAATGACCAATCGGACATGGTGGGGAGGACACCCCTTTATCTGCCTAATGATTTATAAATCTTTAATAAGGTCTATCATTGATTATGGATCTATATTATATGGGAATGCGTCAAAATACGAGCTAGCTAATATAGACAGACTACAATAAGGCCATAAGAGTATCATTGGGCCTTATGTTGTCAACACCAACAAATAGTCTTCTGGTAGAGGCTGGTGAACTACCCCTGAAATTTAGAAGAAATAATTTAACTTTCAAATTTTTACACACCAGAATAAGAAGAGACGAATACGATCCAGTTATCTATTCAGTGAAATATTTCGACAATTTTAGCTCTAATTGTACCTTCATACCCAACATATATAAAATATGTCAATCTATGTCATCAATTCCTAATAAAATGCAAATAGATAGATTTATTAACTTTGAAAAATTATATACAGCCTCATTTGTAAATATTAACATTGATAACAATACCTTTAAAAAGAGAGATTTAAATCAAAATGAGATCTTTAAAAACTATATCAAAGAGTTTTATAATCATTGAAAGGTTTTTGTTTTTCCGAGAGTAGCAGAGTTGTTGATTCACAAAGAGAAACAAAGAGGTTGTCCTCTGCTTGATGCTTCAAGCAGAGGACAACCTCTTTGTTTCTCTTTGTGAGTTTTATAATCAGTTCAATATATTCTTCATAGATATGGTTCAAAAGACACAGCAAATGATTTGGTAGGGTGTGCATTTGCATGCCCTAATATAAATATATTTAAACAATTTAAGATGGAACCAGAAAACTCCATATACTCGGCAGAGGCATATGCCCTGTTGAAATGTTTAGAATATATTAAAAATATTTCTATTAAAATCTTAGATTCTGTCCTAAAAATTAAATTCTTTCTCGTTTAAAATTGATTTGTTAATCTGAACCCGAGCTCATTTTTTAAAAACATTACAACTCTTTTCAAAAATAAGATGCTCAAATCTTTACTTTTATATTAAAATAGGAGGACTTGTATGAAGAACTTTTTTTTCATTTTAAGCTAAATTTTTTAATTTCCGTTATAATTATATTAATGGAGTGAAGAATTTCTATGCTTATATCAAATATTGCGATTCAGAGGGAGTTTTTTGTCTCGAGTGAGTTGACTGCCCGAAAAGCAAGTTAGTTCTCAGGTTCGACTCCTGGGGGATGAATCCCCTCTGATATCGCAATTTAAAAATATTTCTATTAAAATCTTAGATTCTGTCCTATAAATTAAATTCTTTCTCGATTAAAAATAACAATATAAAATTCAATTTAATATGTACTGATTCGAAAAGTCTTACAGATGCTTTAATCAACAAAGATATTTTAAGATCAAATTATAATATATGTAGGGGGGCGGGTTTTGCCCCTACGCTCATAGGGGTTAATAAACACAAGTATTTATTCTTTAAAATATATTTATTTACAAAAAGGGTGTTATACATATTTGTGTCTAGGGGTTTCGTCGTATAAACATCTTAAAACACATCTTTACATCTCAACGTCAATTTAGTACATCTTTAAAACTGTTGAATGAGCAACTCCTCAAACCATCTCGTATAACGCAAAAACTATAAAACTAACAAATCGGATTTCAGATTCAGATTTAAAGGTGTTTATTCAAGAAATAAAAGTCGTACAATTTATAACAAACTTAATAAACTATGTACATGGAGCCCTTCCTTCAAAGAGCGAATCCTTACTTTCAACAGTTAACATTTTCAGGATGCGCCCCCATCAGGGGAGAGCAGTCGAGATCGATGCAGGCATCTTGAATCGAGTTATATTTACATTTTTAGACTTTGGTTAAGCAGGCTTTGAATTAAATCTAGAAAAAATATTTTTATAATGATAAAAAAACTAGACTAAGGTGGGGGGGGGGGGGTGTTTTCTTTTTCAGACGTTCCATGTGTTGGTAATTGTGCAGTTTTTGAACTCTTTCCTGTATGGTTTCTTGTTTGCATCCTTGCCAATTTCTTGGATGAGGAGATTTTCGTGAGCTTTCGTACTGAGGAGAAAATTCGAATTTAACCTGCCTATGAGATCTTTTAGTGGCTCGATCTCCAGGGCGACGTGTATCTCGGCGTTGGAGACGTGGGCGTCCACAGGCGGGGCGGCTATCGTGCGAAGTGCGCTAGTGTCGACCGTAAGGAGTCGCTTAATGTTTGATTCTGCCGCGGTGTGCCATATGGGAGACCCATATGTTAGTCTGGGGCGCGTGATGGCTCTATGTAGAAGAATTTTTGTCTCAATTGAGATGGGGCTCCTTTGAGTGAGGAGTGGTCTCAATGCGTTGTTGCCGGCTTTAGCAGACGCGGCAGCTTTGACTGTGTGTGTTTTCCAATTCAACTCTTTGTCTATCCAGACCCCCAGGTAGCGCGCCGAGATGGTCCAGGGAATTTTTTCACCTTCTGCTTCCAGTTGGAACCTGGAATATTTATTCCTGGCTCGATACCAGACTGCTTCGGATTTGGATGCGTTAAGTTTCAGACGCCATGCTTTGAAGTAGTCGCTGATTGCTGCCAGCTGGTCATTCAGAAGTCTGATGGTGCCTTGCGGCGTGCTTTTGCAGCCCACGAAAGCTGTGTCGTCTGCGTACTGTGCTGCCATAATTCCTGGGTGAGTCGGTAGATCGCCCACGTAGAAGTTGAATAGGTACGGAGCGATTTTGGAGCCTTGTGGCACTCCAGAGCGGATGGGTCTTCGGGTTGAGAGTGCAGTGCAGTGTTTCACTTCGAATTCTCTTTCTTCCAGATACCCGGCAATGAGCCTGACCAGGATCCTGTGTATGCCAGCTTTTTCCAGTTTTAGACAGAGACCAGTGTGCCACACTTTGTCAAAAGCGCTAGAGAGGTCGAGCGTCACCATTGCGGGACGTAAGCCCGCATTTAACTTACATCGAATGTGGTCTACCACCCTGGTGAGCTAGTGTAGGACACCGATGCCTCTCCTGAATCCCATTTGGTGGTCCGGAATGGCGTTGATTCTCGCAAACTCCTGCTCGAGCCAGCCCAGTATGGAGGATTCCACGATTTTTCCGAGGTTGGACAGTAGGCTGATGGGGCGATAGTTGGTGACGTCATTTTTCTCTTCCGAGGTTTCGGAATTGCGACTACTGTTGCTGATTTCCAGCATTTCGGAAAGAACCCAGTCGTTAGGATCTCCTGGAATAGTTTGGTCATGAAGAAGATTGCCTTACCCGGGAGATTGCGGATCGTTATTGGAGCGATTCCGTCACTGCCCGGGGCTTTCTTCTTCCTGATACTTTTTAAAGATGCTTTCACCCATGGGACACGGATGATTGGAACAGGAAGCTCGGGACCTTCTTGGGAAAGGAGCTCATGAAGCTCTAGTTTTGCTTCGTTTTCTCCAGTGACGAATGGCATGGAGTTGGTCATTTTTGATTGTGAATATATCGAAAATTTTTAGGTCAAGGATATTTCCCTTATTTGTCCCTGCTGGGAATGAAACTCCAAACACAGGAATGTTTTTCTCTTCTCTGTCCTTGAATTGGACAACTTTACTGGGTGAGGCCTGGGCATCTTTCAGAAGAATGGTGACTTCTTCCGCATTCATGCCTGGGGGCATGCCCTTTAGAGTAGCTCTTATGAGCTGGTCCTCTTTTCTTCCATAGGTATAGTATTCTATACCTAGCTTGGAAAAGGTCTCCACAAGGACCTTGTGACTTTCCAGTTTTGCTGGAAAGATTTTGACTTTCTTTTCTCCCAGAATTCTCATTTCTGGGAGTTCTGAAAGGCTATTTGGGTTTGCTTTTTGGTAGTTTACCAACCCATTTTTCAGTTGGCTGGCCGTTTGGCCTTCCACTATTATGGCAGGTTGTTTCTCCTTTATGCCATTATTTTGAGAGGAGGCTGCTACCGCCCTCACGCGTTGTTTTTTTGGTGGGCCGCCGGAGGTGTCAGCGAGCTCTCGCTTTCTTCCAGATGTTGTGTCAATGGAATTCTGCATGAGTGCTGTGATTCCTTTGCCAGTCTGCGACTTTTTAAGGGCCGCAAGCTGGCGCTTTATTTCAGATGCCTGCGCATCTAGGGTTTTCAATTGCTGCAGGACTAGGTCTCTGCCAGCAATGACTTCAGAGAGGCTTTTTGTTAGCCTCTCCACAGCATCTTGGGCCATCTCGGCCTGTGTGCCTGTGTTCGTAGGCAGGTATTTAGGTGTTTGTCCTACTAAGTACACTATATTCTGGTTCTAGATGTTTACACTACTAGAGCTGGAAGTGAACTGCTAACAAATCGACAAACTGCACTTAACTTATATCTAATCAAGGCGATATTAGGCGGGCTCTCATTAGCTCACAGAGCTCAGTGTCTCAGTCTATCTTCACGTAAATATTTCATGTACGTGCCAACATCTGACTGTCTTGCTCCGGCCTCTGAACAAAGAACATCGCTATGGAAATTGCCCACTCAGGCGACAACGCCTGCATGAACCTTACCCTGGTAACAAGATGCGCTTTCGCAGATATTAGCCTTGAATTCACTAGCAATGCGGTCCTATTTTAAAGTAAGTGGATTTTTCATTATTTCATTAGCCTATGGGCGAACACATATATATTGAGACATTATTCTTATTTTTATAAATACATTTGACAAATTGTTCTTTTAAGAACTACCTTAATATTTTAAAAAGCATTTTCAACAATAGTCGTTTTAATGACTAACACTGTTTCAATATATGTGTTTGCAACTTCTTTTAATTTTAACTTCCCACATATATTAAAAATATGTAATTTATTATATGATTTATATATGATATAATAATAGGTACTGTAGACATTTGTCTGGATTCCCGCACACCAGGGAATCATAAGCAACACAATCGCTGATTATGAGGCCAAGCAAGCCAGTAAACTTCCTACAACATCAAATGAAAAAATTATATGGTCTGACTTCCTAGTAGACCAAAAATGTAAAACATTGAAATTATGGCAAGAACGTGAGAAAAGGATAACAAAGGTCGACATTTATATAAGATTAAACCTACGGTGTCCCTGTTACCATGGTTTAAAACAATTAACATTCCACGCAAAGCTATTACATCAATTTCAAGAATGAGGACTGGACACTCATCACTGAAGTTACACCTGCATCGAATTGGAGTGGTGGAGTCCCCATTGTGTAGGTGTGAACTTACCAGTGAGGGGCTCAATCATGTGCTTCTTGAATGTGATCTAAACAAAAAGTGGACACAAATGCTATACTGTGAAATCAACGAAAGTGTGAATTTTCCCAATAAATAGTGATTATCTTTTGTGCTTGTGTGAGTGCAGTGAAAAAGTTGTTTTGGCTCTTCAGAGATTTGTACTAAGGGCTAGTGTAAATATTTAAAATTGTTTATACTCATGTACTAAATCTACATTATATTTGTAATTAATTAACCTTAAGATCTAATGAAAATGTATACATACTTAACTAGATTAAATAATACAAAGAAAGTGATTGGCTAAATGGTTCACACCAAAAGCCAGGAAGGGAGGGGAAAAAAACCTTTTTCTTTCCTCTCTCTTCTTTTCTTCTTTAGTGTAGAGCAGTGGTTCCCAACCTTTTGTGGTCCATCGCCCCTTTCTGGAGGTTGACTAACACCTATCGCCCCCTTTTCATTTTCAGATTACCTATGCCTAATTTTATTTTGAAGTAAAATGTAAATAATAAAGCAGTTGTATTATTTTAAACAATTTTATTACCGTATATAAAAACAACCAAAAGCAGTTTTATCCGGTCACTCTTAAATAAAATAGAAAAAAATTAAAATTTACTTTTCTTACATATTTTGTTTAAGAACAAAGAAGTGAAATAATTAACTAAGATCATTGACGCACATTTAAAAAACAGGAATACATGTTTTCATTTTTAAATTGGAATTTGGAAAAATTAAGAAAGTTGACAATTAGCCCAGTAAATAAAGGATCCAAAAAGTGATTCAGCTTACATTAATTGCGGGAAAAGATTTTTTCTAGGATCGTTTGGTATGGTGTGGGTATGCCAAATCTAGGTTTGCGACCTCGAAAGTGTGAGGGACAAATTTTGGTGGCCGAAAAACCACGAAATTTTCGAACTTTTTCCAGTTTCTCGCTTATAACTCGAAAACGGTCCATATTTGGTAAATAATCGTTCTATAGTAAATTAAAGAGGATAAAATTTGGCGGGAGTAAAAAAAATATGCGAAATTGGTCCAATAGTTCGATTTTTTATAGGGATTCAAAAAACTGCTCTCCGGATCACTTTTGAATACCTATCCCAAAAACTCAGACTTTTTTCAATTTTTTCCCATTTTGACCATGAAGGAGTACGTTTTCGATAAAGACCACTCTATATACTTTTAAATTAGATTAGCTTTTTCTACAATTGAAACAAAGTTTCATCTTAATTGGATAATGGTAACCCATAAGTTTTGAAAAACTGCAATTTTTTGCAAAAAATCAGTTTTTTTTGGATCCCCATTAAAAATCGAACTACTGGACCAATTTTAGATATTTTTTTAAATCGACTTGAAATTTTGGCCTTTTTAATTTACTATAGGACGGTTATTTGCAAAATATGAACTGTTTTAGAGTTATAAGCGGGAAACTGGAAAAAGCCCGAAAATGTCGAAGTTTTTCGGCCACCAAAAGTTGTCCCCCACATTTTCGAGGTCGGAAACTTAGATTTCGTATACCTAAAAAAAAATATTTTCCCGCAATTAATGTAAGCTGAAACCCCTCTATTTACTGGGCTAATTTAAAGTTTGAAAAAAATAAATGAAAGTTTGAAAACTTTGTTATTGTTTTATTTTATCCGGCAACTTCTTTTGTACAGTACTATTTTAATTTTCGCCCCTTAGAATACTCATCGCCCCCCCCATTCGCCCCTCACTTATTTATCCCCCCTGATAACCCAAGTCGCCCACTTGGGGGGCGATCGCCCCCAGGTTGGGAACCACTGGTGTAGAGTCTCTCAACCAGATTTCCCATTCTCTCTCTTCTTACTTCAGTAATCCTCCTCGTCCATGGTCCAATCGTCTCCAAATTTTGCACCTGGTCTTGTCCGGCTTCCCTCTCAACGATCTGCTCCCCCTCTTCCATTCAGTCCACTCCCGACACAAGTGATCATCAACCTCTCCACAATTCATTATATGCTCATTCACAAAGAGAAACAAAGAGTTTGTTCTCTGCTTGATGCAAATAAACATATACACATATATATCGAAATTATATATCTGTATATAAATAATATACTATATATACAGATATATAATTTCGATATATATGTGTGTATATTTATTTGCACCAAGCAGAGGACAACGTCTTTGTTTCTCTTTGTGAATCAGCAACTATGCTACTCTCGGCAAAACAAAAACTTTTCAATGTGTCATTGTCTCCCATGCCCCCCCCCTCCCCATGCCACTATATTACTTGGTGTTTTTACATTTCTCATTTTATACTTTTGTAACCAGCTGAGAAGCCCGCCTTTAGAAATACAAACATTTTGACACCAGAATGAACTTTCTACGATTTTTCGTTTTTTATTTATCAAGGGTGTTGGAATAAATTTTATTTAAAAAAAAAATAATAATAATCGGGCAACCACCCCCCCCCCCCCAAAAAAAAAAAAAACATTCAGATTACATCCTAATGTTTTGGTCCATCTCGCGTGTGTATATTACCTATATATTTTAACCGTTAATAAAAAATGAATAGAAATTCTTATTGAAAAATTATTTATCGAAATTCAAGGAAATTGATAAAAGCCTGGCTGGTCTCCTTGCTTTCACTGAAGGCTCAGTTGAGGCCAGGCAGGCAGAGCCCAGAGCGGCAGAGCAAGGGCCAGCCAGCCAGCCAGCCAGCCAAAGGTAAGACACACCTCATATAGGGGTACTTTCTAGTTTCCTAACACATACTTTCTCTTGTCCTAACTCCTAACTGATTGTTTATTTGATTGATTGCATATTATAAATTAATATTATACTATAAAGGGTGGTCAAAAATCACCCCCTATAAAAACATGAATATACAGGGTGTCCTAAACATCATCCCTTATAAAAATATGAATATACAGGGCGGTCTAAAGTTCACCCACTATAAAAATGTGAATATACAGGGTGGTCTAAAGTTCACCCACTATAAAAATGTGAATATACAGGGTGCTCCAAAGTTCATCCCCTATAAAAATATGAATATACAGGGAGGTCCAAAGTTCATTCCCTATAAAAATATGAATATACAAGGTGGTCTAAACTTCAGCCCTTAAAAATGTGAATATACAGGGATGTCCAAAGTTCATCCCCTATAAAAATATGAATATACAAGGTGTTCACCCCTTATAAAAATATAAATATACAGGCTGGTCCAAATTTGATCCCTTATAAAAAAAAATGCTTCCGAAACGCTTAATAAAGTCAGAAATCGTCTGAAAACATTTTGCATTGAAGTCTAACCAATCTTTAGCAAAAGTATCAAACATTTATAAAAAGTGAAAAAATAATATAAATTTATATTTTGAAAGTTTATAATAGAAAAATAAGGACAAGTTTTTATGTGTGACTTCTTTATATATCTTTTCGTCGACTTTGGCGACTTCTTCAGGGCTTCAAATAGTCATGCCACATATTCGTATAAATTTTCTTGTTATCTTCGTTACCATTGAAGACCATCAGAACACAAATTTCAAAAAATATTTGGCACATTCACAAAAACAATTTTTCTTTCTTTTCTTTTTATATTAACAATTACATTAGAATTTTTTTTTTGACGGGTTATAGAGTGGTCTTTCACCTCTTTGTGTGATAAAACTCTTAGATTTATAAATATCCTGCATTTTCCATGACGCATGAGGATTCGGACCATATCCTGTACGGAAAATGTAGGATATCTATAAATCAAAGATTTTTAACAAAAAAGTTGTCCAAGTAAACGTTCAAGTCAAAGATTTCTTCTCATACCCACATCATACCAAACGACCCTAAAAAATCTTTTCCCGCAATTAATACAAGTTGAAACCCTCCTATTTACTGGGCTATATGGGAAGATAATTTTTTCTTTTTGAGATCTATATTTTTCAATCTGTGTTGATTTTTACTTTACCATACAGGGTATGATCAAGTATTGTAATCGTGCATGAAAAAACGTGGGTTTTTTCCTTCTTTTTTTCAAAATATCTAAAAAACGGCTGAAAATATTTTTATTAAAAAAATTGAGCGAAACCATGGCATTTCGCTCTACAAAAAAGTTCTGATAAGTGAACATCGAAAAAATTATATTTTTCGAGATAATAATTGTTTTGTCAAAATGCCTGTTAGTCTGTCTGGTTGTCTCGTTGTCTGGTTGTCTGTGCGTTACCGTTTTGTGGACGAGCTAGCTCAAAAACTAGTGTGAATATCGAAACCAAATTTCACACGTAGTTTTGGTTCATTGAGATTAAGAGCTGATTAGATTTTGGTGCATATTGACCCAAAAAGGGGGGTGGAGAGGGGCTAAAAATTAAAAATCTAGGCTATTTGAGCAAACTCAACTAAATTTTGTATACATAATCAGTGCGACTCCAGAAGTCTAAAAATGTAAAAACTAACCGCCCAAAATTGGTGGGGGAAGGGGGGTTGTAGAGTCAAAAAATGAAAATATAGGCTCTTGTTCCAAACTCAACCAAATTTTGTATACATAATCAGTGGGACCCCAGAAGTCTAAAAATGCAAAAAGTGACCGCCTAAAATTGGTGAGGGGAGGGGGGGGGTGTAAGGTCAAAAAATAAAATTATAGGCTCTTGTACCAAACTCAACCAAATTTTGTATACCTACATAATCAGTACGACCCCATAAATCTAAAAATGGAAAAAATAACCTCCCCAAATGGGAGGGGTGTAGAGTCAAAAAATGAAAATATAGGCTCTTGTTCCAAACTCAATCAAATTTTGTATATCTACATAATCAGTGGGTACACAGTAATCTAAAAATGCAAAAACTAACCCCCCCCCCTTATACGATTATAAATAGTTTTATTAAATATTAAATATAAGTGAGAGGCCAGGTTGTATGATAAAGTCAAGCGGATGGCCACATCAGAACACGTCAGCTTATTTAAGAATAAAATTAATCTCATAGCATAAATATAGTTATTGAGATATTGACTCGATTTTTCTAGGGAAGCCAATGAGTTTTCTAAGGGGGCAGTGCCCCCCCCCCCCATGGCCTGGACCTTACTTTTACAAATAAAACCTCTAAAATGAAAAAATTCGAAGTTGCCATTTCTGGACAAATTCTTTGAATTTAAATTCTCCGCCAAATGAAGGTGAATAAAACAGCTGCGCTTTTCTCCCTTTCTACCTAGCTATTTGACATTTATTGATCCACCTTGCGTTGTTTCGTTTCTTTTTATTTTGTTTTCTTCCTTAAGTCATAAATGCATCTCCTTTGCTCATTCAGTACCGATCTTTTTTCCAATTGCCCTCTTTTTCAATTGAACCCTATTTCTTAATTAAGTATTCCTTTTGTCAATTCCTTGACATTGACTTGACACGAATAACCAGAAGAGCATTTTCCATGTTCTTTTGACCATTTTCAACATTTAAATGACACGTTCTATAAAAATTCTTTCAATATTGAAATTGTTTTCAAGTTTATTTTCATTTTATTTATAATTACTTTTTCCAACATTACAAATCTAGTTGAATCAAATAACTATGTGAAAAAAGAAATTGTTTTATTTGGATTACTTTGATAGGTAATTTCAATAATAAAAAATGTTGAGTTTAATTAGTGAAACAAGATTTTGGACATTAAGAGATGAAATTTCTGTCAAAGACACTGACCTGGGAGTATTCAAGTAAGTAAAAGAAATATTTTTTTTCTTCTATCTTTTCAAACATTAAAGAATTTCAGCTAAAATACATGGAATTAAGACGCATACAATTTGACATAATTTTAAACAAGATTGTAAATTAATAAGCAATGAATCAAAGATTTCATGACTATTCTGCTTGATGTCTATAAGTAAGTATACCTATTAGGGTGGTCCTTATTTTGGGTATTTTCGAATTTTTAGGCTCATATGGTTCAAAATAAATAAAAAAATATCTTTAAAATTTCAAGTCCCTATCTCAATTTTAACCTGTGCCTCAGAGCTATGCAAATTTCTCATCTAAATAACATGGGGTTTTTGGCATTGAACGATCAATTTTTTATTCCGGCCAAAGTAATATTTCAAAAAATTTGAATCTCTGTAAACTTTACCCTTATAATAATAGCTATCCTTCAGAGTCTTTTCAGATTTTTAGTTATTATAATTTTGGAGTTACAGCTAGATAAAATACTGTCATATCTTAGTGTTAGTAAGTTATAGACTCCAAAATTATAATAGCTACAAATCTGTAAAATTTCTGAAGGGCAGCTACTATTATAAGGATAAAATCTACAGAGTTTCAAATTTTTTAAACCATTGCTTTGGCCCGAATAAAAAATTGATCTTTCAATGGCAAAAACCTCATGTTATTTAGATGGGAATCTTACATCGCTCTGAGGCACAGGTTAAAATTGAGATAGCGGCTTGAAACTTGGGGGATATTTTTTTTTATTTATTTCGAACCATATGAGCCTCTGCCAGCGTAAAAATTAGAAAATACCCAAAATAAGGACCACCCTAATACATATATATAAAAAAATTTATAAGTACACTCAGCGGCCTAATTAACCGCCCACCTAAGTTTTGTTAAATATTTTACAATTAAACAACAGTTCACTTAATTTATTTATTACATTCAATTTCTAGGATCATGAAGGATTAAAAAATCATAATTTAATCAAGAACGTCGGTTTATGAATAAAAAGATAATATAAATGATCTATATAATTTTCTCATTAATATATTAAAGAATAATTAACATATTAACGAGAATTGTTTTGATCGCGCTTTTTTAAACAAGATATATATCGCGAGACTACTGCTGGTTGAAGCTATTGGAGTCTGCTGAGTCTTAAGTCTGGACCAAGAGAGAATGAAAAAGATATGATCCATTTAACTATAATCCAACGTCATTTTGCGTTTAGCCCGCATGACACTTGGATGGATCACCAAGTGTCATGCGGGCTAAACGCTAAATGTAGCTAAATGGATTATATCTTTTTCATTCTCTCTTGGTCCAGACTTAAGACTCAGCAGACTCCAATAGCTTCAACCAGCAGTAGGGCGATCAAAACAATTCTCGTTAATATGTTAATTATTGTTTAATATATTAATGAGAAAATTATAAATTTATTTAACTCCATTATTTCAAGTTAGAAATATATAGGTAAAGTTCAGATATTATTTTCACTTAATATTTGACAAAAATCACCTGCATTCGATTCGCGATTGAATCAAATATAGGAAACATACGATTTATAAATTATCTTCTTCTTTTTTGGACTGCCTCATCAATATCCACTCAATTTCACTTATCAGTCCGTCTCCAAAAACTACTTCAATCTTATTAAACAAGAATATTTATTTTTATTAAAAATAAACTGCAACGGATCGTTGCTAAACTTTATCCAAATTCATTTGAAATATTAATAAGTTTATTCCTTTATGATTAATCAGATATCACTTGCAATTTGCAGTTCATGTTGACTTTAGTTCGAAAATAATGATCGATTCTCATTTAACAGTCGAGGAATAACCATTCTACATTCGATTTTTAACATTTCGGTTATTAATGGTAACCATTGCTGAAGACATGAAGGAATCGAGTTAAAATCAAAAATAGTGATCGATTCTCATCTAATACTTGAGGAATAACAATTCTACATTAGATTTTTGACGCTTCGATTATTATTGGTAACCATTGCTGAAGACATGGAGGAATCAACTTAAAATCAAAAATAACGATCGATTCTTATTTAATAGTAGAGGAATAACCTTATTGCATTCCATTTTTGATGTTTTGACTATTAATGGCAACCTCTACTGAAAACGTGGAAGAATCGACTTAAAATCAAAAAGACTAAATTCTTTTTTGGCAAACAACTCAAGCTTGAGTTGCTTACCAAAAAGAAATGACAATGGGTGACCATTGACCAGGTATATTATTAATTATTTTATTTTTTGAAATCGTTTATTTTTTTTTATTTTAAATCAGTAGACGGACAAAAGTTTTTGACTACCTCCTTGAGTGCCATAGCAGTATCCTGAAAGAATTTCCATCTTCTGAAATATCTTTCCTAGGCGACTTTAATGTCCACAACAGAAATTGGCTAAAATTTTCTAGCCAAAATTCTCCCGCGGTCTCCGCCGCTGAAATCTTCTCTACGGCATGTGACCTCACGCAAATTATTAATGGCCCTACAAGAATCTCAGACAAAGCCAATGAAAAATCCAATCTTTTCATCACTTCGCACCCTTCATCATATGAGGCTAAAATTTCGGCCCCTTTAGGAAAATCTGACCACAATTTGAAAAAAATTAAAACCTCCGCCAATTTACCAAAACCCCCACCAGCCCGCACCAATCCGAGGAAAATCTGGCTATTCAAAAATGCCGATTGGGATGACATGCGTGACTTTTTTGCCGGTTACCAGTGGAATGATCTCTGCATCAGGGATAAAAATGCCGACGCCTTTAACGAGGCAATACAGAAAGGCCTAGAAAACTATGTCCCCTCAAAATCGATTAAGGGAAACAAGGATTCTAGGCCCTGGTTTGGTAAACGATGTGGAGATGCCGTCCGTGAAAAAAACAAATCTTTTCAAAAATGGCAACTTTCACGTCTAGAATGTGACGTGATGAAATAAAAATAAATATTCATGTTTAAATTATGAATTTTTAAACTTTTATGATCCTAGAAATTGAATGTATTAAATAAATTAAGTGAACATTTGTTAATGTACTGTAAAAGACTGTAAAAGATCTAGAAGAGCTACGGCTATGGATCGCATAGCTGACCTAGTTAATGACAATTGTGCAAATATAAACTTTTTTTGGTGCTTCAATCATTCGTGAGGAATGTCGGGAGGGCTTTTCACCCTTGAGAAGTAGAGTTGAGAGAAGACTCATAGTGCTAATTTATATTATCCTGATCTACATTATTACATATATATTAGGGTGGTCCTTATTTGGGTATTTTCAAATTTTTACGCTGGCAGAGGCTCATATGGTTCGAAATAAATAAAAAAAAATATCTTCAAAATTTCAAGTCCCTATCTCAATTTTAACCTGTGCATCAGAGCTATGCAAGTTTCCCATCTAAATAACATGGGGTTTTTGGCATTGAACGATCAATTTTTTATTCCGGCCAAAGTAATATTTCAAAAAAATTGAATCTCTGTAAACTTTACCCTTATAATAATAGCTATCCTTCAGAGTTTTTTCAGATTTTTAGTTATTATAATTTTGGAGTTACAGCTAGATAAAATACCGCCATATCTTAGAGTTAGTAAGTTATAGACTCCAAAATTATAATAGCTACAAATCTGTAAAAATTCTGAAGGGCAGCTACTATTATAAGGATAAAATCTACAGAGTTTCAAATTTTTTAAACCATGCTTTGGCCCCAATAAAAAATTGATCGTTCAATGCCAAAAACCCCATGTTATTTAGATGGGAATCTTACATCGCTCTGATGCTTCTTAAAGTAGTGGGCCGCGGCAGTGGCGTAGCGAGCTTAACTCGCGCCCGGGGCACAATACCTTTTTAGCACCCCCCCCCCCATTCGAAAACCATATAATATTATATGTAAAATATACTCGCAAATTTAATTAAAAAATAAAGTAAAATAAATAAAGTCATAGGCTCAAACTATTAGGCTTTAAATTTGAGACAAAAAATGTAGTTGAGAAAACAAGACTAGATTTTGAAATGTATATGATCATCTAGACACAGGCCGAGTCAGCCCTGCCAGTAGAAAAGAAGTGCCATTTCTATTATGAATATATTATTACAGTTTGATTTAGACTATTAGTGTTCCTTTTTTTCCTTTTTATTTATTAACATTTATTTTATTACACTGACACTAAATTTAAAATATATTTTCCAGAAATCAATTATAATAAAAATAAAAATTATCCAGCAAATTTTTGTTTTGCGGACCATTTGGCGCCCCTTTGTGAGTAGCGCCCGGGGCATGATAACCCCCCTTGCCCCCCTCTCGCTACGCCACTAGGCCGCGGCCCCCTATGGGGACATGGATTACCCGCAGGCCGCGAAGAGTCGCAAATGTAACAAATAAATTATTATTGTTAAATAAGTTTAAATACTTGGATTATAATTATAAAATTTCGATAATGTATTAAAATGTTGAAATGATAATATATTTGCAACTGCTTTTTAAATTTTTTTTTTAAATAGGGGGACCGGGAGATACTGACTTGGGTTCCAAGTGGTCCGCGACTTCAAAAAGTTTAAGAAGCACTGGCCTAGTCAACGGAGGGTGGGGGGGGGGGGGGGGGGTAAACAACCTCTTCTCCAAAGCAAAATATTTTGTGTCACAATGTCACTATTTCAATTATAAATTATCATTATTTTGTTAATAATTTATTCCATTAAATTTTGTTATTATTAATCAAAACATATTTTACTAGAAAAACAGGGGAAGGGGTGTACAGGGTTAACCCCTCCCCGGACGAGCAGGGGACTAAAGATCTTAAAGACATTGGTCCTGTTGTTACAACAAGAAATAATCTGACTATCAATTATCAGCTAATCACACCTTGTGGCCAAGGGCGTTATAAGTAGGAGTGGAATAGGAGCACTGCACCCTCTGTGACAGAGCCTAGGAGGCTGCAGCTAGGCCCTACTAATATACTATGCTTTAGAATCTTTCCTTAAAAATTAAAAGTTTAAAAAAGTTCCTCAAGATAAAGCTTGTTTTTAGAAGTTAAATGTAGTAAAATTTTTTTGGTCTTTCAATTTTTGCAAATTCAAAATTCCCTATAGTGGGGGGGGGGGGTGCTTATAATAGCTATAGTAGTTATAACTGAAAGAAAAGAAAGGCAGCCCAAGGGTAGTGAAGAAAGAAAAAATTGACACATATCCAAATAAAGTGTAATTTGTTGGATTCTTTCCTCCTTTCCTTTCAAACCGACGTCTCGGAGGATTCTTCCCTCCTTCAGGGTTTCAAAGGGTCAATGAACGAAACAAACAAAATGTTTCCTTCCTCTCTCACAGCAGTGTTAAAACTTTCTTCTTCTTTGGTGTCTTCTTAATTAAGAAAAAGAAAAAAAAATGTTTTTCTATTTTGATGCTTCTGCTAAAGAAGAAGAAAGTTTTAAACACTGCTGTGGAGAGAGTAAGGAAACATTTTGTTTGTTTCCTTCATTGACCCTTTGAAACCCTTAAGGAGGGAAGAATCCTCCGAAACGGTTTGAAAGGAAAGGAGGAAAGAATCCAATAAATTGCACCTTATTTGGATATGTGATGATTTTTTCTTTCTTCACTACCCCTGGGCTGCCTTCCATTAAGTTAAAATTTCTACCAGTCCGTTTCCAGAGAAAATTTCTGCAAAGTTATATTAGTTATTTTATATACATATTAAATAGTTGTTTTCATTTCCTACATCGATAACAGAACCCCCCCCCCCCCCGAAATCGAATTTAACTGCTTATAATGTTTTTTTAATTCCTATTTAGGTTAAAAAACTAGACTAAAACTAAGAAAATCCACATTGTATACCTTGTTTTAAGTAATACTTATATGATAAGGTATTGTTTATTTATATTAAATAACTCATTAAATATAATATTATGAGGCAACTTGAACAAAATTAAATTTCTGGCTTTGGTTTCATGACAGTTCACATTAAACTGCACTAAAAGAAATTGTACCCTTAAACAGGGTCAGAACCCCCCCCCCCCCTCCCCAACAGGGCTGGGCTCGCATGGTTGAGTAACGGCATCGACAAACCGTTTCTTAACGGTAAACTAATCGTAATTAAATATATTTCAAATGTTTAATCAAGAATTATGTCCTTTTTTAATTTCTTGAAGTACCTATTTGTTGTATTAAATGAAGGAGGAGATATCAGCCAAAGTTGATGCGCTTGGTTCAATAAAACACTCCTTGAATAAAACGTTTCGGCCTGAATTTATTTGGCCATCTTCAGTTAATTGGGAATTATACACAAAATGCGGTACACATATGTGATCGAACCAAGCGTTGTCAAAAATAAAAATTGTAGCTTCATGCAAATTTATAACGATTCATTCTGAACCTTTGGGCACAGGCACGTTATAAATTTGCATAAAGCTACAATTTTTATTTTTGCCAAGGCTTGGTTCCATAACATATGTGTTCCTCATTTTGGGTATAACTCCCAATTAACTGAAGATGGCCAAATAAATTCAGTTAGAAACGTTTTATTCAGGTTGTTTTATTGAACCCAGCGCATCCAACTTTGGCTGATACCTCCTTCTTCGTCTAATACAGTTTCATCAAAGCCACGAACTCTAACAACTTACCTATTTGTTTTAATCAAAAAAATTCCCACTAAATATTTTGCTTTGTGGATTAACCCCCCCCCCCCCCATGAA
The DNA here is from genome assembly GCA_024734495.1 of Forficula auricularia. Lineage (NCBI taxonomy): Eukaryota > Metazoa > Arthropoda > Insecta > Dermaptera > Forficulidae > Forficula > Forficula auricularia. The sequence goes on from JALMQS010000074.1 coordinate 11,878,303, forward strand.
CATTTTCTGGCTAAGCCACTGCCCTTAAAAGAAGAAGACTTTATTTATTCATATTATAAGATCATTCAATGCCCTTCTTATTTTTATCGAAACCCACTGGTTGACATCCCTTATATTGGCTTTTTCAATTGCACTAGAGATTATCTCACAAATAAAAAAACTAATTTATCTGGGATTGCCTTATGACCAATCTTAGTTAATCACACCATTAGTTGAATGATTTTATAAAGTGAACTTTCATGAAATCTTGGTCTTAGTTCTTAAATGAAATGCGGACGGGATCTCCGTGATAAGAAGTTTCAAGTCGAGAGGTTTCAATTCTCGATGACTGATTTAGTCATCAAGTTACATTCTCATTCTGTACTAAGCATAGGGCACTAGTAGCACACAAATAGAAACTATTGTTTTTTGAGTTGAAAAAACATAACACTGGATGAGGTCCTTCAACTTGGAAGCATCGGTCAAAGCAATGCTTGAATTACCGGTTTTTACGCCACTGCATTCAGTGACCTTAGTAGACTTTCTCGATAACCTATGAAAGTCAATTCAATTTGTAACTAAAAAATCGCTATTTAATATTTGTGTGAAATATTTGGATTAGACTGAAGATTAAGGCAAAGTCTTTGAGACTACAGTTTCAAATATATAAAATACATATAAATTTATTTGATATATATATATATGCCCTCTACAGCTCGGCCCTCCGGGCAGGTGGCCCTGGCGGGCAATATCTCGGCATGTGATTATTAGGTCTGTAATATATATTTGTAATATTTTGCCCCCTTTTTCGCCCCCACGCACTCATTTTGGCTATTGATTTTCACACCATACATTTTATATAGTCTTAAAAACTAAGATTACAAAATTTGATCTATATCGGAGAGAGTTTAATTTTTTTGCCTCCACTCACATTTTGGGAGGTTGAAATTATTTTTTAGATATTTGCAAATAAATAACTCTCAGTTTTCTAAAGAATAAATGTACAAAAAAGCTAAAATTTTCTATATTTTGCCCCCCCCTCCCCTTTCGCCCCCATACAGTCAATTTTGATAGTTGATTTTTATAGGAATAGTTTCTTAAAGTAATAAAGAATAACTCTACAAAATTTGATCAAGATAGGAGAGAGTTTTAATTTTTGCCCCCACTCACATTTTGGATAATTGAAGGGGGGGGGCGGATTACAAAAAATCTTGAAATTATTTTTTAGATATTTGAAAATAAATAATCCACAGTTTTCTAAAGAGTAAATGTACTAAAAAGCTAAAAATTTCTATAATATGCCCCCCCCCCCCCCCCGCCCTTGGCCCCATGATAGTTGATTTTTACAGGAATAGTTTCTTAAAGTAATAAAGAATAACTCTACAAAATTTGATCAAGATAGGATAGGTATACCTTCTTATCCACATCAATCAGAAGACTAATTTTTGATTGATTCCTTAATAATTATTTAAAGTTTTGAGTTTCAATTTAGGCGTTTGAGGACTTTTAAATCTTTATTTCTTGTTAAAAAAAATATTAAATTTTTAATTTATTTTAATACTGTAGTCGTAAAATCAGCAGAAGTTATACGCTCTATGGGCCGTAAAAATCAGAGGATATACCCTATATATAATAAAATAAAATGTTTTATATTGAAGGAGACAATAAAAGAGTGTGTCTTCTGCTGGAATTATAAATTTTATTTATTAAATTTATTAAATTTTTAATTTATTTTTATACTACACTCACGGGCAAAGAAATGGAATCATCTCCCTTGCGAGTTATTAAATGTAATTTTCATTCTCAAATATAATAATAATAATAATAATAATATAATATATTTCCATTAGGTTATCATTCTACATTTATTTTATGCTCCTCTACACCATGAACTAATTTGGGCCAATTCAAGCCAACGCCAATGTGTAGAGGGGGTTGGCTTGTATTGGTCATTGGTTGACACTGGCGATGTGATTGGCGATGGTTGGCCTTCGGAGCGATTTTTTTCGATATATCAAAGAGGGCCAATGTTACGCAACGAAATTGTGCAGTGGCTAGGTGTCGTTTCCACAAGGCCATAGACATTGGACCAACTCTTGGACCACTGTGTGGAGGCATCGTCAAATTAGCTCGTTTTATTGGTGGCCAACATGGTCAACATGTTTGGCTCACGTTGGGACATAATGTAGAGGGCCCATTAAATGCTGAAAAATGAAACTTGTAGAAAAAATATTTAAATTTCTAATAAATTACAAAGATACATAAAAGTATCATTGAATTAATGAAAAGAGAGTGATTCCATTTCTTTGCTCGTGAGTATATAATTAGTGAATTTTTCTCTGAATATTTCACTTATTAAAGTCGCTTTAATGTCTGTTTCCCACCTATTGTATGTAGAAATAAGATACAAACTTAAAATTACTAATTTATATGTATTCATTTCACCCCGAAATTATTTCATTACTATTTTAGATTTTTCAAAACTTCTCAAAACTTTTGGGTAAGATGAGTAAACACTTCACCTCACAAGTAGAAAGACCTAGAACATCTGATTTTGTCAGATTCCCCAGTTTTCAGGCTATGAAATTATTCCTTGCCTCCTGAAGTTTTGCCCACTCTCCCGAAACTACGAGACCCGAACAACAGGCTTCCTCCTAATTTCACTCTGGTCACTCAGGGTACTTATGGTTTTGTTCCTTGCTTTCTTGGAGTGGAATCATAAAAAACAAAAAATAATTATTTCACATGAACTCATTTTTTACACTCTTGATTAAAAGAAGTTTTTTTTTATACCTTGTAGTTTATGTTGAATTACATTTTTTTATCAAAAAGCCGTTATTAAGCAATTTTGAAAACATTACCGAAATAAATTACTCTAAAAACAGATGAATAAATTATTCTAAAATAAACTCATGTGGCCATCCACACGACTTTACCATACCTCTGGCCCCTCTCTTATATTTAATATATAATAAAATCATTTATATTCATTTAGGGGGGGGGTCAGAAAATGAAAATCTAGGCCCTTGGACCAAACTCAACTAAATATTATATACATAATCAGTGGGCCCCCAGAAGTCTATAAGTGCAAAAACTAAGCGCCCATATGTATACAAAATTTGGTTGAGTTTGGTCCAGGACCGAGATTTTCATTTCTTGACCCCCCCCCCCAATTTTGGTCCCAGAAAAAAACTTTTCGTCATCATATAATTTTCCATGCACGATTACAATACTTGACCATACCCTGTATGGTAAAGTAAAAAAGATGCAATCCAACATTGGATATATTATATAAAATATATATTCTATTACATATTATATAAAATACAAAAAATTTCATTAAAAAAAGTTGATAAATCGTCCAAAATGCATTGTGCATTGGAAATTCGTCACTTGTTGGGAACCACCTTTTTTAAACTTTTCTATTTCATCCTATACTAGAATATTATCTTACATGCAATATAAACATATCTATTAAAATCTTTGATAAATGTCCTAAATTCATGTTCGTAAAATATTATGTTGATTGCGCAATATATATTATACTTTTAATTGTAAGGAGTGCGGGGCTTGCCCGGTAACGAATAAATAAATAAATAAAATCAATGATATCCGGGGTCCTTTCCGGAGTCCCAGAGATGTATTCATTCGAGCTCTAGCTCTCGAGTCGTTCGTTATTGATGATCATTTCAAATAGCACGATGGGCGGCCCCACCCTAAAGATTCTTCCGGGCCACCATAGCCTCAAACAAGAAATCTTTGGTAAGTGATTGTTTAGTTTTCTATTTTAAAGCAATTAGGGGATTTAATAGTAGTTTCATGATTAATTTTGTCTTATGAAAGAGTTATCTTTAAGAAATGCTACCATAAATACCTAACACAGTTAATGGAGTTTTTTAAATTTACATTAATAAAAGTGGGATCTGAGTAGTATCTTATGACTTTTATTACGGTATTAAAGTGAATATTTAACTAATAACTATAATTTGGAATAACCATATGTTTATAGATATTAATCTGGGAACTCGAATGGGATATAGCTGCTTTCCATTTTAGAATTAGAGCTCAATCTTATACACTCTAATGAGAATATCTCATTAAAATGTCTAATGGTTCTTTCAGCTTCAAATTTCCTACTACTAAACAAATAGTTAATTAAAGATAAGAGTAAATAAATATTATATTTAATATTGATTTACTATGAGTTAAGGATACTAGGTCACTTATTTCACATTAAAATTAAAAAATTAAAAGATATAAAAAAATTTTTCTTTTTCAATATATATATTTCGGGCTATCAACCCATCTTCAGGAAGTACAGAAAGTAACTAATTCAACTTATTGAATAACAGGTTATATATATGTTTATTGAACGGAGGGAAAGAATGTTTAAATTATTTTAAAAGGACACTTTCTCTTAGGCTATTGTTAAGTGAAAATATCAGGTTGGGGTTTGTTGACATAGGTGTGTTTAGATAAAAGAAAAGTTAGAAAGTTCATTGACTTGTGTCTCTACGCTGGGAATAAATTTTTGGCTTAGATATTAATAGGTCAATTATTATATTTTGTTTTACATCCAGTTGATTATTGATAATATTTTCATCGTTCGACAAGGCATATTTTATTTCCGTGGATTCAAGAAGATCCAATCTTAATCCTTTTCTTTCGAAATGAATAGGGATAGGATTAGTAGGTGAAGGTGAGTGATCTAAAGAATATAGATGATTAGCAAATGCTGAAGTGGAATCTGGATTTATGGGCTGGTTTCTTATTAATTGTCTGTGGGAAGCTACATGTTTTTTATGCCGTTTTTTGAAAGATCGTCCAGTTTGTCCAATATAAATTGCATCGCAATCTTTGCAATTTAATTTGTATACACCAAATCTATTTATATTATCAATTTTGTCAAGTTTATTATTTATTAATTGGGAGGATAAATTATTTATATTATAAAGGGCTGGAGTGATTCCATGCTTCAGGAGAATATTTGTTATTGGATAGGTTATATGTTTAGAAATAAAGGGGATTCTTTTATAGATTTTTTCATATTCGATTGTGAGTGAATGTAATTGCGAAAGCGTGTGTTTTTTTATTAATTTTGATAAATATTTTTTTAATAATTTCCTTACTATATCCATTATTATATGATATATTATAAATGGTATCCAGTTCATTATTAAAGTTTGTATTGCTAAGAGGGGAATCTTAACCCCTGTTGGATGATATTCGTTCCGTTCTTGGTCAAAAAGTTGCGGATAACGATGGCATTGTTCGACCGCTCGTTACGTGATTCCCACAAAACCGGTCTTTTTTGGCGTCTCAAAGCCAAATCATTAAACAAAATGTCTTGAACGGATTCATAAGCGATGTTCAAGTTCGCTGCCATCTCTCCAATGGGAAATTTACAGTTTTCGGCCATCATTTCTTTGATTTTATCGACGTTTTCGTCGGTTTTCGATGTTGACTGCGTTCGTCATCCTCGACAAACTCACGAAAACTTGGGCCACACATAAAAGTTTGTTTCCGATAAGAGTAACACTTCTTCAACATTTTCGCACCGTTTTTAACTCAAAATTTAATACAAACTCGTTGATGCAAAGACGATTTCATTTTTAAAATCTTAAAAATTGAAAACGGCTCTGATAGTCCATTCCGAAAACCGAGTATGAAAAATGTTTCGAGGACTGTATCAATTCGCTGGCATAAATGCGCTCCAGTCGATGGGGAGTACTTTGAATGGGACAATATCGATTTTGATGAATAAATTTGTATTTTTAATTTTCTGAATAAATTCCTGAAACTTTATTTTTATTATTATTTCGGTGTGTTGGCTCATTTTTAGGAAATAACGAGAAATATTTTTGTGACACTCACCTTGCATTTATTTAATTCAACTATTATTAAATAATGTTTCACCTTGCACCGACACCATGTTCCTTAACAATTATTAAGTTTATATCGTCTGCCAAAAGACCTCACTGAACTCTAATAAACACCAACTGAACCTACCTCAATAGAAGATTGTTGCTTCTTCGATCAATCCCGATCCGGATTACCTGAAAAGTAGGGCTCTCATGATTTAGTTAATTTTATTGCATGCAAGACACAATGTTGTCTATTATCTAAACGTGGGGATAATTTTTTTTATCTTGCATATATGAAGTAGTGCCACCAAATATATTAATTATTATAATCGACAACTCGAGTAAAAAAAATTGTTAAACAAACCGAATGATCGAAACGATTATTCGTGGGATAAAACTCGGTTCTATTGCTGCTAAAAAATAAATTTGAGAAAAAAACCAACATGTATGAAATTCAGGAACGAGTGTTTTGAATAATTCGATTCTCGCTGACCCATCATAGAAACGTCTAAGCTCTTTCTAGTAGTATTAGGATTAGCTGAAATTCTTTAATTTTTAAAGGCTCACTCACTAATGTTTTAACACAAAAATAATAATATTATTGATTTTCAGATATTATGATAAAAAAGAAACTCAAGACTCTACCTACAATCAAGGAAAAAAAAATTATGCAGAAGGTCGAGGTATGACATGGATTCCTCCCAATAAAAGACCTAATAAATTAAAAGAATCTCTTAAAGAATTGGAGGTTGGTATATATTATTAAAATATTTCACATATTCAAATTAGTTTTAGTTTTTTGTTAATCTATAATTACATTCTGAAACTCTAGATGCAATTCGGAAGCAAACTATAATATAAGGTATAATCCAATAAGAGACTAGATTTCTTAATTTCTAGCTCCGCCCTATTTCAGAGATATCACGGGTATAATAAAATAAATAAAATAAAATCAATAATCCTTCTTCCCCGTTTAAATCTAATTTGTGCGGATTATGTATTTTACAAATATTCAACACTCCTTGATTAAATCAAACCAATTAATTCGTCAACTCCTTATTCCCTATACTTTTAGAGACTTAACCCTTTTACTTTCATCTTTTCCACAGCCTTCAACTCTTCAAAACCCGGCTTTATAAATACCCTCGACTCCATTCTAACCCTTATATACCTGATTTATAAATTTTATATTTCTTAGTTTAAAAGAAAACATTTTTTTTTTTAATATTATTTATAATCTTTTTATTTTAGGAACAATTAGAACATTTTAAAATAATTTACTGCAATTGGAAAAATAATTCGATTCTTCAATTAATTTTAAGTTCAGGACTCCTTATCAATATTTTCATAAATATTTTCACTGCAGATATTATAAAAATTATTTTCGATAAATACCTTATTGGTAAATTATGCTCAGAAAATATAGCCGATGGTAAGTTTTTACTTATAATATAATTTAAAATAAAAAAAATAATTTCTCAATTCTTTGATTTAAGAAATTTCTATAATTCAAGCCTTAATTCTAGAATTGAGTTTTTAAGTTTTTTAGAAGGATGAATAATTTTACTTAATTAAAACAAATTCATTTAAATTAAGGTTTTTTGCTTAGGTTTGTAGAATTAATAATGAATAAATCAAATAGTCTTCTCTACTCTACTACTCTAGATATGAAAGAAAGTAGACTAAAAATGAAAACAAAGCCTCTGAAATCTCAATTAAATCAAATTTATATAATATATGTATTAAGAAATAAATACAATTATTTTATAAAACAATAGCCAAATGGTTTAATAGTACTTAGTACATCAATTAGAAACATTTTATCAGTAGTTATGCAAAGATACATATTTATTTACTTCAAGCACATTTTTTCTTATAAATTAAATTTATTTTTTCATATAAACAAATTATATCCATTTATACATATTTTTTCTTTTTTCTTTACTTATTTGTTTCTAATATGTATAAATTTTATATTTTTCCCAGTGATATTCACAAGATCTCATTTAATATTAACGTATAATGACAATCAGATGACAATAATTTATTTTACAAAACCTCTAATGAATGGCTATATACCAGAAAAATTAAGTAAAATGGAACCACGAATAAAAGTAATGGATCTGGCTGGACCTTCTGGACGACGAATCGATCGTAAATTATCTTCCAATGTTTCTGGAGATTTGATGTTGGTTTGGTGGCGATGTACTCGAGATGAGGTTTACCCTTGGAGTCCTATTGTCAAAGATCAAGATCGGGCAAATGTACATATTTATGATCTATTAGGGTAATTGTTTTATATTTATAATAAAATTCTTCCAAAACTTATATGACTACATAGTTTGTATTCTTCAAAATTAAAGGGTTACTTCTCACACAAATGAAATATTTTTAATAATTTCGATAAATTATTTTAATTTTATTCATTAGTTTTGCTCACCACTTGCTGAGCAACTTGACTATTACTAAAACTAGTAATGAAACATTAAAAAAAAACTTTATCAAGTATCTAAAATAAATCATACAAATTATAATTTAAAATCTCTTAATTAATTACAGCACCCTAACTTGGAAAATATTTTTTTCTCAAGATATAGGGGTCTAATCACAAGAGCCATCGTCTTAAGAGGAAAACAATTTTATAAATTAAATTAGAAAATGAATAAATTTACTGTTGCTGCTGTTTTAAAAAAAAATAATTTATTTTCTTATTTACTTAGAAATTAAAAGTTAGTATCATAGTTGTTTAATTTAGATATCAGACCCTCTATGGCAGTGTTTTTCAAAGTGTGGATCGCAACCCACCCGGGGGACCGCAAGGCCTCTATAAGGGGCTCGCGAAACCTCTATAAGGGGATCGCGAAGCCTCTATAAGGGGCTCGCGAAGCCTCAGTAAAATAGAAAAAAAAGTTTAAAAATATTTTTTATTAAGAAAATGTTAATTAAAGGACATTTGTAGCTTAACACAAGGCGAGGCGTTTGGCGATGTAATCGATGTAAAAATATGTCTGTTATAGGTACTTAATTGTGTATTTAGCCGATACCTAATTATAAAAATTAATAAAAATGTTGTACGGATTTGATATTTGTGACATAATATAGAGGTTACAAACAGCGGGGGGTAGGGGGTCGCGAACAATTTTTTCATACTAAGGGGTCGCGTCATGTAAAAGGTTGAAAAACACTGCTCTAGGGAGTAGAACCGAAATGCCAATAATGCTATACGATTAGTTACATTAAATTAAATTTAATATTGAGGAAATACTTCCATTGAAACCGGAATTTTGTAAAATTGTATATTTTTCAAAATTCAAAAAACTCACTAGTTTTCAATAATAATTTTCTATTAATTAATACCTACAGATTATATTAATATATTCACCATCGTTTTACTTTTTGAAAATTGTCAAAAAACTTCTCATTCTTCATTTCGCTTAAAGGCTTATATGGTAGATAGATATTCATTCATCTGAATGTATTTTATTCAACATAATCGGGGTCTTAGTATCCTAAGACTGGTTTGACACAACAACTCGCCTCCTCTCAACTCGATCCCATGCCAACCATTTACTTCTCTAAAAATCCCACTTACCATCTTTCATTAGCTGGGGAAAATACTCGAATCTAGGTTTTCCCCTTTTCTTCCCACTTCTCTCGATAAAATTTATTTTATTTTAATATAATAATGAATTAGGAATAATTTATCTCTCATAATTGGTTATTATAAAACTAAAGATTTGAACATCTTTTTTTTTGAAAATAGTTGGAATGTTTTTCAAAAAATCACCTCAGGTTAAAATTAACCAATGTTTATTAAAAGAGAAAGAATTTAATTTTTAGGACAAATTCTAAGATTTTTGTAGAAATACTAGCTACAAGGCTTCGGCGGTCCTTTTGCTAGCCAGGGGCTCACCCTCTGGACCCCCACCCACCCCAATGTACAGACAAAACCTTAATTATATGTATATATATATAGATTTCATTTAAATTAGTAACCATGACGACCCCTGGACCCCTGAGAACTACATGCTTTCCGGACAGTCAGCTCACACCCTCGAGACAAATGAGATGAATCCCCTCTGCAGTGGCGGCGCAAGACCAAAATTTTATGTGGGCTAGGTAAATTTTACGAGGCCCCATGGTGGCGCAATTTTACATAGAGAGAATTTTTTTTTTTGAAACTGTCCAATTTTTACTTATAATTAGGGCAATCGGTGTAAGTTTTAGGTGAAACTTAATTATGATATTTCTAAAAATTAAGAAGCTGGAGTGTTGTTTCACAAAGGATGAAATAAAACAAAAAAGTTTTAACAAACTGTCGAATTTTTAATTTTAATAAAATGTAAATTTTTATTTATAAAAATGCAAAAATCTTCACCTTACATAATATTAAGTAATAACTTTTTTTTTTTTTTTTTATTTATTTAATGTCACCGGGAACAAAGCCCATTTAGACAGCACATAAGTAGCGTAAGTAATAACTAACAGTAAACAATTAAACAAACAGAAATTTCCTGCTTTTAGCCTTACTAAACTCCTTAAAGAGTGTACCGTAATTAAGCTTTGATGCTATGTCTGCTTCAATAGATAAAACTGTCAAAGCTGAAAGTCTTTCCTGACCCATTGTACTTCTCAAATAATTTTTTATAAGTTTTAATTTTCAAAAGCTCCTTTCAGCGGAGGCTGTACTTACCGGCATCGTTAACAAAATTCGATACACAATGTAAATATTTGGGTAAATTTCTTTCAAGTTATTTTCTATTATGTATTGAAGCAGTTCTTTCACATCTTTAATGAAGTCTTGTACATTTAGGATTATTGTTTGTAATTCTTCATATAATTCGTAAGGTTGGAAGTCACCACTTCTACCCACTCGCAGGACTGTGTGTAAATCTTGACAGTTTTTTATTATTTGTTCTTTTGGTATATTTTTTAATTTTCTCAAATCGTAGAGAAAACCAAAATTTTCAAAATGTTCATTTAACGACATAAATCTTGCCCGAGGCCGTAGGCGGTGGCCCACGTCGCCCACGCCTAACGCCGCCTCTGCGGCACTGATATCGCAATTTAATAATATTTCTACTAAAATCTTAGAATTTGTCATAAAAATTAAATTCTTTCTCTCTTGATTATTATAATAAAATACCTAGATTCAGATTAATGAATGTCTATGAATAAGTGTAAAAGATGAAATGTTTTTATTGACAATTTTCAAAAACTAAAATCATATTGTATGAAGGAATATAATTTGCATTTGTTTTATATTTTTAATCAATTTTTTTTTTTTTTTTAATATTTCATTCTTTTAGTTCTTTTAGAGAATTTATATAAATAAATAAAAAATAGTTTATCGAAATTATTAATATTATGTTTTATATTATTTTTTATATAATGATATTAATGCAAGAAGACTCTTCCAAAACTTAAGTGACATATGTAGAATTTAATTTGATAAATTAAAGAGGTTATTTAGTCACATTAAATAAATAAATATACTAATTTTATGTGAATAAATAAACCCTTTAATTTATCAAATTAAATGCAAGAAGATGTTGTACCAAAAAAGTAGTACGGAGTGGACCCTTGCATCGTGAAAAGAAGAATAATTTCAGAGATTGGGTCGGAGCTGAAGGCAATTAGATGCGGGTATTGAAACACTGAAGGTTATACTTTGCCGGAAAGACGAATACGGGAAAAGAGTTCCATTCTCTAAAGTCATAGTGATGAACGAATTGGCAATTTTATTTTATTTATTTCATTTGTTTGACAAATAGCCATTTAAGTTTGAAAATTTATACTTTATACTAAATATATACAAATATTTACACATCTAGATTATTTTAATAACCTGATTAACACATTCTCTGTTTTTGAATAAATTTTAGAACAAAAGCAGAACTCTTTAGCTATTATCGAACAGAATTTGATCCACTCTGTGTTTCCTTCAGTAAAATACATACTAATATAATCCATTCAATAGAACAGAAAGTTTCTAAAAAGGCAAGTACTATTTCTTTAATTTCTTAATTGTGAAATTATAAATTTCTATTAATCTTAGATATTCATTAGGGAGAAGTTACTGTTGAGAGTTGTGTTTATGAAGTCGCCTCTAACAGATTACAGCGAACCCAAATTTTTTCAATACCGCTCCAAACACAAGTTTGCTGTATGGGTTTGAGTCCAGATGAAACTAAATTGCTTTTGGGATGTATCGATGGATCACTTCTTCTTTATGATCAAGGCAGGGGTGTCACTCACCTGGTCAAGGCGTCTTTTGTAAGAATAAATTATTTATTTATAAAATAAAATAAGATTGTCATAGTAAAAGTGTGCTTAAGTAGTACTTAAGGTTTCGAAAAAAATATTCAAGATAACCAATTGCGAAAAATATGAATAAGATTGACAGTACCACAAGATTTGTCGACCGCCGTTTGATAAAAATGAATATATTATGCAATGTCTTATTTAAATATAACAAGAACTTGTTTATTATGTTGATTTGAGCCACAAATAAATCAAATATGTTTTATATAAAAAAGTTTTTATTACATTTTCCAGACACTTTCAGAAAATATTAATATATATATGTGGGATTTTATTCTCCTCTCCTTTCAATGTAAAATGCTTTTGAAAATAAAGATTCATTTTCGCCTTGAGAAAGACGTTTGCCCGTCAGAATCTTTCGATAAACTGGCGGGCCAGCATCAGGGACACGCCCCTTTTATAAAGAAACCAGCGCGCGAAAAATTATACATACGTCACCTAAAACGCGGGAATAATTAACCAATTAGCTTAATTGCTAATTATTAGGGCAAGGGTTATTATAAAAGATGCCACCTCCTCGAAGCGAATTCAGTTGTTGTCATCCAGCCGGCAGTTGTCATTTGTCAGTTGTGAGATGTTATTCAGTTGATAAAGCTCATCGAAGGAGACAACTCACCTGGGAACGAAACGGCATGTGTCGAAGAAGTAATTTGTATACACGTTCTGTAACGAAGAAGCAATAAATGCGGGCCTTGTGCCATTATTTCATTAAAAGCATGTTTCCAATTGCCTCTGGCAAGTTCGTATTTTTAAAAAGCATAGTTTTAACTGCCTAGTGCAAATTCTTATTTAAAAAAGCATTTTTCTGGCTTTAACGCCGCCAATAGAGATTATAATCTCTGAAGATTATCTCCCATCCAAGCCCGGCTCATATCTTTCCAACTAACCCTTCGAGCCAAACATAATAAAAATCATCCATCATCTTAATCATTTCCTATATATATATAATTTATATAAATACAATTGTTTTTAAAAATAACCGTGTTTGGTGGCCCTATTTTATTTTAATGAATTGGCTAAGGTGCCAGTTATGGGAAAAAGTTGAAATAAAAGCTAACTCTTATTTAATACTTTATTTTAAGCAGACGTAATCAATATTTTACAACGTTTCGAGCGCTATGCCGCTGCTCTTCATCTTTTAAAAAAATGTAAAACATGCAATCATCTTTTCCAGCTGACGTGCACTAATGAAGAGCAGCGGTATAGCCCTCGAAAGCGTTGCAAAATATCGATTACGTCTGCTTAAAATAAAGTATTAAATAAGAGTTAGATTTTATTTCGACTTTTCCGTATAACTCCTTAGCAATTCATTAAAACAATTTTTTTATTGAAAAAATTTATAATATATTTAAAACAACCATGTATATTAATTTTCGTACCCAAGATAACGCGATAAGTCCCCTTCTCTCTTTTTACTGGTGTACCATAAGGTTCATACCTCTTGAGGATGACCCCCCATTATGAATTCCAGTTACCTCAATGTACTTCTTAGACAACAGACCCTGTACTTAAATCATTTAACATCTTCCATTGATTTTTTTAGATTTCTACTATGGTATGTTGGCATCCAGACGGAGGTTTGGTAGTCGTTGCAAATGAAAGAAGCCAAATTCAATGTTTTGATTTAGCCCTGGCATGCATAAAAAATCAATTTCTCAGCGAAGATATGACTCCGGCAAATCTCATTGATTTAGCTTCTTATTTCAAACATCAACCAACTCTTCTTCATTTACAATGGAGTGCTAAATCAGATATCACCCGTTATACCGAACATTATGCACAGACAGATGCAGTTCTTTTGCTCTATTTTCAAAGGTATTGATAATTTATTAAGTTATTTAATTCAAAATATATTCAACTTATTTTTACTCGGGACTTTCCTTAGAGAGAAAGTATTCAGGTTTCAAATACTTAAAAATAATTCATTCCAACTCAGATCTAATAAAGTAAAAAATGAAAATTTAAGAATAGCTAGGTAGTTTTCACAAAATAAAAGACAAAATGCTTATTTGCATGACTCTATATATATTTTGGGGTACAAGCCTATCTTTAGGAGTTCAGATACAAAACTGATTACTTCTTTTTATTGTTAAGTTAAAAGTTTAATTTAGTAAATTCTCATATAATTAAAATACAGGTATAAAACCCGGAAGTAGTTCTTTTTTGAAAAAATATTCCATCCACTTTTTCAAAGAGAAAATGTAAATATTGTAATATATATGTATCAAAAATACATTTAAATATAAATAAAAAAAAAAAAAAAAAGAAATGACACTCAAATTTTCATATTAAATTAAAAATTTACCTCTAAATTATTTTCTATTTTTGTAATCAGTTTTGTATCTGAACTCTTGAAGATGGGCTCGTACCCCGAAATATAGATATAGTCAAGCTAATAAGCATTTTCTCTTTTATTTTGTGAAAAAATACCTAGTAATTTATATTCTTAAATTTTCATATTTTCTTTATTAATATGTTTCACCTAGAAACTACACCATTCTCCCTTAACAAAATCGGATCTACTAGATCAGTGGCTCTTAACACTTTTATTAGTAGCGGCCCCTTAAAATCCTAAAATATTTTCACGGCAAGTACCCCCTTCCTCACCATTAGGTAACATACTCGCACAAAAAAAATTCTCAAATGTAACAATAATTATACTTAGAGAAAGTGGTGTAGGTTTTAGGTGAAACATGATATTAATTAATAAAGTAAAGGGTGTATAGTTTCACAGTGAATGAAATAAAACTCAAAGAGGTTTATACAAATTCAATATCGAATCACTAGCATCCTATTTCGCAACTAACTCCACTTTAGATGACAAAGGGCTTAACCCGCCCACTTATACCCCCCAAACCAACCTCATGGGCAAAATAATTTTCAGGCCCCAAATAATCATAAAAGCCATTAATAAATTAAATTCCAAATCCGCCGCTGGCCCGGATAACATCCCACCAATTCTCATTAAAAAATGCGCCCCTGAACTTGCCCCTATCTTATCCAAGCTATTCCAACTCTCTTACGAGTCGGGCATATTCCCCAAAAGCTGGAAAATAGCCAGAGTCACACCTATTCCTAAAAAAGGAGACACATCACAAATCTCTAATTACAGGCCTATCTCGATCACCTCTGTTCTTTCCAAATTAATGGAATTAGTCGTAAACCAACACGTCCTTCATCACTTAGAAAACAATAAATTAATTCACGATAGGCAATATGGATTCAGACAAAATCGTTCCACAGGCGACATCTTAACCTATGTCACCCACACCTTGAACAATACTCTAGAGGCCGGAAAAGAAACCCTCGCTGTAGCCCTTGATATCTCCAAAGCTTTTGACCAGGTTTGGCACAAAAATCTTCTTGTCAAACTGCCAGCCTTTGGATTCACACCAACACTTCGCAAATGGATAGAAAGCTTTCTGACAAACCGAAGTATAAAAGTTGTGGTGGATGGAACATCATCTGAATCGTTCTCCACAAACTCTGGTGTTCCCCTAGGCTCTGTAATCTCCTCCACACTCTTCCTTATTTATATAAACGACCTTATTGATCAAACGGCAAACCCCACTCATTGTTACGCCGACGATAGCACTCTACACGGCAAACCCTCTCTCCCGAATAATCGAATCAATATTGCCTCCTCAATTACTCTCGACCTAGACAAACTGAATAAATGGGGCTCTCAAAATTTAGTTAACTTTAATTCAAATAAGACTCAATGTTGTCTAATTTCTAGGCGCGAAAATAGAGATTTCCCTGATATTCACTTCGATTCGAATACCCTGAAAATGTGTGACAGCCTATCCATGTTGGGCGTCTCTGTCGCATCTGACCTGTCTTGGAATGAACACATCTCCTCTGTGGCGAAATCTGCAGCAAGGAAGATTGGCTTCTTATTCAGGTCCAAGCGATTTTACAAACCCCCACAACTTCTCACCATCTACAAGGCCCAAATCCGCCCCTGTCTCGAATACGGCTCTCATCTGTGGAGAGGAGCCTCAAAATATTCTCTTGCTACCCTTGATGCAATTCAGAAACGAGCCGTCAGGCTAATTGACGATTCTACCCTCACCGACTCCCTCGACTCGCTGGCTCATCGAAGAGATGTCTCTGCCCTTTCCCTTTTCTATAGATACTATCACGGCAGGTGCTCTGATGAGATAAAATCAATAATTCCCCCAAAGCATGCTTTGCACGCAGCACACGTTTTGCCGACTCCCAACACTCTTTTGCGGTCAAATTGGAAAAGTGCCGGACCACTTCATTCGCGAATACATATATCCCCATGACTTCAAGGAACTGGAACTCTCTCCCAGCCTCTATCTTTCCCAGCACCTATGATCTTCAAACCTTCAAAACCAGGGTGCATAGACACCTACGTCTACACCCTCTCACTTAATCAACTTTCCCTTCTCTTCGGTAATGCAAGGGTCTTTCGAGATCCATAGGGGCTACATCTTTACTGGTGCACCCCTTCTTGCATTCGATTGCATTAAAAAAAAAAAAAAATATATATATTTCACTTCAGTTTTAACCTGTAAACTCCTGATGATGGACTAATAATCCAAAATATATTGAGTTTGTATAAACCTCTTTGAGTTTTATTTAATTCACTGTGAAACTACACACCCTTTACTTTATTAAGTAACAATAATTCATAAATGTTTTTTAATACACTCCACTGAGGGGTGAACCGCGACCTAAAATCGTGTACACCTACTTCCACTTTCACTTTCATTTCCAAGTGGAAGACAATAGATGACAATAGATTATCTAATGAATTCCAAAGTAATTCCAAATAATTCCAAAGACGGAGTACACCCAATTCCAATCGCGGTTCACCCCTCTCACTCCACTGATTTGTCTATTCGTACTTCAATTGCGTTATTTGAAGCTATTCTCATGCAAGAGAGTCTATTCGGAGTCGATTACGTTGCCTTGTTTTAATATTGACCATTGTGGAAAATCCCTTTTCCCACAAATATTTGGAAGCAAAAGGCAATAAATGTTTTTGACGATGGTGAACAGGTGTAGATATTCCTTTCGAATATGTATCCAAAATTGTACCAAACTTTTTTTCTTGAAAAGTGGAATTCAAACTTAAATCCTTTATCAATTCAATCAGAGTGTCATCTTGGGTTGGTGATAACTTGGTATTATCCCAGTTATTATAAAAATAAAATAAAATAAATCTCTGGCTCGACAACCCTTCATGGGTCTTGGCCTACTGAATTGGTTGCTGTCCTAATTGGAAACAGTACCGAGGGGTCAAGTGGTTAGCTCAACGCACATCTACAACCTTCGTTTCAGTTTTCTTAACCGAGATTCGCTACTTCTCAATCAAGCAGCTACTCATTTATCCTCACGAGGCTGAGTGAACCCCGTTCCAGACCCTATACTTACAGAAAAATTTCTGAGCATAGCTGGGAATCGAACCCGGGACCTCCGGGTTGCCAGTCAGTTACTCTGACCATTAGACCACGGAGGCGGTTCCCAGTTATTATAGGGATCTCGAATCCACAATTTTCTGCTATCAATTTCATTATTTGGAAAATCTTTGTCAAATTTTTCAATTAATTTTTGGAGATGACATTGAATTAAATAATTTGTATGTTCTTTATCAAATTCTACAATTATCTGTAATCATTTGAGAATAATTTGGAAACATTTCGAAAACATTCTATTTTATTCTTCGAATCCATGTACGAAGTTTCATTTTCATCTCCTCTATTTTATCTCGCATGGAAAAAAATTGTGTTGATTTCCTTGCATAGATAAATTTAGTTGCTTTATCAGATTGTCAGTAATAACATATTTCTTGAAAAATAGGTATATTTGCAAATGAAAGTACATATAGGTATTAGCTATAGTATAAAAATTGTAAACCTAGACTTATAAAAATATTTACACGGTTTTATTCAACTTGTAATTTTGTCTGTCTGTCTGTTTGGGTCAAATTTACTCAACGTTTTCATTTAGTTTAACCATATTTAAGAATATTGAGATGTCATTCAATTCATCTGTCACTTACATATAGGGACATTAGGGTGGGTCAAAAAAATCCATTATTTTTTTTTTTTACAAGTGACACGGAAAAATGGGTTGCTAGACACCTTAAAAAAATTCTTTCTAAATATGAGCTCTTAATTTTAATAGTAAGATCCTCCGCATCGCAGTTTTTTATTTTTTCTCAGTCCAATAGAAAAAAATTCATACCTCATCATTAATTGATTGTACAGAAAAATGTTTTTGAAGAATTTCGTAGGAAATTTAATGCTCTACAAAAAAGGTATCTTATATTTTTTCCGTAAACCTCACCATTTGAAAGATATTGAAGATTTAAGTTTGATTATTTTAAGACAAATTTCATTTTTGTTTATGAATTTTATAACTCGACAATAAATGGCTATTATAAAATTCGCAATACAAATTTTTATAGGAAATTAACTGCTCTATAAAAAGGGTGTCTTATGTTTTGGCGATTAAATTAAGCGTTCAAAAGATATTCATCATCAAACTTTCATGTGTAAAGATTTTAAGAGTTTTTGATTAGATATTCGAAAAATTTCAATTTAATTTATAAGTTTTGAGAACATTTACAAATTTAAAATTCTCTAGAGAAGAAATTTTCTCTAGGGCAATATCCAGCTATAGTGGAAAAATTCTTAAAGACGTTTTGAAGACGTTATCGAAAAAAAACAACATATTCGTGATTTCTAATGATTAAAAATAAAATGTTTAAAATAATTGAAAAAAAAATTTCAAAAATTTTGAAAATAAAACTCAAATAATACTTATATTAATGACAAAAAATGAAATTTGTATGAAATTCATAAATTAAATTGAAATTTGTCGAATATCTTAATCAAAAACTCTTAAAATCTTTACACATGAAAGTTTGATGATGAATATCTTTTGAACGCTTAATTTAATCTCCAAAACATAAGACACCCTTTTTATAGAGCAGTTAATTTCCTATAAAAATTTGTGTTGCGAATTTTATAATAGCCATTTATTGTCGAGTTATAAAATTCATAAACAAAAATGAAATTTGTCTTAAAATAATCAAACTTAAATCTTCAATATCTTTCAAATGGTGAGGTTTACGGAAAAAATATAAGATACCTTTTTTGTAGAGCATTAAATTTCCTACTTAATTCTTCAAAAACATTTTTCTGTACAATCAATTAATGATGAGGTATGAATTTTTTTCTATTGGACTGAGAAAAAATAAAAAACTGCGATGCGGAGGATCTTCCTATTAAAATTGAGAGCTCATATTTAGAAAGAATTTTTTTAAGGTGTCTAGCAACCCATTTTTCCTTGTCACTTGTAAAAAAATAATGGATTTTTTTGACCCACCCTAAGGGACATTCTACGCCATATAGGACGGTTTGAAAAATTTTAATTTTTGATTTCCTTCATTTTTTGACATTTTTTAGTACCCATCAAAAAACTCTCCCTTGTAAATTTTGAAATTTTTTTGATCACCGGTTTAAAAGATATCGAATTTCGGTTGTTCGCTCAAAACTTCTTCAAAAATGATCCAAATTCAAATTTTTGTTTTTTTACATATTTACTTTTTAGAAAAAAAATACAAAAAATTATTTAAAGTGTTTTTATATGCGATTTTTGAGTTTTAAAATTCTAATCTTGTTTTTGAAACTGTATGAATTCTTCAATTTTTTTGAAAAATTTTTATTTTAAATTTCTAATGATTCTACAAATTTTAAGACCGGGTTGATTGTGGTCCTATGATAATTACTATTTTTTTTCGATTTTTGATTTTGATTTTTTTTCAACAAACTAAAATATTAATTATTTATTTTAAACACCTTTTAACGATAAAAATCAATTCAAAATAACTAAAAAAAGAGAACTCAATACCAAAAAGTGGTTTTAATAATGGTTAATAGCGAATAAATTTTTTTGGAATTTTTCAAAAATCAAAAACAAATAGTAATTATCATAGAATCACTATCAACTCAATCTTAAAATATGTAGATTCAATAGATGTTTGAAATAAAAAATTATCAAAAAAATCGAAGAGTACATACAGTTTCAAAAACAAAATTAAAATTTTCAAACTCGAAAATCGCATATAATAACACTTTAAATAATTTTTTGTATTTCAAAAAAAAAAACTTTTGAATTTCGACCATTTTTGAAGAAGTTATGAGCGAAAAACCAAATTCCATATCTTTTAAACCGGTCATCAAAAAAATTTCAAAATTTACCAGGGAGAGTTTTTTGATGGCTACTAAAAAATGTCAAAAAATGAAGGAAATCAAAAATTAAAATTTTTCAAACCGTCCAATTTAGCTCGTAATGTCTCATATGTATTTTTTTACTTTACCGTACAGGATATGGTCAAGTATTGTAATCGTGCATGAAAAAAGTGGTTTTTTCCTTCTTTTTTTCTCAAAAACGGCTGAAACTATTTTGATTAAAAAAATTGAGCTTAACCATGGGATTTCGCTCTACAAAAAAGCTCTAATAAGTGAACATCGAAAAAATTATATTTTTCGAGATAATAATTGTTTTGTCAAAATGTCTGTTAGTTAGTCTGTCTGTCTGATTGTCTGGTTGTTAGTCTGTGCTTTAACAAATTTTTGTGGACGAACTAGCTCAAAAACTAGTGGGAATATCGAAACCAAATTTCACACGTAGTTTTGGGCTATTGAGATTAAGAGCTGATTAGATTTTGGTGCATATCGATCCAAAATTAAGGGGGGTTGAGGGGGGTTAAAAATTAAAAATCCAGGCCATTTGAGCAAACTCAACCAAATTTTGGATACATAATCAGTGGACCCCCAGAAGTATAAAAATGCAAAAACTAACCGCCCAAAATGGGGGGGGGGGTCAAAAAATGAAAATCTAGGCTCTTGTACCAAACTCAACCAAATTTTGTATACATAATCAGTGGGCCCACAGTAATCTAAAAATGCATCATTATAAATAATTTTATTATATATTAAATATAAGTGAGGGGCCAGATTGTATTGTAAATTCAAGTGGATGAACACGTCAGCTTATTTTATTTGTAAAGATATAAAAACTTAAAAAATTCTAATATTTTCGCGGCATCCCTGTTAAAAATCACTACTAGATGACAACCTCTTGTGATATTCTTATAAAAAATTTAGAAACTATAAGTTCATATTTTTTCCATGATCATACACTTTAAATAAAACGGGAGGAGATATAGTTCAAAAGACTCGAGAATCGAGGTAGCTTACAATGTGATTTTTTTTCAGAGGTCCCTTGGCGGCGATTCGTCTTATAGGTGGTGGGTGTTTGCGGGGTGACATTCATGGATCTTGTTTAACAGCCGATGCCATTGTAAGCCAATATTTAGAATATGCTCAAGTGGACAGAGCTTTAAATCTTCTTTTAAGTCTTAATTGGGACGCTTATGGAATTCAATGCATGAGGTCTCTACATCGAATCGCTAATTATTTATTTCGACTTCCCTTAACTCATGAAAGAGAATGTAGGTATTCAAATTTGTATACATCTTTTTGAAATCTTAAATAATGCATTTCATAATTTTTTTCAGTACAACTGGAAACTGCTCTAGGATCTTTTCATGTACCTTTAAGGCCAATAAGTCAATCGACGGAAGATCAATTTGCTGACCAGGTTACTGATCTTACCCACCGATTTTTTCATCATCTTTTAAGGTACGGTATTTTATTTTAGAGAAATCTATTTAATCTCAGAATTTAAAAAAAAAAATCCTAAGAGATTAATAATATCGATTATAATCCTAAAAGTTTTTCTCTATTTGAAAAACATTGATTCTCAATAATTAAAATAAGCTGGCGTGTTCTGATGTGGCCATCCACTTGACTTTACCATACAACCTGGTCCCTCACTTATATATAATAAAATTATTTATAATCATGTAGGGGAGGGGGTTAGTTTTTGCATTTTTAGACTCCTGGGGGCCCACTGATTATGTATACAAAATTTGATTGAGTTTGGTACAAGAGCCTATATTTTCATTTGTTGCCTTACACCCCCCACCCCCATTTTGGGCGGTTAGTTTTTGCATTTTTAGATTACTGTGGCTCCACTGATTATGTATACAAAATTTAGTTGAGTTTGATACAAGGGCCTATATTTTCATTTTTAGACCCCCCCTCTCCATTTTGGGTGATTAGTTTTTGCATTTTTAGACTTCTGGGGTTCCACTGATTATGTATACAAAATTTGGTTGAGTTTGCTCAAATGGCCTAGATTTTTAATTTTTAACCCCCCTCCAGCCCCCTTAATTTTGAGTCGATATGCACCAAAATCTAATCAGCTCTTAATCTCAATGGACCAAAACTATGTGTGAAATTTGGTTTCGATATTCACACTAGTTTTTGAGCTAGCTCGTCCACAAAAATTTGGTAACGCACAGACAGACAACCAGACAGACTAACAGACATTTTGACAAAACAATTATTATCTCCAAAAATATAATTTTTTCGATGTTTACTTATTAGGGATTTTTTGTAGACCGAAATGCCATGGTTTCGCTCAATTTTTTTAATCAAAATAGTTTCAACCGTTTTTGAGATATTTCGAAAAAAAGAAGGAAAAAAAACACTTTTCATGCACGATTACAATACTTGACCATGCCCTGTATGGTAAAGTAAAAAGTTAACAGATTAAACTGCAATTCTAATCCGAAAATTTTTCAAATTTTTGTAACTGATTTATTTTTTAAAATATTTTTTGTTTCTAAAACATTGAGAAAACTTTTAGGATAAAATATCGATTTTACTTATGGAAAGTGGTGTAGGTTTTAGGTGAAACATGATGTTAGTTAATAGAGTAAAAGGTGTGTAGTTTCACAGTGAATCACTGTGAAACTACACACCCTTTACTCTATTAACTATCAAATATCGATTTGAATTCGAAAATTTTTCAAAAAATATTTTACTCATTGTTAATTTAAAAAGCATTATTATATGCAGACTTGAATGAACAGTCGAATTTGTGTCCCCAGTTTAGGGTATTTTCTTTGAGCCCACCCTCTATTTTACTTCTCCCAAAAATATATCGTCCAAATTATTTTTACTTTATCCAATGCAAAGCATGGGTAAAGTATTGCAATCGCTCTCGGGGCAAGCGTGGCTTCAAAGGGTCCTCAGGTAAAGGCTACGGAACCCATGGACTCAATTAAAGTCACAAATTGTAGTATTCAATTAGGTTGAATTTTAGCACGTGGCGGTTTTGCCAAAAATTACATGGGGTCTCGTCGAGAGGCCAAAAAGTGCGATTTTTTCATTTAGTGCGTGCGTATGGATGGATGTATGGATGTATGGATGTATGTATGTTATCGATTTTTTGGCCCACGATTTTTTCCACACCGTTGCACCGATTGAAATGAAATTGAAAACCTACCATTAGTTTAACAAAATGAAGCGCTGATTAGTTTTTGGTACATATCGGCCCACAAACATTAGTACTTTATTTCAGTACTTTTTTAGTTTTTTCTAAATATCTTGAAAATGACTTAACCAATTTTGATGAAATTTAATATCCTAATTAAGTACCTTGGGGACCACAAAAAAGGTTAAATAAAGTTTTTAGTAAAATTATATTTTAAAGTACTTTACTCTAGAGTTAGATGGTACTTTTTTAATTTTTTAAATTCTTTAAAATTTATTCATTTGAAAGTTTTAATATAGCTCATTTAGCCTTGCTTAAGTAAGAATGGATAGGCTTCTCTCTGTGAAATGCTAAAAATTTGGGAGGAATTTTTATAAGTAACCATAGCAACTGCGTTGTTTTCTTATCCGTTACCTTTGCTGAAGACAGAGAAATCGATTTTAAACCAAAAATAGCGATTGATTCTCATTTAGTACTTGAGGAATAATCATTCTATATTGGATTTTTGACGTTTCGGTTTTTATTAGTAACCATTGCTGAAGACATAGAGAAATCGATTTTAAACCAAAAATAGCGATTGATTCTCATCTAGTACTTGAGAAATAATCATTCTATATTGGATTTTTGACGTTTCGGTTTTTATTAGTAACCATTGCTGAAGACATAGAGAAATCGATTTTAAACCAAAAATAGCGATTGATTCTCATCTAGTACTTGAGGAATAATCATTCTATATTGGATTTTTGACGTTTCGGTTTTTATTAGTAACCATTGCTGAAGACATGGAGGAATCGACTTAAAATCAAAAATAGCGATTGATTCTCATCTAATACTTGAGAAATATCCATTCTATATTGGATTTTTGACGTTTCGGTTTTTATTAGTAACCATTGCTGAAGACATAGAGAAATCGACTTTAAACCAAAAATAGCGATTGATTCTCATCTAGTACTTGAGGAATAATCATTCTATATTGGATTTTTGACGTTTCGGTTTTTATTGGTAACCATTGCTGAAGACATAGAGGAATCGACTTAAAATCAAAAATAGCGATTGATTCTCATCTAGTACTTGAGGAATAACCATTCTATATTGGATTTTTGGCGTTTCGGTTTTTATTGGAAACCATTGCTGAAGACATAGAGAAATCGACTTTAAACCAAAAATAACGATTGATTCTCATCTAATACTTGAGGAATAACCATTCTATATTGGATTTTTGACATTTCGGTTTTTATTAGTAACCATTGCTGAAGACATAGAGAAATCGACTTTAAACCAAAAATAGCGATTGATTCTCATCTAGTACTTGAGGAATAATCATTCTATATTGGATTTTTGACGTTTCGGTTTTTATTAGTAACCATTGCTGAAGACATAGAGAAATCGATTTTAAACCAAAAATAGCGATTGATTCTCATCTAGTACTTGAGAAATAATCATTCTATATTGGATTTTTGACGTTTCGGTTTTTATTAGTAACCATTGCTGAAGACATGGAGGAATCGACTTAAAATCAAAAATAGCGATTGATTCTCATCTAATACTTGAGAAATATCCATTCTATATTGGATTTTTGACGTTTCGGTTTTTATTAGTAACCATTGCTGAAGACATAGAGAAATCGACTTTAAACCAAAAATAGCGATTGATTCTCATCTAGTACTTGAGGAATAATCATTCTATATTGGATTTTTGACGTTTCGGTTTTTATTGGTAACCATTGCTGAAGACATAGAGGAATCGACTTAAAATCAAAAATAGCGATTGATTCTCATCTAGTACTTGAGGAATAACCATTCTATATTGGATTTTTGGCGTTTCGGTTTTTATTGGAAACTATTGCTGAAGACATAGAGAAATCGACTTTAAACCAAAAATAACGATTGATTCTCATCTAATACTTGAGGAATAACCATTCTATATTGGATTTTTGACATTTCGGTTTTTATTGGTAACCATTGCTGAAGACATGGAGGAATCGACTTAAAATAAAAAATAGACATCGATTCTCATCTAATACTTGAGGAATAACAATTCTACATTAGGCTTTTGACGTTTCGATTATTATTGGTAACCATTGCTGAAGACATGGAGGAATCGACATAAAATCAAAAATAACGATCGATTTTTATCTAATACTAGAGGAATAACCTTATTGCATTCCATTTTTGATGTTTTGACCATTAATGGCAACCTCTATTGAAAACGTGGAAGAATCGACTTAAAATCAAAAAGACTAAATTCTTTTTTGGTAAACAACTCAATATGAACTACAAATTGCAAGTGATATCTGATTAATAATAAAGGAACAAACATATTAATATTTCAAATGAATTTGGATAAAGTTTAGCAACGATCCGTTGCAGTTTATTTATTTCTGGAATGGACCTCAAGTTTCTTAGGGTAGGGCAGGGGTCGGGGAAACTTTTGAGAACGTCCCATACAACAATATAAAAAGTAAAAAATTATTTGAGAGACATAAATATAAGTATTTTTATAAATAAGAAAAATAAAGTAATATTAAAATATGTAATAATTTATAATATTGATTAAGATCAGGTGGGGCAACTGGGCCAGGGGTCCTGTAACCCCAGAGCTTTTTAATTTTACTGCATTTTTTAGCGCAATTCACTTTTACATATTGGTGGGAAATTTTCAGTGTTCCTGAATTAGAGAAATTTCTTTAAGTTTATTTTATACTTAAGTACTTAGTTAAGTTAATTACTTATTTACTTATTTACCAAGTTATGTGCTTACTTCTTACCTAGTTGCCTTACCCAGTTCCTTGAAAATATTGAGACTTGAGTAAGTACTTAATTAAGGCTTTCTTAAGCATAAGGAACTTATTTAACTTTATTTCAATGGGTAAAATGAAATTATTTTGTTTAGTTGTTTGATTTATGATACTTTTTTTTTGAATTTTCTGTAATAAAAATCGATTTTAAAAATTATACTTGGCCTTTAAACTAATCTACCTTAAAAAATTCAATAGAATAAAAAAATAGAGGTCTTGGTGCAACTGGGCCAGCCTAGTCAGGGCTCAATTACCCCAAATCGCTTACATCTTTGATTATTTTTAATCCATATACAAATGAGACTAATTCTACATACGGCCAGGGCCTTGAGGGATAGGGGAACATGTCCAACTGCTCAAAAGATGTTAAAAATGAAAAAAACAGCAAATAGGCTGGGCTGGTCCAATTACCCCACAACGCGTTTAACTGGGCCAACCGCAAAACTTTACATTCAACTTAAGATAATTCCAAAATTTTGAATAATCATAAGTTGAAAGTATCATGATTATTTGAAGAAAATTTCATCTTTCAATTAATATAGTCACGAGATCTATAAATTGTGAGGAATCTTAGTTATAGCCAAAAATATGGAGTACTATCCTTGGGAAAACAAAAGAAGCTGGCCCAGTTACCCCACCTGACCTTATATGTTTTTTAAATGAAGAAAAAATCAAATTGAAAGTTTCTTTTGCCGAGAGTAGCAGAATTTTTATAATAAAGATAAAAGTAAATAAATATTTTATGAGATATTAATTTACTATGAGTTAGGTTTTCTAGGTCACTTGTTTCACGTTAAAAATTAAAAAAAAAAGAGGTAAATTTTTTCAATATATATACTTCGGGCTATCAATCCATCTTCAGGAATTACAGAAAATAACATATTTTTTTTATAAATTGATGGAGACAATAAAAGAGTGTCTTCTGTTGGAAAAATAAATTTTTAATAAATGAATTTATCTTTTTGAAATAATTTCCATCTTTTTTCAAAAAAAGACACTCAAAAAGATACTTAAATCTTTGCTTTCACTATAAATTTTTAAGTTAAGAAAAAAATCATACTAAAAATGGCTTGCATTTATTTAAATCAATGTAAGCAATGAGCGTGCATTCCTTAGAACGTTCCTGTTTGCCCGTTTAGTAACTAGTCGTTTTTAATTTAAGATACGACTCCATGTTGGCATTACTAATTTGGCTCCTCAATTTACATTTAATCAAATTGATGTTAGAAAACGATTTCTCAGATAAATAGACCAAAAGATACTGAAAACCTGAAATGGGAATTTTTCCAAAAAATTTTATAAATTAAACTATGATAATTTTATTTTTATATTCAATTTTACTTCACAGCCACATGTAACTACCCAAAAAGTGCCATGGGTCTCACGAGACGCAATTTGCCGACCCCTGGGATAGGCCATGCCCAGCCTTAGCCTGCACCTGTTTTTTAGAATGCGTTTTAAGGTCTTGATTCTTAATTTTGTTCTTCCTGTTCCCATCCTTTTCTTTTTTACTTTACCATACAGGGTATGGCCAAGTATTGTAATCGTGCATGAAAAAAGAGGTTTTTTTTGCTTCTTTTTTTCGAAAGTTGTATGGTAAAGTCAAGTGGATGGCCACATCAGAACGTGTTAGTTTATTTATGCTTTAAACATATTATTCTAAATCGAAAAAACAACCAAAACATCAATCTAACCAATAAAGTGTATACAATAAAACTGAATATTTTTTTAAGGTTTTATTTAATTTTAATAAACTAAAATTGGATTTTTTAAAAATATTTTTCCAGACATGAGAAAATGGAGAAAGCTTTTCGATTGGCCATTGATCTTGCTGATCCAAGTCTTTTCCTCGATATTGAATGTTATGCGCGTACAATCAATCAGGAAGCGTTAGCAATTGGAGCCCGGGAGCATGCTGTGCAATTACAGCGTCGAGTGACGAACTCAGTTTCTTCGACCTCGGATAGGTCTTCGATCTCAACCTCCACTATTGGCTCCGAAGATGATTCTGCCACTTCAACCTCTTGCACGGGCAGCACGTGTTCCGGATGTGAAAGATCTTTGAGATCGTATTCTCCGTTTCCGCATATTCCTCCTCTTCCTAATTTGAATTCTTCTCCTATTCCACCTCTTCCAAACACTTATCAATCTTCCGTTGTAAAACCTAAAGTGAAATTTTCCGATCGCGTAACGCATTTCCCGTCAAATCTCTCACCTAGTGTAAGTATCTTCACTCATTTAATTTAAAACAAATACTTCATTTTATACAAGAATTTGGGTGTTTATTTTAGAAAAATAGATGGAATTTTTTCTAAAATCAACTCACTGGCATAAAACCAAATAAATTAAAAAAAACAATTTAAGATCAATTCTAAGATTTTAGTAGATAAATATATTTATATTGCATGTCCGAAGATTTCGTCCCCTCAGAAATCGAACCCGATCGCTAACTTGCTTTCCAGGCCACCTAGCCAAACCCTTAACACACATTTTCCACCGACATGCATATATCGATTCCTGAGGGGACGAAACACTCTGACATGCAATATAAACATATTTATCTACTAAAATCTTAGAATTGACATTAAATTAGCAATTAACATTAGTTGTTGAAGCTTTTATTTGTTGAGGGTGCCGATGTAAGGTGTAAAAGTTTTGTCAATTTCGCTGCCACTACGGACAACGTGAAGTAAAGTTGAAGATTGGTAGGTTTTTAAGGGATTTATTCATAAAATAATTAAAAGTACAACGTTGTGTATGATTTTACAAATTGCTTAGCTTAAGGCTAAATTCAACAAGTGATGTTAACAGATCAAGTCTTGGAGAGAGAATGTCTTCAGCACATGCTGGTAGCCCTATTTATAGGTGCCTATCTCTTCCCTTATTAATTGTTTCATTAAAAGAGCCATCGTGGTTGCAGGTGGCCCTCTCTTAATTTTATATAAACTTATTTTTCCTATTTAAGTAAATATCCTTATGAATAGAAATGCTTACTGGTCAAGAATTTAAAACTCAAGTCGCCAGCAGCACCTTTATTTATATTAATTTTATATAAATGATACATTTCCTCTGCACGTGTGCCTTCTCATAAAAATTGAATCGTCATGCATTCGCAGGACCAATTCATCTTCACATAAACTTTCATGAATAGGCCGCAGCTCACAGAAAATATAGAAAGATTTAATAAATGTAATTTTCTACTTGAATTTGAAAAGAAGATTTTATTCTTTTCTAAATAATTAATTTGGGTTCACAACATATTTTTGTGATTAATTTGATTAAAATTTGAATTTTTATTTAAATCACACATAAAGTAAAAGCCCCATAAGCGGACATTCTCCATAAAGCGGACACCTTAACACATTTGTGTTTAAAATAAGTTCAAATAGGCCGCAAATTGGCTACCATTTGCTATACTATTCAGAAGTTAGTAGAATAGAAGATTGATATCATCAGTGGTATACTAGCAGAATTTTGGTCATTTATGTAAAAGTGCACCACGTGAAACCTTCCCATTGTCCGCCATCTTGTTCTTTTCGTTATTGAGGTAAGTGCTATTCTATTTTTTTTACTATATTATTTATAGCAATATATTTTAAGGCGTGATACATTTTGAACTAAAATGCATAAATGGCAATTTTTATTTTTATTTTGGGAAGCTTTACAGATTTTTGGGTCTTTAATAATGTGTGTCCGCTTTGTGGACCAAATGTTACCTCATAGACGACACTGCATATCCACTTTTAGATTTAGGAAAAATATTTCTTTAATGAAAATTTTAAACCCTAATTTTAAGCTTAACCCACCTGTCTATTTTTTATTTCGAGAAGTCACGTATACCATAAAGGGGACATGGTATGTCCGCTTTCAGTTTTTTTAGTGCCCGCTTTTGGATTCAGGGAATCCATATTGGTTTCCCATAGAAAATTAAATACTTTCCTAAGTTGGTAAAATTTTTTATGAGAATACTTCAATGGCTTAGGAAGCTATAAAAAATTTATATAACCATTAAGTAAATTAAAAAGGCAATAAAAGAGGGTTTTCTGCATGAAAATAAATTCTCTCTCTCTTTTGCATCAAGCCTTGCAAAATTTCGATAATAAATTCTTAAAAAACGGGTTTAGAAATTATGGCCTTATGCCGTGGAATCGGCATGCAGTTACCAACCCTTTACCTACTGACTCCGGGGCAGTTCAAAAAACAACTGACCCAACAAACGGGCTTTTCCAGATACTTTTAGAAGAAACAATTGGTGAATCAAAATTAAAATATTTTAAAATAAACACTGGCGAATGGAAAGGTGCTGTTGCAGATGAATCATTGTATTATATTTGGCTGCAATCCGCTACGATGGTGGGGACATCATCTGATGAACTTGCAAAGAATAAAGAGCTGGACGAGAATACTGATTTATTGTGTGCTTCAGAAGACCGAACAGAGTTTGTGGAACTAATCCAAGGGACTGGAAATCAGGAAATGTTTGAACCAGCACTGGGAGTCGTGGCATCAGATGCTTTAGATATTTAATATGTAAGGTCTCGTTATTAGTCCATAACAGCTTAGTTAACCTTTATTTATAAAAACTATACATATAAGAAAATTGTTGTCCACTTTATGGTGGGACCATGTCCTCTTTAAGACTTTTGAGCATGAAGGGTGTCCGCTTTCAGATTTCAGGCAGATAATTATAAAAGTTGATAATTTTCTTAACTTAACGTATTGACTTGAAAATTAACTTATCGTACAGATAGAAGAGTTACTACAGTTGCCTTGGGTAAAATTTTATTTTCCTAGGTTAGTTCTTAATGCTGATATTTAACCGTAGAATATGCAAAATTCCTTAAAGTGTCGCTTTATGGGACTTTTACTTTAATTAAATATAATTATTTATTAAGACGAACAAATAATACAATATAACTACGACGTTTCGATCGACTTATTCTGCGATCGTTCCCAAGTATGAGAACCCACTCTGATCTTAAATTGTTTTTTTTTAATATATTTGGTTTTATGCCAATGAGGTTGATTTTAGAAAAAATTCCAAATATTTTTCTAAAATAAAACTCGAATTCTTGTATTAATTGTATAATTGACACTGAAAACTTTGGCTAGCTGACCGTAAAGCAAGTTAGCGTTCTGGTTCGATTCCTGATGGGACGAAACTCTCTGACATGCAATATAAACATAATATTTATATACTAAAATCTTAGAATTGACTTCATTTTAGTTTATTATAATTATTTTTTATTTTTGGCTGAATTTTTGTTAATAAATAATTACCACAACAAGAATCCATTTTTTCTTTTGAGGCTTTAATAGTCAATTCGGTTTGGACCACCTATCAGAAAATTAGATTTTTAATTAAAATTTTATAATTTTTCTATTTTCTAATTCAGAAATTCTATCAATTTAAATCTCTATAATGTATTTTATGTGTAATATTTAATTGTAGGCAAATGTCATTTCATCTTTAGAGAGAGATCCGAATTCGGGAAATCCAAGACAATTGCAGTCAACCCATTTAAATAATCTACAAAATTTAAATAACCTGAATCTTAGTGCCTTACCAGGTAAAATATTTTATATTAATCCTGTTACTTTCGATATTTAAAACACAATCTGATTCTTTTAGATGCTTCAGAAGAGGAAGAGACTACACCTAATGGAACCATCAAAATCGTTCATTTTGGAGTTGTATAAGAGGTTGATTGCGGACATCTAATCCTCACGTGATAGTCGGAAGAAATTGAAAATTTGAAATTCCTATTAGGATTAACTTAAGCAAGCTACTTCATCATTTCTTATTTTTTCGTATTTCTTTCTTGAAAGGGGTTCTCTAGTATTAAATAAGCACATTTTATTGAAATTTGCAAGCCCCGTTTTAAATTTAAAATTTTTAAATAAATAACCGTGCACATTTAATTCAAATAATTTATTTAAATAATTCAGCTAGTTTAATCTACATATTTTAGAAATTAATTATACTATTTTTGAAAAAATGGAAGAAATAACATTTGAGTATCAGGGTGGAATCGAATCTTTTTTAAAAAATATGTAAATATAACTAAGTGAATTATTTAAAATAATGATTTTATTTAATTTACCTAAAAAATAACAACATAATCTGCTTGAAAAATACAATATAACATAATTCTTTCATTAGTAATAATGAATTTTTTGACCCCCGTTACCAAATTAATTGAATCTTTGGAACAAGAAAACAAAATTTATTTTATGATTCTTTGGAATCCGATAATTTGCTGAAAATTCTTATTTTTTTTTTTATTATAATAATATTACAATCTAGCTGCTAGCCGCAGCTAATAAGTAATTTTGTTATAGATTTAACTTAAAACAAAACAACAAGCAATCATATATTTCTTATATATAATTGTCTTTATCTCTATTTTTTATTAAAAAGTTTTTAACAAAGTTCATGAGGCTTGATACGCTTCAGCCGGCGAGTCTGTGTGTCAACGTTATTAGTTACCAAATTAATTGAATCTTTGCAACAAGAAAACAAAATTTATTATATGATTCTTTGGAATCCGATAATTTGCTGAAAATTCTTATGATGGAATTAAAACTTATGTTTATCGGGATTTTCGAAAAAATGCTTAATAAGTATAATTTATAATATTTATTACAAAAACAACAAAATACCTCACAAAACGAATTCAAAATGAATGATCAAAACTTGAGTATTTTGCTATTTTTGTGAAAAATATAAGTACTATATTTAAATATTAATGTTCAAAAATTCTTATAAATAATTGTATTTGAGATTTATTTACGTACCTATTATTTATTTTTATTATCTGTTATTTTGGATTTTAATCGTTAGATTAAAAAGAATGCTCTAAGGTTTAGTGTCCGGAGTCATGTTAAAGACTTAAATGGGGCTAGATACTAGCCCCAATATGATATTTACTACCCATTTGTATTTAATGATATTTACTACCCATTTGTAATTAATGATATTTACTACCCATTTGTAATTAATGATATTTACTACCCATCTGTATTTATTTATTTATTTATTTTATTTAATTTTAACTTTTATTTTGTATAAAATAGCTTCAATCATATTTTTGTTTATTAAGGAGAAAAAACTGCGATTGTCAACTGCTTGATGCAAATAAACATCCTATATATAAGTGAATATATATATATTTGATAGGGACTATAGTTTCTAAGGTTTGATTTCCATCATTAGTCCTTTTAATTAGAAATCTTTTATCTGTTTTTTATCAAACGAAAGTTTAGAAAGTGACCAGCTTACTAACAAAACAAATTTACTTAAATTCAATTGTCTATTTGAACTCATGAGAACCAACAGATATACAAATTCTAATTTAATAGATAAAAAAAAAATGATTCGATAATTGATAACCTCCTTTTTTTGAAGTCGGTTAAAAAGACTTATGATGAAAGTCAAACTTTAGAAACTATAATTTCTAAATAAATTATATATATATATTTATATTTATATTCACTTATGTATAAGAACTGACAAATTTGCTATTCTCGGCAAGAAAAAATCTGTCCATTATTTTAGTGAGAATCAGTTTTTAAATCGAGCTATATTTCTTTGAATCGTTAATAGCCATAGAGCTTCACCTGCTAGGATCAATTTATTAGAGTCAATTATAGGTATTTTAATCTGAGATATTTTGTTATTAGAAATATTATTTCATTGTAATATAGGTAGGAAGTGGCGTGGAATATATATATTTATATTCACTTATGTATAAGAACTGACAACTATGCTATTCTCGGCAAGAGAAAAATCTGTCCATTATTTTAGTGAGAATCAGTTTTTAAATCGCGGTATATTTCTTTGAATCGTTAATAGTCATAGAGCCAGATTCACCTGCTAGGATCAATTTTTTAGAGTCAATTATAGGCATTTTAATCTGAGATATTTTGTTATTAGAAATATTATTTCATTGTAATATATATAATATATGTAATATTGTAGGCAGTGGCGTAGCCAGAAAATTTTCATGGGGGGGGGGCTCAATCCACAAAGCGAAATATTTAGGCGGAATTTTTTTTATTAAAACAAATAGATACTTCAAGAAATTAAAAAAGAACATAATTCTTGATTAAACATATAAAATATATTTCATTACTGTTAGTTTGCTATAAGAAACGGTTTGTCGTTGCCGTTAATCATCCCATGAGCTCTGCCCTGGGGGGGGGGTCTGACCCCCCAATACCCCCCCCCGTGGCTACGCCCCTGTAGGTAGGTATATATACATATATATTATATATTTATATGTATATTAATCTAAAATTCTTAATTATTATTAGACTGGGGCGCTTTCCATAAATTATATTCTCTTTGAGTTTTATTTATTTATTTATTTTGGAAAATATGAAATTACCCTATTAATTTAATCGGGATTAATCTTTTAAGAGGGGAGTCGGGTTGGCCGAGCTTTCTAACGAGCTGGCCCCTCTTCAGCATCGTTGATGACGATGTTCAAGTGGGAGGCCGGGGTTCAATCCTGGCTGGCATATAAAATTTCTGCGGGCTAAAACTCGGCTCCATCACTAACCCTACTAACACACTGATGTGCTTTGTTCCCGGTGACAATAAATAAATAAAAAAAAAAAAAAAATAATCTTTTAAGAAAATAATGTTGTTGAAACGCACCTAAATTAATTCGGACTAAAATTTCGAGATTCACACTTTATCGAGAATAAATAAAAATTAATACTTCTTGGTGAAACTGGCCAATAAAAAGAAATATGTAAATTTGATTGAGATTCAATCGTACATTCCATACAAATTGGAGACCTGGTTCTCACACTGCCACATAACCAACTCTCAATTGAATAAGCTTTATTTTTTCTGTCTATATATGCGAGCCAATATATGGTGTGATGAATATAATTGCGGGTTTTTTAACAAGGCTTATATTATAAGCATTGCCGGCTTCGGGTCGTTTGTTTTTTGTTCAAAATATTATCTAAAACCGTATACCCAAGCAGCTCAGATGATGCCGGCTTTTCATTTTCGAATTAACACATTTAATCTAGGCAATATCTGGAATTTTCGTTATCTTTAGGTCTTTCGTGTATAAAGTGGTGAAATACTCTTAGACTTGCCTACTTGGAAGAAATGACATTTGAGTATCAGGGTGGAATCGAATCTTTTTTAAA
Organism: Forficula auricularia; assembly: GCA_024734495.1. NCBI lineage: Eukaryota > Metazoa > Arthropoda > Insecta > Dermaptera > Forficulidae > Forficula > Forficula auricularia. The sequence goes on from JALMQS010000074.1 coordinate 11,913,826, forward strand.
AAATATGTAAATATAACTAAGTGAATTATTTAAAATAATGATTTTATTTAATTTACCTAAAAAATAACAACATAATCTGCTTGAAAAATACAATATAACATAATTCTTTCATTAGTATTAATGAATTTTTTGACGACCCCCCTCCCCCCGTTACCAAATTAATTGAATCTTTGGAACAAGAAAACAAAATTTATTTTATGATCCTTTGGAATCCGATAATTTGCTGAAAATTCTTATGATGGAATTAAAACTTATGTTTATCGGGATTTTCGAAAAAATGCTTAATAAGTATAATTTATAATATTTATTACAAAAACAACAAAATACCTCACAAAACGAATTCAAAATGAATGATCAAAACTTGAGTATTTTGCTATTTTTGTGAAAAATATAAGTACTATATTTAAATATTAATGTTCAAAAATTCTTATAAATAATTGTATTTGAGATTTATTTACGTACCTATTATTTATTTTTATTATCTGTTATTTTGGATTTTAATCGTTAGATTAAAAAGAATGCTCTAAGGTTTAGTGTCCGGAGTCATGTTAAAGACTTAAATGGGGCTAGATACTAGCCCCAATATGATATTTACTACCCATTTGTATTTATTTATTTATTTTATTTAATTTTAACTTTTATTTTGTATAAAATAGCTTCAATCATATTTTTGTTTATTAAGGAGAATGAATATAATTGCGGGTTTTTTAACAAGGCTTATATTATAAGCATTGCCGGCTTCGGGTCGCTTGTTTTTTGTACAAAGTATTATCTAAAGCCGTGTATAAATTAGCGAGCCAAGCAGCTCAGAATCATTTTCGAATTAACACATTTACTCTAGGCAATATCTGGAATTTTCGTTATCTTTAGGTCTTTCGTGTATAAAGTGGTGAAATACTGTTAGACTTGCCGATCCTGCCATGGGTGGGTGGATTTAAATTTAGTGGCGACTTCTTTCAGTCTTATCCTCTCGAACAAATGGATAACTCTTGAATAGGTTCCCTATATACAAATCTTGTTAAATAAATGTAATTGTTTGTATATCGGAATATTTTACGAATGCTGTCTAATTTTATTTTATTTATTATAATTATATAATTTATTTAAAAAAATGATATTTTTTCTTTTTAAATTTGCCTAATATATTTTTTCTTTTATTTTTAGATTATATATATTTTTTTATTTGTATTTCTGTCTTATGTCAAACTTTCATGATCAATCGATTCTCTTTTTAATTAAAAGACTATAATGTACAAATATATATATATATATTTTTTTCATTTCTATTATTTATTTATTTTATTTATTTAATTTTTAATTATAGGTTTTATGTTCAAAATTTTAAAACAGACGGGAATAAAATTTAGGGAGAAAAGACTAATTTACAATCTACACCAAAACCAGATGGCAATAATAAATATTGGAGATGAACAAAGAGAAGCCAAAATAAAAAAGAAGTAAGACAAGGATGTGTGCTTTCACCTATAATTTTCAACTTATACATAGAAGAAGCGATAAAAGAATTGAAAAGACAAAATTGATACAGGTATCGAATTCCAAAGACAAAAGATCGCTATGTTAAGATTTGCCGATGACATTGCCCTTCTACGAAGCAACAGAAAATAATTAGAGGACGTTCTGAATGGAATTAACCAAATCCTAATAGAAGAAATCAAAATGAAAATAAACGAGAATAAAACCAAGGTCCTAGTATGTACAAAAAAGAACAAACGAGACAGGAATGCATCAAAATTGGCCAAGAAAATCTAGGAGGAGTTAAGGAATTCCGCTACCTAGGAAGTAAAATCACATGGGATGGGAAGACCCAAAAAGAAATTAAATCACGAATTGCCCAAGCAAAAATTTAATTCAAAACAAAAACTGCTATGCTCCTCCTCAATCAGCTTCGAAAAGAGGAAGATGATATTGAAGACATACAGTATGTATGGAGCATAGCCATGTACGGGTGTGAAACCTGGACAATTAGAGAAGTGGAGAGAAAAAGATTGGAAGCTTTTGAAATGTGGTGCTACAGAAGAATGATGAACATCAAATGGATGGATAAAATTACAAATGAAGAAGAACTTGAAATAATCGGAGAAAGAAGAACTTTGTGGAAGAGTCTGAGTAAGAGAAAAGGCCAGATGATGGGGCACACACTGAGACATGGGGGATTGCTTAGGGATATCTTGGAGGGGTTGTGGGAAATAAAACTATAATTAGGGATATGGGATGCAAGACATTTACAGAGGTCAAAGAGCTGGCATGGGACAGAGCAAAGTGGAGACGGGTGATTGCGTCAAACCAGTCTTAGGACTGTGTACTCAATGATGATGATGATGATCAGGCTTTATGTATATTGTATACAATATTTATTGATTATTATAATTAGACTTACCATAATATTTTTTCGCAAACCGGGACAATTTCGAGTGCTCGAAACTGAAAGTTAGCGCGTTATGTAGGATATATGAAAGAGAAAACTACATATATTCATTTAAGTATACCTAGATTCAAAAAGGCTAAGTAATGGAATGGTTAACAAAAAATACAATTTACTAAACATAACTTATTATTAAACAGTTATTAATATTAGTGACAACTTTCTTTAAAAATTCTTTTTAACTTTGTGTATATTCGGACTTTTTGATTTTTTCCAATTAACTGAGAAAAACTGGCAGGGATTCCGGGACCATAGCTTCAAACCTGGACGTATGGTAAGCCTATTTATAATTATAATTTAATATTCTTGTTGAAGATGCTCTCGGTAATGCCAATTAGACCATCTGTTAAATAGGGCGCTTCAAATTGTGTAAACGCAGTAAAAAAACAAGACAAGTTTATTTATTTAATATATATTTCTCATCTCAACAGAAGCCATGTTCAAAGCCCGAATAGGGGAATGGTTTGAGAATATGTTGAATTTATATGAACAAATCAAAGAGTGTTTCCTTCTCTTGATTCAAATAAATGAACACACAAAATTATTATATAGCTTTTGGATGGGAAGTAGAGAGCTCAGACCGAGGGGTGGACAGCTATTGGAATTGGGTGTACACGTCTTTGGAATTATGTGGAATTATTTTGGAATTCATTGGATAATGCCTCTTCATCTATTGTCTTCTACTTGGAAGTGGAAGTGGAAGTAGGTGTGAACTATATTAGGTTGCGGTTCACCCCTCGGCTCAGACGCTCATATGGTTGTTCTGGAGGTTGAAAATGCAATGGTACAGAAAAAAATCTGGAGTCTTTAAACAAATTACGTGATTTTATCATACACCTGCCTCCATTATTCTATTTCTATTACCAAACAAATAAATGTTATTATAATCTATGAGAAAAATTGCTGTTATTGCTTCGTTTTTTCAAAATATGATGGTTAAAACTAATTTCATGAAGAAAAAATCACGGTGTTAAGGCCTACAAAAATGCTTTAAATAGTAAACAGTATAAAAATGAAAAAAAAAAATAAGAGATACTATATTTAAAAAAAAATCTCGACTAAACCTTAAGTAGGCGTTTTCTAATTTCAACTAAAATATAATCAATTTTTAATTTCAAAATAAAACAATTTAATATGAAATTTCGTTTTGTTATTTTTACTATTTTTTAAGATAAAAAATATAACCATATATAAATATAAATCGAGGGGTGAACCGCGACCTAATATCGTGTACACCTACATCCACTTCCACTTTCATTTCCAAGTAGAAGACAATAGATGAAGGGGCATTGTCTAATGAATTCCAAAATAATTCCACATTATTCCAGGGACGTGTACACCTGATTCCAATCGCTGTTCACCCCTCGATATAAATACATAGTATATAGGTATCCACTCACTAGGATACGTAAGGCCATTTTGACAAAATATTTAATATCTCTTTTTAGATGTTCACTAAATAAATAGTTTCTGTAGACCTTGACGCTCTCTTGATCATATATTCTTTTTTAATTAAAATGCTTATAATCTTTTTAGAGATATTAAAAAAAAGAGCAAAAAATTGCACTATTACAATACTTCTCTATAGTGGGTACCTATCATAAAATAAAACTAGATTTAAGATGAGGAGGTAGTGGCGTAGCTTGTCATAAACGGGCCCTGTATCAAAATTTGTCGGGGACCCTTCTACTCGGTTGCGGCGTAGCTCAAATGGATGGCATGGAAGAATAATCAAATAAGTGGTTTGATATATGAACAATCAAACAAATGAAATCAATCTCGTCTCCCAGTGAGATATAAGAACATTTAACGTGGAGAGCAAGATGTTGAGATGTTGCTATCACGAGAAACAAAGCAAGTACTATGTTTAATTTAGTATGAACACCAAACCATTCAAATAAATACTTTTCTCGACTTTTTTTCGGCAAACTGATTTATTAAAACATCCATAGCTTACACACGTCGGAGCCCCTATAGCCCAGGGGTAGTATTATTGATACGGCCGATACGACGAAAGATACGTCCCTGATGAGAGGACAAACACGATGAATCTGAAGGGGTTAACTAGAACATATTTAACAAGTGAATAGTTATTATTTTATTTAATTAAAAAACTCTCGCGTGGGATCTTTTCATTGATGCATAACATATATTATTGGTATTTTCTCAGATAAACTATTAAACGCATTCAGTGCAAATGGAATGGTAGAGAAAATATATTTCCGGGGGTAGACATCGATGATGAATTCGAATCTAGGCAGCGATTCACATTTAAGAATGAAATAGTTATTGTTTGCATTAATTAAAGAAATAAATAGCTCATTTATAACAACATAATGTTTTGCTTATTAAAACTTACGTAAGATATGTGTTATGAAGCCCCAAATTTTGACATCAGGCTATGTTGGAGTTGGTTTTAAGTAATTTAGTTTCTCAAATCAGAGATGTTAGGGCTCTCGTGAGGTGAGTGCTGTGTGGTGCTTTGTGCGCCCCCCATCAAGTCGATGGGGTCCTAACAATCTGTTGAGTGCAGGTTGTAGGTTGCGTGTTCATATAGGGTGTGTGCAGGGGAGGGGCTGCTGGTTGGCGTTTGGCCCCTCCAGATTCGAATGTCCGAATCCGTTCGCTACCCCAGTCGAATCGAGTCGCTTTAATTATAGCATGGGTGATAATATTTCACTCATGCAAAAACGACGCAACGATCCGACTGAGTCATCTAGCGGCCGTGTCTCAAGGCTCGTCGCCATGAGCAAGAGCGGGCCTCTACAAGAGAACCCATAAAATAATTTGTTTATTAAATTGTTTCTATCTTAACTCCAATTTCAGCTCAAAAATTCTAAGTAATTGAAATAATCACAACTGAATGGTTTCTCCCAGAATGAATATGTAATGCCTTTAGGTGTTTTACCAATCACTATATTGGGAGCCTACGGAAGGTTTTTTAAATGAAAAAACATATCTATGTGTTGTTCCGATTTGGTCTCAGCTGGTTGAAACAGTAATACTGTATTTCACAAGCTCTTCTAGCTCATCAGTCATATTTCCGCCAGAAGGAACTTTTCTTGGACAGGCCATTCTTTTGGATTTTGAACCTGTTCTTCTTTCCTTGAAGGGAAACATGATATCCTCTTGAAATTAGGTGCCAATTAGTTATTTAACTGATGATCTTTGTAGGGGTAGTAACTGAGAATCGCTTCTTGCTTGGGGATGAAATCTTATGAGATCTTGGCACTGAATAGACTAATCAAAACATCAGTAATTTTTGTTCTCACTTGTTATTTGATGTTCTTCTTACAGACCTGGTGAAAAAATAAATACTAATCAGTTATTCAGAGCCTGTCAAGCAACCAACAATGCAGGGCGTTCTATTCGAATCGATACCCTTCGCTTTACAGGCGTTCATTTATAGATGTATATCGTTCCATCAGTATATTAAAATATCGTCTATTTTCAAACGGTCTACCCCGTAATTATTTATGGAATCAATCAAATTAATTAAATAATTAATAGCACGACTTACAAGAAAAATATTCCCTAAATCCTGCATTTGTATTGTGATCTAAATGATTGCCAGATTTATTTGGTGCACCAACTAAATCTTCTATGTTGGTTAAGTCATTTAGTTTCTCAATTCAGAGAACCCAAAAAATAATTTGTGTATCAAATTGTTACTTTTTTTTATCTGCACATTCACCGCAAAGATCTTAATTAATTGAAATAATCACAGCTGAATGGTTTCTCCCAGAATGAATAAATAAATGCCTTTGGGTGTTATCCCAATCATTTTCTTGTGAACCTTAGGCTGGATTTCTAGCTTCCTTGAATTCGAGTCTTTTGTTCCTCCTTGTATGGTAGAACATATAAATAAATAATGTTAATAATTCTGTACGAGAGAAGAATTTCTCTTTTGTAACTTTTGATAAACTCGTCTTATTACCAAGATTAGACTTTTGTTAGTACTGATTTATGCTTAAAGAATGTCCAATTTTATAAAGAGGATCGACCTCACTATCGAGTATCGAGTTTTTTTTCAGGCAGTTTACTCACGATTTTAGAGGCCGAAGCTCGCACATGAAAGAGATTTTACCGAAGTTTTACCCAATCATGTTTCTTAAGAGTATTTTCACTGTTATGCAATTTAATATTAAGATGGTGAGAAAATTAACGGAGAAGTATTTCAAAACAAGGATTTTAAGTAATTGAAATAATCACAGCTGAATGGTTTCTCCCAGAATGAATAAATAAATGCCTTTGGGTGTTATCCCAATCATTTTCTTGTGAACCTTAGGCTGGATTTCTAGCTTCCTTGAATTCGAGTCTTTTGTTCCTCCTTGTATGGTAGAACATATAAATAAATAATGTTAATAATTCTGTACGAGAGAAGAATTTCTCTTTTGTAACTCTTGATATACTCGTCTTATTACCAAGATTAGACTTTTGTTAGTACTGATTTATGCTTAAAGAATGTCCAATTTTATAAAGAGGATCGACCTCACTATCGAGTATCGAGTTTTTTTTCAGGCAGTTTACTCACGATTTTAGAGGCCGAAGCTCGCACATGAAAGAGATTTTACCGAAGTTTTACCCAATCATGTTTCTTAAGAGTATTTTCACTGTTATGCAATTTAATATTAAGATGGTGAGAAAATTAACGGAGAAGTATTTCAAAACAAGGATTTTAAGTAATTGAAATAATCACAGCTGAATGGTTTCTCCCAGAATGAATAAGTAAATTAATGCCATTTATGATTCTCCCAATCATTTTCTTGTGAACCTATTTGTCGAATTACTTATTCAATATTAGATTAAGGTATGGGGATTCGAATTTGAATCCTGAACGAATGTTAACAAAGGAAATAAATGGGTTAATAAATTTGTTTTAACAATTAATATTTAATAACAACTTGAAGATTATATATATATATAACAAAACTTTTCCAAATACAAACAATAACTCGACAAAAACTTGACTATATAATAACAATTATTTGACCACTTTCATCTATAAACTTAAACCCAACTTCCTTTGTTCCAAAACATCTCATCTTTTCGAAATTCAGAGGTGCCAACACACAGATTGGCTCATTCAAAAACCCTACACCAAACTCATGGCGCGAATTTGAAGCCATTCTACTTGACACACTCCCACCTTAAAAGGTAAACCTTTTAACACTCACTTTCCGACACTTCCCGATATCTTGCCGGATCCCTAATTCTTCTTCTCTTCCATCTTCTCTTCTGTCTTCTTCTCTTCCAACTTCTCTTCTGTCTTCTTCTCTTCCGTTTTCTCTCCTCTCGCAACAAAACGTTGTTAGTAGGCCAGTCTTTTCGAGGTATCATCACACAAGACATCCCCTCCCACCATCGAGATTCTATTAAATGGCGCGGAGAACAACCTCTGCTGCCTAAATCAGCTGGATTCAGAGCTCCTTTTGTCGCTGCAAGGAGTTTTATTCTTGTAATCTCTCGTGTAGTACCACTGGATTGAACACTCGCCAATCCAGCCGCGCACTTCACGTCGTCATCGGGCTTAAGGTTCTCCATTATGGAAAGGTCTCGTGGAGTGCCACTGGATTGAACACTTGCCAATCCAGCCGCGCACTTCACGTCGTCATCGGGTTTAAGGTTCTCCATTATGGAAAGGTCTCGTGGAGTGCCACTGGATTGAACACTTGCCAATCCAGCCGCGCACTTCACGTCGTCATCGGGTTTAAGGTTCTCCATTATGGGAAAGTCTCGTGGAGTGCCACTGGATTGAACACTCGCCAATCCAGCCGCGCACTTCACGTCGTCATCGGGTTTAAGGTTCTCCATTCTGGGAAGCTCTCGTGAAGTACCACCGGATTGAACACTTGGCAATCCAGCCGTGCACTTCACGCCGTCATCCGATTTAAGCCTCTCCATTCTGGGAAGCTCTCGTGAAGTACCACCGGATTGAACACTTGGCAATCCAGCCGTGCACTTCACGTTTGTCCTCCTCTCATAAAAATAGACCAATTCGGTCCATTTCTCTCTATATTCTTCACAGAGGTCAAATTCGGTAGCCAGTTCTGCCTCGTCTTTTATTAATTTGTATACTAGCTCGCTAACCTGATTTTCCAGCGCTGTTAATCGTTGAGATTTTTCTTCAGCCAATCGAAATTCCCCAATGTGTTGATCTCGAGGCGTGTTTTCATTACCCAACGATGTCTTGATTTTGATGTATATATTTGTGAATGCTCTTCGTGAATTCCCTCTCTGTTTCTTCAAGCTTCTTAAATCTGTTTCCATTCGTTGCCTTTCGACAGGATCCATCTTTAATAAAAATAATCTTAATATTTAAAATATCCAAGATTATTTTCCCCACAAGGGATGCCACTAATGTCAAATTACTTATTCAATATTAGATTAAGGTATGGGGATTCGAATTTGAATCCTGAACGAATGTTAAGAAAGGAAATAAATGGGTTAATAAATTTGTTTTAACAATTAATATTTAATAACAACTTGAAGATTATATATATATATATATATATATATATATATATATATAACAAAACTTTTCTTATTCCAAATACAAAACAATAACTCAGCAATAACTTGACTATACAATAACAATTATTTAACAACTTTCATCTATCAACTTAAACCCAACTTCCTTTGTTCCAAAACATGTCATCTCATCTTTTCGAAATTCAGAGGTGCCAACACACAGATTGGCTCATTCAAAAACCCTACACCAAACTCATGGCGCGAATTTGAAGCCATTCTACTTGACACTATTGCTGGATTTCTAGTTTTCTTGAAGTGGAGTCTCTTGTTACTCCTTGTATGGTAGAACATATAAATAAATAATGTTAATAATTCTGTACGAGAGAAGAATTTCTCTTTTGTAACTCTTGATAAACTCGTCTTATTATCAAGATTAGTCTCTTGTTAGTACTGATTTATGCTTCAAAAATTTCCAATTTTATAAGGAGGATCGATCTCTCTATCGAGTATCGAGTTTTTTTCATGCACTTTACTCACGATTTTAGAGGGTGGAGCTCGCACTTGAAAGAGATTTTTCCGAAGTTTTACCCAATCATGTTTCTTAAAAGTATTTTCACTGTTATGCAATTTAATATTAAGATGGTGAGAAAATTAATATAGAAGAATTTCAACGCAAAGATTTTAAGTAATTGAAATAGTCACAGCTGAATGGTTTCTCCCAGAATGAATAAATAAATGCCTTTGGGTGTTATCCCAATCATTTTCTTGTCTAGGCTAGGTTTCTAGCTTTCTTGAAGTGGAGGCACTTGTTCCTCCTTGTAATGGTAGAACACATAAATAAATAATGTTAACAATTAGCTTCTGTAAATCAGAAGAATTTATCTTTTGTAAACCTTGATAAACTAGTCGGATTATAAAGATTACTCTCTTGTTAGTACTGATTTGTGATTCAAGAATGTCCAATTTTATAAAGAGGATCGACCTCTCTATCGAGTATCTATATTTTCTTGTGAACCTTAGGCTGGATTTCTAGCTTCCGTGAAGTGGAATCTTTTGTTCCTCCTTGTATGGTAGAACATATAAATAAATAATGTTAAAAATTCTGTACGTGAGAAGAATTTCTCTTTTGCAACTCTTGATAAATTCGTCTTATTATTGTTGTGGTCCAGCCCCTAATATTCTCACGGTACTTTTCCAAATCTTAATTTCCTTTAATTATTGATAAATCGCTGGTCGAGCAGTCTCCTTTCTACAAATGCCTAATATTTCGCAACTTGAAATATACTAGCTTGTAGCACGTGGAGAGGCCCCGAAGAAACCATTATCCACAACCTAGAAAGCAAATGCCAGCTTGCTTAAACATTCATTAAAAGAACACCCCTTCCCTTTCCAAACCCCCCAGTCTCTAAGCCAGTCTCTCGACCCCAGTGAGTCACTCTCTACTGAGTCCCCAGGCAGCCAGTCTCTGGCTCGCCAAGGCTCTTCAAGGCATGCCAGGCCAGTCGCTCTCGTAACACACATGTACATTAAGGTATCACGCCTCGACAACCAACCTTCAATAAACCACATGTAAATCCAAAACCGTCTTTTGATCAAACTACCCCTAAGACCTTCTTCAGTAGGACACAACCACTGTCGACACCCAGAGCGCGGGCGGAAGAACTCATCCTTCGACACGTTACCGAGCTAATCCTTTCCGGATAGGCTCAAACCGCACCAAACCTTACAAGCAAGGGTTGGCGCGCAACATTATCAAGATTAGTTTCTTGTTACTACTGATTTATGGTTCAAGAATGTCCAATTTTATAAAGAGGATCGACCTCTCAATCGAGTATCGAGTTTTTTTCAAGCACTTTACTCTCGATTTTAGAGGATGAAGCTCGCACATGAAAGAAGTTTTGCTGAAGTTTTACCCAATCATGTTTCTTAAGAGCATTTTCACTGTTATGCAATTTAATATTAAGATGGTGAGAAAATTAACGGAGAAGTATTTCAACACAAAGATTTTAAGTAATTGAAATGATCACAGCTGAATGGTTTCTCCCAGGATTAACAAGTAAATTAATGTCATTTATGGTTCTTCCAAACATTTTCTTGTGAAATTATTGCTGGATTTCTAGTTATCTTGAAGTGGAGTCTCTTGTTAATTTTTGTATGGTAGAACATATAAATAAATAATGTTAATAATTCTGTGCGATAGAAGAATTTCTCTTTTGTAACTCTTGATAAACTTGTTTTATTAGCAAGATTAGTCTCTTGTTAATACTCTTCGCCCAGAATGAATAAATGAATGCTTTTGGCTGTTATCCCAGTCATTTTCTTGTGATCCTTATGCTGGATTTCTAGCTTCCTTGAAGTGGAGTCTTTTGTTCCTCCTTGTATGTTAGAACATATAAATAAATATTGTTAAGAATTCTGTACGAGAGAAGAATTTCTCTTTTGTAACTCTTGATAAACTCGTCTTATTATCAAGATTAGTCTCTTGTTAATACTGATTTATGCTTCAAGAACCTTAGGCTAGATTTCTAGCTTTCTTGAAGTGGAGGCTCTTGTTCCTCCTTGTAATGGTAGAACACATAAATAAATAATGTTAAGAATTAGCTTATGTAAAATAGAAGAATTTCTCTTTTGTAAACCTTAATAAACTAGTCGGATTATAAATATTACTCTCTTGTTAGTACTGATTTGTGATTCAAGAATGTCCAATTTATAAAGAGGATCGACCTCTCTATCGAGTATCTATATTTTCTTGTTAACCTTAGGCTGGATTTCTAGCTTCCTTGAAGTGGAGTCTCTTGTTCCTCCTTGTTATGGTAGAACATATAAATAAATAATGTTAAGAATTCTGTACGAGAGAAGAATTTATCTTTTCTAACTCTTGATAAACTCTTTTTATTATCAAGATTAGTCTCTTGTTAATACTCATTTATGCTTCAAGAATGTCCAATTTTATAAAGAGGATCGACATCTCTATCGAGTATCGAGTTCATTTTAGACACTATAGTCACGATTTTGGAGACTGAAGCTGGCACACGAAAAAGATTTTTCCGAAGTTTTACCCAATCATGTTTCTTAAGAGTATTTTCACTGTTATGCAATTTAATATTAAGATGGTGAGAAATTTAATGTAAAAGAATTTCAACGCAAATATTTTATTTAATTGAAATAATCACAGGTTAATGGTTTCTCCCAGAATGATCAAGCAAATTAATGGCTTTTAAAGTTCTCCCAATCATTTTCTTGAGAACCTACAGCTGGATTTCTAGCTTTCTTGAAGTGGAGTCTCTTGTTCCTGTTTTGGTAGAACATATAAATAAATAATGTTAAGAATTAACTTCTGTAAATCAGAAGAATTTCTATTTTGTAAACCTTGATAAACTTGTCTGAGTATCAAGATTACTCTCTTGTTAGTACTGATTTGTGATTCAAGAATGGCCAATTCTATAAAGAGTATCGACCTCTCTATCGAGTATCTATATTTTCTTCTGAATCTTATGCTGGATTTCTAGCTTCCTTGAATTGGAGTATTTTGTTCCTCCTTGTATGGTAGAACATATAAATAAATAATGTTAAGAATTCTGTACTAGAGAAGAATTTATCTTTTCTAACTCTTGATAGACTCTTTTTATTATCAAGATTAGTCTCTTGTTAATACTGAGTTATACTTCAAGAATGTCCAATTTTATAAAGGGGATGGACATCTCTATCGAGTCGAATTTTTTTCTGACACTTAACTCAAGATTTTACAGGCTCAAGCTGGCACATGAAAGAGATTTTTCCGAAGTTTTATACAATCATGTTTCTTAAGAGTATTTTCACTGTTATGCAATTTAATATTATGATGGTGAGAAATTTAATGTAAAAGAATTTAAACGCAAAGATTTTATGTAATAGAAATAATCACAGGTTAATGGTTTCTCCCAGAATGAACAAGCAAATTAATGCCTTTTAAAGATCTCCCAATCATTTTCTTGAGAACCTACAGCTGGATTTCTAGCTTTCTTGAAGTGGAGTCTCTTGTTCCTCCTTTTTATTTTAGAACATATAAATAAATAATGTTAAGAATTCTGTAGGAGAGAAGAATATATCTTTTCTAACTCTTGATAAATTCGTCTTATTATCAAGATTAGTCACTTGTTAATACTGATTTATGCTTCAAGAAGGTCCAATTTATTAAGACGATCGACCTCTCTCTCGAGTATCGAGTTTTTTTCATCAACGAAGTTTTGCCCATTCATGTTTTTTAAGACTATATTTTATTTTTTCAGGCACTTTACTCACGATTTTAGATGCTGAAGCTGGCACATGAAAGATTTTTCCGAAGTTTTACCCAATCATGTTTCTTAAAAGTATTTTCACTCTTATGCAATTTAATATGAAGATGGTGAGAAATTTAATGTAAAAGAATTTCAACGCAAAGATTTTATGTAATTGAAATAATCACAGGTTAATGGTTTCTCCCAGAATGAACAAGCAAATTAATGCCTTTTAAAGTTCTCCCAATCATTTTCTTGAGAACCTACAGCTGGATTTCTAGCTTTCTTGAAGTTGAGTCTCTTGTTCCTGTTATGGTAGAACATATAAATAAATAATGTTAAGAATTAGCTTCTGTAAATCGGAAGAATTTCTATTTTATAAACCTTGATAAACTCGTCTGATTATCAAGATTACTCTCTTGTTAGTACTGATTTGTGATTCAAGAATGGCCAATTTTATAAAGAAGATCGACTTCTCTATCGAGTATCTATATTTTCTTCTTAACCTTAGGCTGGAATTCTAGCTTCCTTGAATTGGAGTCTTTTCTTCCTCCTTGTATGGTAGAACATATAAATAAATAATGTTAAGAATTCTGTACGAGTGAAGAATTTATCTTTTCTAACTCTTGATAAATTCGTTTTATTATCAAGATTAGTCACTTGTTAATACTGATTTATGCTTCAAGAATGTCCAATTTATTAAGACGATCGACATCTCTATCGAGGATCGAGTTTTTTCAGACACTTAACTCAGGATTTTGGAGGGTGAAGCTGGCACATGAAAAAGATTTTTCCGAAGTTTTACCCAATCATGTTTCTTAAGAGTATTTTCACTGTTATGCAATTTAATATTAAGATGGTGTGAAATTTAATGTAAAACAATTTCAACGCAAAAATTTTATGTAATTGAAATAATCACAGCTTAATGGTTTCTCCCAGAATGAACAAGCAACTTATTATATTATTATATTATAGCCTTTATTGGTTCCAAGTTATACATTTCTTAGTATACAAGTTTCTATTATTAATTTTATAATTTTATCTACAGTAGTTTACAAAAGTTATTATAATAAATATTTACATCTGCATATACATACATATATATTTTATTTTAATTATTTTATTTTTTTATCAACTTTTACAATTTAAATTTTAACATTTATAATAAGTACTAACTAGTTGGTTAGTTTAACTGTGGAACCAGACCCCTTAGGGCGAAGGCCTCTCCCAGCCTCTTCCATTCATTTCTGTCACGAGCTATTCTTGACCATGTCATTCCTGTGAAACTCGTTATCTCGTCCGCCCATCTTCTCGATTGACGTCCTCTTTTTCTTTTTTGGTGGGGGTGCCATTCTGTAATTCTTTTTGTCCATCTGTCCTTCATTCTGCAAATGTGTCCCGCCCATTTCCATTTGGATAGTCTGATTGTTTTTAATATATTTTCAGACTTAGATAGTTTATATAGTTTTTCGTTAGATATTCTATCGATTTTTCTTATTTTCATTATACTACGCAGCATCGCTCTATGGGTAGTTTCTATTTTCTTTTCTAGTTTTGTTGTTAAAGCCCAAGTTTGGGCTCCGTAGATCATTGTTGGTATTACGCACTTATTTAGTACTTTTATCTTTGATGTTGAATTGATATTATCATTTTTTAAAATGAATTTTAGTTGCCAAAATTTATTCCAGCTCAAGCTGATTCTTCTCTCAATTTCTTCCTTTGATCTGTTCTGAAAGCTCATTGTTTGGCCTAGGTATATCGTTTTCTCCTTTAATGGAATGGGAGGGTTGGTTATTTGTGATAAAAGAACAAGCAACTTAATGCCTTTTAAAGTTCTCCCATTCATTTTCTTGAGAACCTACAGCTGGATTTCTAGCTTTCTTGAAGTGGAGTCTCTTGTTCCTGTTATGGTAGAACATATAAATAAATAATGTTAAGAATTAGCTTCTGTAAATCAGAAGAATTTCTAGTTTGTAAAGCTTGATAAACTCGTCTGATTATCAAGATTACTTTCTTTTTATTACTGATTTGTGATTCAAGAATGTCCAATTTTATAAAGAGGATCGAATTCTCTATCGAGTATCTATATTTTCTTCTGAACCTTAGGCTGGATTTCTAGCTTCCTAGTCTTTTCTTCTTCCTTGTATGGTAGAACATATAAATAAATAATTTTAAAAATTCTGTACGAGAGAAGAATTCATCTTTTCTAACTCTTGATAAACTCTTTTTATTATCAAGATTAGTCTCTTGTTAATACTGATTTATGCTTCAAGAATGTCCAACTTTATAAAGAGGATCGACATCTCTAACGAGTATCGAGTTCATTTTAGACACTTTACTCACGATTTTGGAGGCTGAAGCTGGCACTCGAAAAAGATTTTTCCGAAGTTTTACCCAATCATGTTTCTTAAGAGTATTTTCACTGTTATGCAATTTAATATTTAGATGGTGAGAAATTTAATATAAAATAATTTCAACGCAAAGATTTTATTTATAACTTATGAGGAGAATTTTCTAGGTTAAGTTTCACAAAAGGGAAATATATTAAAACAAATGTATGTTTTTTTTGAGTTTGATTGGCTCGATATATATTTCGGGTTACTGGCCCATCTTCGGGAGTTCAAATAAGAACTGAATACAAATTTGTAAAAACGTTTAACAAGTAAAATTTTTTTTGAGAGAGAGGAGTACATTCAGAAAGTTACATCAACAAACAGAAGTTAAAGTACGTTCAGAAATTACTTTCAATCTTTTTCTTAAAAATTAATAAATTGTTATTATTTAAATTAGAAACAGAAACAAAAACATAAACAAAGAACAAAATACAAACACAAATTATGTAATCAAAGTTAAGAGCCGATTTTTAATTTATTAATTTTAGCCAAATTAGAATCAATGATTATATCTTTGTCAAAGTCCAATTGATTATTGAGAATACTGGATTTATTCAGAAGGGCCAATTTAATCTCTGTTGATTCTAGAAGAAGAAGTCTGGGACCACTTCTTTCAAAATGAATTGGGGTAGGATTAGAAGTGGAGGCAATATGATTTTCCGAATGTAAATGAAGAGCGAAAGCAGAGGTAGAATCTGAATTAATATCATCTGATCTGTTAAGGACTCTAAGAGCATATTCATGTTCAGAGTAACGTTTTTAAAGGAACGACCAGTCTGTCCAATATAAAAGAAATCACACCCATCACAGTCCAATTTGTAAACCCCTGACTTATCTAGTTTATCAATTTTATCAAGTTTGTTGTTAATCAAATGTGAGCCTAAAGTATTTGTGTTATAAAAAGCTGGGGTAATTCCATATGATCTAAGTATAGAAGATAGTGGATTAGACAATTGATCCGAAATGAAGGGGATTCTCCTATATAACGGTTCAGTACTGGGTTGCAAAGAGTGTAGGAGGGAAACATTAATTTTACGTTTAATTCTGTTATAGATTTTATTAATGATCGAAATGTTATATCCATTATTCAAGGCTATATTATAGATAACATTTAATTCTTTATTGTAATTTAATTTATTCATAGGTATTTTCAAGAGCCTATATATCATTGAGTAGAAAGCCGAAAATTTAGTGTTAATTGGGTGATTAGATGAAAAGGGAATAATAGTATCAGTAAAGGTGGGCTTTCTAAAAATTTGGTAATCTAATTGATTATTTGAAATAGTTATTTGAAGGTCTAAGAAAGCAATAGAGTTGTTAACACCAATTTCAGAAGTAAATTCAATGTTGTTATGGAGTTTATTCAAATAACTATTTTGAAATAAAATTAATTGTCTCTCAGAACCAGACCATATAACAAAAACATCATCTACATATCTACGCCAAATCACAATGTTTTTGGAATTGGAATTATTAGGATCGAGGATAATTGATTCTAGGTGGGCCATATAAATTTCAGCCAGGAGAGGGCTAAGAGGATTTCCCATTGGAAGACCTTCAAGTTGAATATAAAATTTACTATTAAAAACATAATAATTTTGATCTAAACAAAGGTTTAATAATTGTAGAATATGATTTCTAAGTGACGGGTCTGTAATATTTGAATTAATAAGATCAGTTACTATTTTTCTTAAGTCAAAAAGAGGAATCGAAGGAAAAAGATTTTTAACATCAAAAGAAACAAGTTTATAAGAGTTATGAATTTCTAAATTTTGTAAAGAAAGGGTGAGGTCGAAAGAATTTTTAATAGAGTATTTATCAATAAACATACCTTTGAGGATAGTATTTAAGTATTTGCATATCTTATATGTCGGGGCGTTAATGAATGATACAACGGGTCTAATAGGGTTATCAATTTTGTGAAGTTTTGGGAGACCATAGAGTATGGGAGCATGGGGGTTCATTATTTTTAGGTTATTTAATTTAAATTTTTCTCTTGTGGTAAACGATTTAGAAGTTTCTTTTAAAGTATTAATAATATGTTGTTTAAATTTTGCAGTGGGGTCAGACAATAAAAGTTCAGCGCCACTGGTAGAGATAAAGTCATTAACTTTTGTAATATATTCATCTCTCCTCAAAATAGCAATAGTCTGACCTTTGTCAGCTTTTGTTAATATGAGGTTATTAATGTTAATTTTGGATTTAATCCGTACTTTAACTTCTGTTTGTTGATGTAACTTTCTGAATGTACTCTTCTCTCTCAAAAAATTTTACTTGTTAAACGTTTTTACAAATTTGTATTCAGTTTTTGTTTGAACTCCTGAAGATGGGCTGGTGACCCGAAATATATATCGAGCTAATCAAACTCAAAAAAAACATACATTTGTTTTAATATATTTCCTTTTTGTGAAACTTAACCTAGAAAATTCTCCTCATAAGTTATTTATAATGTTTCACCTAGAACCGACACCTAAATCCTTAAAAAAAAAATTAGATTTTATTTAATTGAAATAATCACAGGTTAATGGTTTCTCCCAGAATGATCAAGCAAATTAATGGCTTTTAAAGTTCTCCCAATCATTTTCTTGAGAACCTACAGCTGGATTTCTAGCTTTCTTGAAGTGGAGTCTCTTGTTCCTGTTTTGGTAGAACATATAAATAAATAATGTTAAGAATTAACTTCTGTAAATCAGAAGAATTTCTATTTTGTAAAGCTTGATAAACTCGTCTGATTATCAAGATTACTTTCTTGTTAGTACTGAATTGTGATTCAAGAATGTCCAATTTTATAAAGAGGATCGAATTCTCTATCGAGTATCTATATTTTCTTCTGAACCTTAGGCTGGATTTCTACCACCTTGAATTGTAGTCTTTTCTTCCTCCTTGTATGGTAGAACATATAAATAAATAATGTTAAAAATTCTGTACGAGAGAAGAATTCATCTTTTCTAACTCTTGATAAACTCTTTTTATTATCAAGATTAGTCTCTTCTTAATACTGATTTATGCTTCTAGAATGTCCAATTTTATAAAGAGGATCGACATCTCTATCGAGTATCGAGTTCATTTTAGACACTTTACTCACGATTTTGGAGGCTGAAGCTGGCACTCGAAAAAGATTTTTCCGAAGTTTTACCCAATCATGTTTCTTAAGAGTATTTCCACTGTTATGCAATTTAATATTAAGATGGTGAGAAATTTAATATAAAAGAATTTCAACGCAAAGATGTTATTTAATTGAAATAATCACAGGTTAATGTTTTCTCCCAGAATGATCAACCAAATTAATGGCTTTTAAAGTTCTCCCAATCATTTTCGTGAGAACCTACAGCTGGATTTCTAGCTTTCTTGAAGTGGAGTCTCTTGTTCCTGTTTTGGTAGAACATATAAATAAATAATGTTAAGAATTAACTTCTGTAAATCAGAAGAATTTCTATTTTGTAAACCTTGATAAACTTGTCTGAGTATCAAGATTACTCTCTTGTTAGTACTGATTTGTGATTCAAGAATGGCCAATTCTATAAAGAGGATCGACCTCTCTATCGAGTATCTATATTTTCTTCTGAATCTTATGCTGGATTTCTAGCTTCCTTGGAGTATTGTGTTCCTCCTTGTATGGTAGAACATATAAATAAATAATGTTAAGAATTCTGTACTAGAGAAGAATTTATCTTTTCTAACTCTTGATAGACTCTTTTTATTATCAAGATTAGTCTCTTGTTAATACTGAGTTATACTTCAAGAATGTCCAATTTTATAAAGAGGATAGACATCGAGTGGAGTCTCTTGTTCCTGTTTTGGTAGAACATATAAATAAATAATGTTAAGAATTAACTTCTGTAAATCAGAAGAATTTCTATTTTGTAAACCTTGATAAACTTGTCTGAGTATCAAGATTACTCTCTTGTTAGTACTGATTTGTGATTCAAGAATGGCCAATTCTATAAAGAGGATCGACCTCTCTATCGAGTATCTATATTTTCTTCTGAATCTTATGCTGGATTTCTAGCTTCCTTGAATTGGAGTATTTTGTTCCTCCTTGTATGGTAGAACATATAAATAAATAATGTTAAGAATTCTGTACTAGAGAAGAATTTATCTTTTCTAACTCTTGATAGACTCTTTTTATTATCAAGATTAGTCTCTTGTTAATACTGAGTTATACTTCAAGAATGTCCAATTTTATAAAGAGGATAGACATCTCTATCGAGTCGAATTTTTTTCTGACACTTTACTCAAGATTTTACAGGCTCAAGCTGGCACATGAAATAGATTTTTCCGAAGTTTTACCCAATCATGTTTCTTAAGAGTATTTTCACTGTTATGCAATTTAATATTAAGATGGTGAGAAATTTAATGTAAAAGAATTTAAACGCAAAGATTTTATGTAATTGAAATAATCACAGGTTAATGGTTTCACCTAGAATGAACAAGCAAATTAATGCCTCCCAATCATTTTCTTGAGAACCTACAGCTGGATTTCTAGCTTTCTTGAAGTGGAGTCTCTTGTTCCTCCTTTTTATTTTAGAACATATAAATAAATAATGTTAAGAATTCTGTACGAGAGAAGAATATATCTTTTCTAACTCTTGATAAATTCGTCTTATTATCAAGATTAGTCATTTGTTAATACTGATTTATGCTTCAAGAATGTCCAATTTATTAAGACGATCGACCTCTCTCTCGAGTATCGAGTTTTTTTCATCAAAGAAGTTTTGCCCATTCATGTTTTTTAAGACTATATTTTATTTTTTCAGGCACTTTACTCACGATTTTAGAGGCTGAAGCTGGCACTTGAAAGAGATTTTTCCGAACTTTTACCCAATCATGTTTCTTAAGAGTATTTTCACTGTTATGCAATTTAATATTAATAATTAGTAGAGATTGTGTTTTTTTTTTTAATATAATCTTTATTTAATATTAAGATGGTGTGAAATTTAATGTAAAAGAATTTCAACGCAAAGATTTTATGTAATTTAAATAATCACAGGTTAATGGTTTCTCCCAGAATGATCAAGCAAATTAATGACTTTTAAAGTTCTACTAATCATTTTCTTGAGAACCTACAGCTGGATTTCTAGCTTTCTTGAAGTGGAGTCTCTTGTTCCTGTTTTGGTAGAACATATAAATAAATAATGTTAAGAATTAACTTCTGTAAATCAGAAGAATTTCTATTTTGTAAACCTTGATAAACTCGTCTGATTATCAAGATTACTCTCTTGTTAGTACTGATTTGTGATTCAAGAATGTCCAATTTTATAAAGAGGATCGACCTCTCTATCGAGTCGAGTTTTTTTCACACACTTTCCTCAGGATTTTGGAGGCTAGAGCTGGCACATGAAAAAGATTTTTCCGAACTTTTACCCAATCATGTTTCTTAAGAGTATTTTCACTGTTATGCAATTTAATATTAAGATGGTGTGAAATTTAACGTAAAACAATTTCAACGCAAAAATTTTATGTAATTGAAATAATCACAGGTTAATGGTTTCTCCCAGAATGAACAAGCAACTTAATGCCTTTTAAAGTTCTCCCATTCATTTTCTTGAGAACCTACAGCTGGATTTCTAGCTTTCTTGAAGTGGAGTCTCTTGTTCCTGTTATGGTAGAACATATAATTAAATAATGTTAAGAATTAGCTTCTGTAAATCAGAAGAATTTCTATTTTGTAAACCTTGATAAACTCGTCTGATTATCAAGATTACTCTCTTGTTAGTACTGATTTGTGATTCAAGAATGTCCAATTTTATAAAGAGGATCGACTTCTCTATCGAGTATCTATATTTTCTTCTGAACCTTAGGCTGGATTTCTAGCTTCCTTGAATTGTAGTCTTTTGTTCCTCCTTGTATGGTAGAACATATAAATAAATAATGTTAAAAATTCTGTACGAGAGAAGAATTCATCTTTTCTAACTTTTGATAAACTCATTTTATTATCAAGATTAGTCTCTTGTTAATACTGATTTATGCTTCAAGAATGTCCAATTTTATAAAGAGGATCGACATCTCTATCGAGTATCGAGTTCATTTTAGACACTTTACTCACGATTTTGGAGGCTGAAGCTGGCACACGAAAAATATTTTTCCGAAGTTTTACCCAATCATGTTTCTTAAGAGTATTTTCACTGTTATGCAATTTAATATTAAGATGGTGGGAAATTTAATGTAAGAGAATTTCAACGCAAAGATTTTATTTAATTGAAATAATCACAGGTTAATGGTTTCTCCCAGAATGATCAAGCAAATTAATGGCTTTTAAAGTTCTCCCAATCATTTTCTTGAGAACCTACAGCTGGATTTCTAGCTTTCTTGAAGTGGTGTCTCTTTTTTTTTTTTTTTTTTTTTTTATGATAATGATGAGAGAAGGAGTTACACCAAAAAAGGTGCAACCCCTAAAGGCCTGGGTTGGCCCCTCCATCGTGAAAAGAAGAAGAAAGAATTTTATGGGTTGGGCGGGGGTCGAAGGTATCTGTGGATACGGGTCTTAAATAGCTGAATGTTATAGGTCGCGGGAAAGATGGTGGCAGGGAGCGAGTTCCAGTCTCTGGAGGTCAAAGGGATAAAAGAGTTGGCGAAAGCGCTTGTTCGAATTTTATCCAATTTGACAGCGAAGGGGTGCTGAGCGTTAGAAAACCGCGTGTTTCGCGTAAAGAGGGCATTAGGGGGGATAATTGATTTCAGCTCGACTGAACAGACACCGTGATAGTATCTGTAGTACAGGGAAAGGGCAGAAACGGTTCTTCGGTGAGCCAGGGAGTCGAGTGAGTTGGTTAGAGCCGGTTCTCCTATTAGTTTAATTGCTCGCTTCTGAATTGCATCCAGTGTGGCAAGAGAATGCTTGGAATGCCTGGTCTCTTGTTCCTCTTTGTAATGGTAGAACGTATAAATAAATAATGTTAAGAATTAGCTTCTGTAAATCAGAAAAATTTCTCTTTTGTAAACCTTTATAAACTCGTCTGATTATCAACATTAATGTTTTGTTAGTACTGATTTGTGATTCAAGAATGTCCAATTTTATATAGAGGATCGACCTTTCTATCGAGTAACCCAATGGTTGCCTCTTTATCGGTATCTTTTCAATAACTCAATTCATTTGGATGGTTTCCCTTAACAATGACTAGATAAATATTCTTATATAACTACATAATATGTCTCCAGTGGCTGAAAACGTTCTTTCTTCCTTTACACTTTTTAGTGTCAATAACTAGTCGTGAATCAATGTGATTAAAAGATTATTTGGATCCGGACTGTTTTTTAATTTATTATTTTTTTCAGGCACTTTACTCACTTTAGAGGATGGATTTCTATATAGGATTACTAAAAATCTCCCCTTCATTGTCATTATTAAAAAGTTTAATGGATTAATATAACAGTTGAATGGTTCCTATCCTCAATGAATCCTACAATACTTTTAAAAGAAATCTTCTCTGAAAGTTTTCATTCCAAAAAAAAAAAAATTAAATTAAATTTAAAAGAGAATTTTTTTTGAACCAAAGAATTTCTATATTGTTAATAATAATAAATAATAATAAATCTTTATTCCTCGACCTGCTTAGAGGCACAATTCCTCGGTGGCTAGGTCCTCCAAACATCAATACAATCTAGCTACAATACATTAATGAACATCAATACAAATTAATTACAACAATTTTACAAATAATAAACAAGTAAAAAAAAAGAAAAAGAAAAAAAATAGAAATGTATGCTCATTAACAAATAACATGACCAGAGATTTCCATCAAAAGACAAAAAGTAATTTAAAAATTCCGCGCAAAAACCCGATACCAGGAGCAAGCGACGCATTAGCCATCCCGGCATTTGCCATAAGTTGTTAAGGAAATTTGGTCAAAACCTTAACAAGGATGACCTCTCTCTACCTCACCTAATCTCTGCTTGTGAGAACTAAATAAAATTTTGCACAACTCTAGGACATTAGGACTTGACAAAATTTATAATTGATTTTATCATAGGGGGCAGAGGACTATAATCCCAAGTAGTAACAGACAGACTGTTCCACAAATCAATGCCAGATCCTACAAATGAATGTAAACCGATATTTTTCAAGAATCTTGGCTTACGAATCTTTTTTCTATGATCAGCTCTACCTAAATAACTTGGTTCCTGAAATCTATTCGTTATTTCCTCCCAACTCCTAAAACCCTTATAGGCTTTGAAAATCACTTTCAATTTAGCCCATTCCCTTCTCTCCAATAAGCTAGACCATCTTAATTCATTAATCATTGAAGTGACACTACTAAACCTATCAAATTTACCAAAAACAAATCTAGCCGCCCTCCTTTGTACCATATCAATTTTTCTCTCTAATCGTTGTGGATGTTTGTCCCAAACCACAGAACAATACTCTAAATTAGGTCTTACATAAGTTAAATAATGTAAACTCCTGATGATGGATTAATAATCCGAAATATATTAAGATTGTATACATCTCTTTGAGTTTTATTTCATTCACTCTGAAACTACACTCCCTTTACTTTATTAATGTTTATTATCCTTTATAATCACGTAGTTTTAGTTTTTTAGTTATAGCTCGAGTTCTAATTGAGCTACAAACAAGTGGTAATTTGTAAATCCAAGAGGAAGCTGTTTTCTATTAGTTCAACAAAATATTGTGATCTCAAATATTGTTGTTTAATATCTAACGGAACTCGAAAATAGGTCAAAATGGTCTTTTTCACCGTTTTGATCGATTATATCTCCAAAACAAGAGCTAATCGGTAATCTTTATGGTGATTTTTGAATTCAGCAGGTGGAAATACATAAGAATCAGCTATTTTTGAGCCCGAAGCATATCCATTGTTGGGCAGTGTTATGTATCCAAAATTTGGTTGAGTTTGCTCAAATGGCCTAGATTTTTAACTAATTTAAATAAAGTTTTTAGTAAAATTATATTTTAAAGTACTTTACTCTAAAGTAAGATTTTTGAATTCTTTAAAATTTATTCATTTGATCTGTTTATGGTAATATAGGATTCATTTAACCTAACTAAGTAAGAGTGGATAGGCTTTTCTCTGTGAAATGCTAAAAATTTGGGAGGAAAGTTTATAAGTAACCATAGCAACTGCGTTCTTTTCTTATCCGTTACCTTTATAGAGGAATCGACTTAAAACCAAAAATAGCGATTGATTCTCATCTAGTACTTGAGGAATAACCATTCTATATTGGATTTTTGACGTTTCGGTTTTTATTGGTAACCATTGCTGAAGACATAGAGGAATCGACTTAAAATCAAAAATAGCAATTGATTCTCATCTAGTACGTGAGGAATAACCATTCTATATTGGATTTTTGACATTTCGGTTATTATTAGTAACCATTGCTGTAGACATGGAGGAATCGACTTAAAATCAAAAATAGGAATCGATTCTCATATAATACTCGAGGAATAACAATTTTACATTAGATTTTTGACGCTTCGATTATTATTGGTAACCATTGCTGAAGACATGGAGGAATCGGCTTAAAATCAAAAATAACGATCGATTCTTATCTAATACTAGAGGAATAACCTTATTGCATTCCATTTTTGATGTTTTGACTATTAATGGCAACCTCTACTGAAAACGTGGAAGAATCGACTTATAATCAAAAAGACTAAATTCTTTTATGGCAAACAACTCAAGTTTGAGTTGTTTTCCATAAAAGAATTTAGTCTTTTTGATTATAAGTCGATTCTTCCACGTTTTCAGTAGAGGTTGCCATTAATAGTCAAAACATCAAAAATGGAATGCAATAAGGTTATTCCTCTAGTATTAGATAAGAATTGATCGTTTTTTTGATTTTAAACCGTTTCCTCCATGTCTTCAGCAATGGTTACCAATAATAATCGAAACGTCAAAAATCCAATGTAGAATGGTTATTCCTCGACTATTGAATGAGAATCGATCATTATTTTTGAATTAAAGTCAACATGAACTGCAAATTGCAAGTGATATCTGATTAATAATAAAGGAATAAACATATTAATATTTCAAATGAATTTGGATAAAGTTTAGCAACGATCCGTTGCAGTTTATTTTAGATGGGAAACTTAATCGCTGTGTAGCACTAGGTTAAAATTGAGATAGAGACTTGAAACTTGGAGGATATTTTTTTTTATTTATTTAGAATCATATGAGCTCCTGTCAGCGTAAATATTCGAAAATATCCAAAATAAGGAGCACTCTAATATATAATGTTATGTTATGGTAATATAAAAATAAATGAAGTTTCCTAAAATTTTATAGAAAGTTTTTTTACACATGAAAAATATGTAGTCGCTTATTGCAGAGAACATAAGTTAATTTTTTAAATCCTATAAATGAATTATAAATGTTACTGTAAAATCGGAGAAATTCGTAAATCTTAGCATTTAAGAGAGAGGTGGTTAAAGTCAGAAAAATGCTTGTCGACATGTCTACAAGTTAGTGAGTCTCGAACAGCTGTTGGCATACCGAAACACTCACTTTATTTAATTTGACAATATTGAGGGAAAATTGTGATTGAAAATTTTATTATGAACGTTTTTTAAAATACATCAATTATAAATTTTAAGGAATTAGGTGTTGGTTCTAGGTGAAACATTTTAATATAATAATAAAACTTGAGTAGGATACGAGGTGGGTTTCACAAAGAATAAATAAAACAAAATTGCGTTTTGAATTCGATGTATTTCGGGGGTTAGCCCATCATCAGGAGTCCAAGAAAACTGATTATATATTGGAAAAATAGTTTTACAAGTAACAATTTTTTTTTTTATTTTTTTGAAATGTATGTGGTGAGGGGAAAGTAGGGGGAAGAGGAGAAGTTGTTCTAAGAATTAATATTTTCTATTGAGATTTGAACCGGCTGAAGGGAATTTATACCTGCTAATATAATAACGAATGGGAAAATACTTGAAAGGGTACAACTTGAAAGGTACTCGAGAGAGTACAATTACCCTAATATATTCAATGTGCGAACAATGGAAGGAATGTTTAATTAATTTATTAAATATATAATCAATAATTGTATTTTTATACACTTCCAATTGATTATTTAAAATATTTGAATTATTAGAGAGGGCTATTTTAATTTCGGTGAATTCCAAGAGATCCAATTTAAGGCCTTTTCTTTCGAAATGAATGGGGATAGGGTTGTTATTGGAGGTTGAATGATTAGATTCATGTAGGTGAATTGAGAAGGCTGAGGTCCTATCTAAATTAATGTTACCGGATTTATTGAGATGATTAAGAGCTCTTACATGCTCAGAGTAACGTATTTTGAATGAGCGGCCTGTCTGTCCTATATAAAAACATCACAATCTTGACAAGTTGATTTATACACTTCTGATTTGTCTAATTTATCAGTTTTGTCTATTTTATTGTTAATTGATTGCGAGCCTAAATTGTTGTTGTTGTATAAAGCAGGAGTGATCCCATATGGTCTAAGAGTATAAGCTAATGGAGATGTCAGATGATTAGAAATGAAGGGTAATCTTCTATATATTTTTTCAGTTCCCGATTTTAATGAGTGTAAGTGTGAAATAGTGAATTTATACAACAAGAACAATTTAGGCTCCCAATTAATTTACAATAAAATAGACAAAATTGATAAATTAGACAAATCAGGAGTGTATAAATTAACTTGCCAAGATTGTGATGCTTTTTATATAGGGCAGACTGGCCGCTCATTCAAAATACGTTACTCTGAGCATGTAAGAGCTCTTAATCGTCTCAATAAATCCGATAACATTAATTTAGATTCGACCTCAGCCTTTGCAATTCACTTACATGAATTCAACCATTCAACCTCTAATAATAACCCTATCCCCATTCATTTCGAAAGAAAGGGCCTTAAATTGGATCTCTCAGAGTCCACCGAAATTAAAATAGCCCTCTCTAATAATTCAAATATTTAAAATAATCAATTGGAAGTGTATAAAAATACAATTATTGATTAAATATTATAATAAATTAACTAAACATTCCTTCCATTGTTCGCACATTGAATATATTAGGGTAATTGTACTTTCTCAGGTACTTTTCTGGTTGTACCCTTTCAGGTATTTTCCCATTCGTTATTATATTAGCAGGTATAGCTTCCCTTCAGCCGGTTCAAATCTCAATAGAGAAACTATTCGCTCTCAGGTACCTTTCCAGTTGTACCCTTTCAGGTACTTGCCCATTCGTTATTATAATAGCAGGTATAGCTTCCCTTCAGCCGGTTCAAATCTCAATAGAGAAAATATTCGCTCTCAGGTACCTTTCCAGTTGTACCCTTTCAGGTACTTGCCCATTCGTTATTATAATAGCAGGTATAGCTTCCCTTCAGCCGGTTCAAATCTCAATAGAAAATATTAATTCTTAGAACAACTTCTCCTCTTCCCCCTACTTTCCCCTCACCACATATATTTCAAAAAAATTAAAAAAACATTGTTACTTGTAAAACTATTTTTCCAATATATAATCAGTTTTCTTGGATTCCTGATGATGGGCTGACCCCCGAAATGTATCGAATTCTAAACTCAATTTTGTTTTATTTCTTTTTTGTGAAACCTGCCTCGTATCTTGCTCAAGTTTTATTATTACATCAATTATATTTAATGAAACAGTTATATTTAATTTTATTCTGAAAATTATGTTTCAAATTTAAGATAAAAAAGATATACTTATAATTATGATGTTTATAATTTAAAAAATAAAAAAAAAACATAAAAATAACCATGCTTATAAAAAAAGAAAGCAGACGAAAGTATTTTTTATTACACTATTTGTTAATTAATATAGGTAGTAGGTACCCAAAAATGAATAACCAGGTAATTTTTTTGTTACATCCTATATGAAAATTGAATTTGATAAAATACGAGTAATGCAATATTGTTGGAATACCTATATTCATATTATGATTAAAAATTAAGTATAATAAAATACTTAACCATACTGCTTATGACAAAGAGAAACAAAGAGTTTGTCCTTTTCTTGATGCAAATAAACATACACACATATATGGTATATCGAAATTATATATATGTATATATAAATATATATTGTTTATTTGTTTGAGACTATAGTTAGTATAGTCAACACAGTATTCAAAACACCAATTACTCTAGGGAAAGAATTAGGTTCAAATAAAAAGGACAAATTGCCCAATATAGAAAAAGAAGGAGTTTATAGTTTGAAATGCAAAGATTGTGACGCGATCTATGTAGGAAAAACAGATAGGAATCTGAAAATTCTATTAAGCAAACACTTTAGATTAAGCGCAGATTTTAGAAATCAGAAAAAAGAGAACTCATTAGCTGAACATTTAAATTCAAACCATCACTCTTTTCCGGAAGCCACAGGTATTAAATTACTAAAAACAGAAAGAAACCCAAAATTAATTAGCGCAATTGAATCTTTAGAAATTTTGAAATCATTCAATAAAAATTCAGACTTTTGTTTGAACTGAAAAATTGAGTTATCAAATAGCAATTTGCTTAGAATGTTTTCTGTCAAAACAAACAATTTTAGATAAAAGAAAGTGGGAAAAAAACAAAAAACGAACCCCCCCATTTCCATTTACGTCTGTTCTTTGCTACAAGAAGGGATACATATGTTTAAATATGAATGTGACCTGGAAGTTGATTTTAATTTTAACTGGCTCCCAGCTAAGTAAAGATCGAAAATTTTCTATATCCATACGGTATTGACTCCATGAAAAATAATATTTATAATTAAAAAAGACTGATGATGAAGACCAAGTCTTCGAAACTATAGTCTCAAACAATAAATTATATATATATATATATATATATACAGATATATAATTTCGATATATATGGGTGTATGTTGATTTGCATCAGGCAGAGGACAACCTCTTTGTTTCTCTTTGTGAATCAACAACTCTGCTACTCTCGTCAAAACAAAAACTTTTCAATACTGTTATGCCAATGTAAATAAACATACGCTCACTTAAAAAGTACAATCACTATCAAAAAACAAACATGAATTTACCGGTTGGTGTTTTTAAATCCTGACTTAAACCGAAATGATTTGGTAAAAATTGAAATAAAAGCATTTTTCGATCTATTCCCAGTTCATATGGTAAATGATAGGATTCACGAATTTGTAGAATTTTACAGTAACAAATAAACGTATATGTATAGGGCATAAAAACTGAAAAAAATAAATCTTATATAAAATTAAGTTAATTATTATAATATTTTCATATTTTTGGTTTTCAGTGTTTTAAAATAGGTTATTGTAGGTATCGTATTTGCTTTATTATTATTCTTAATTCTAGAAAAAATTGTCCAAAAATAAAACTTAGGACATATTCCATGTAAAGTAGTTAAACACTGTATATATACTAAATATGATTAATCCAATGAATAATGTTTAATTTAATAATATTTTATATAAGTATAACATAAAGACGAAAAAAATATTTTATAAATATATATATATATATATATATATATATATATATATATATATATATATATATCGATTTTTTAAAAGAAACACTGCAATATATAGAAAAAATTCTTATTATAATTAATAAATATAAGAAAACAATGTAATATTATATAATATACAGATATACACCTTATTTGGGATATTTTAATTGATATTATTCGGTTGACAATATAAAATGTAAATATATTCGAAATGTTATTTTTCTTATCATTAATAGTTATCTCAGTCTCAAATGTTTGTTAAGAAAAATAATCATTGTTATCGTATTTTTTTAAATCAAATTTTTTTTTTTATTATATATATATTCGATAAAAAATAATTAATTCACTTATATGGAGCTTAAATAAAATAGCATATTTCTTAACAACATTTAAAATTTTTTTTTTATTTGGTAAATAGCTAAATTGTTAGGATCGAAAGGGTAAATTTTATGTACAAAATGTTTATAATACAAAAATAATAGAAATTTTTGAAATAAAAAACAACTTTTTTATATTGTGTAAATTTTTTAATGCTTGTTAATTTAAATTATAATTTTTAAAACAAAGGAATGAAGGAAAATTGTACAGAAGTCCGGCAAAATGTTTTATTCGGTTTCAAATGGTAGATCAGAGAAAACGTCATAGACCCCAAAAGGCTATAGCCAGAAGGAAGGCGAAGGTTATTTAATTAACCCTCTACTAAATAAAAACTTTTCAATTAAACCTCTCCTCTAAAATTTTTTATAAAATATAAAAGTAAGAATTAATGTATTTATTTAGTTATGTTTTTCTTTTTTACTTTATCCAATGCGAAGCATGGGTAAAGTATTGTAATCGATCTCGTGGCAAGCGCGACTTAAAGTGTCCTCAGGTAAAGACTACGGAATCCATGGTCTTAATTAAAGTCAAAAATTGTAGTATTAATTTAGGTTGAATTTTAACATGTGACAGTTTTGCCAAAAAATACATGGGGTCTCGTCCAGAGGCCAAAAAGTGCGATTTTTTCAGGAAGTGCGTGCGGATGGATGGATGGATGTTATCGTTTTTTTCGTCCACGATTTTTTCCACACCGTTCAACCGATTGAAATAAAATTTAAAACATACCATTACTTTAAAAAAATGAAGCGCTGATTAGTTTTTGGAACATATCGGCCCACAAACATTAATACTTTTTTAGTTTTTTCTAAATATTTTGAAAATTACTTAACCAATTTTGATGAAATTTAATATTGTAATTAAGGACCTTGGAGACCACAAAAAAGTTCATATAAAGTTTTTTGTGTATTTTAAAGTACTTTACCATAGAATAAGATAGTACTTACATTGGATAAAGTTTAGCAACGATCCGTTGCAGTTTATTTATTTATATGTTTATGTATTACATATCTATATAAATTTTGATAGTTCTCCAAAGCTACGAGATAAA
Organism: Forficula auricularia; assembly: GCA_024734495.1. NCBI lineage: Eukaryota > Metazoa > Arthropoda > Insecta > Dermaptera > Forficulidae > Forficula > Forficula auricularia. Next base: position 11,945,237 of record JALMQS010000074.1, read on the forward strand.
TAAAATTAAATAAATAATTGTTGGTAAAAATAAAAGATTTTCGATTACCATTTTAAGCATTAAAAAAAAAAAATACTTTTCCCCGAAGGCTTCTTAGGTTCCTATTGATATTCAACCTTATATACAGAGATGATATACAATATAAAACTCCTCTAGACAATCGCTATTTTTCTAAAATCATTTCGGAGAATACACTATATTTTTATTTTAGGTATTTTTGTCAAGTGAAGTCAAAATATAAATTGAGAGATAGACATAAAAAACAAAAACCTTCAACTTTCACCCGTGGGTATACGGAAAAAATTCCTGCTACGTCACTTAGCATATCCTTTATACCATGTTGTAATTTATTGTGATAATATATTAATAAATCAATATAATTTTTAAATAAAACAATCAAAATTTTACCATCTCTGTATATAACAACATAATTTTTACAAATTATATAGCAATTTAGAAAAAGAAAATATATCGTCGGCTTAGAGTGTAAACCTGCTAACTCTGCAACTGTTTTATCATATATGACATATTAATACCGTTCGAATGAAAAAGAGATGCAGCATCGTCCAAGTAAAACTGCTACTTAAAATTACGATCCTAAGTTGTAGAAAAAAAATGTGAAAAAGAGTTTTTTTCCATAACAACATTGTTAAATTGTGTTTGTTTTTTCTCTGTCCTATAAAATTTCTTTGTTGTGAATTAGCAGGTTTACTCTCTAAGGCGACGATATATATATATATATAGTCAGTCATTCAATACAAATTAAAATTGTTCAAATTTGAAACTTATTTCAATGAATTGGCTAAGGGGTCAGTGTGATAGAAAAAGGTAAAATAAAAAAGTTATCTCCTATTTAAATCTTTATTTTAGGAAGACGTAAATCGATATTTTTAACACGTTTGAGCGCTACACCGCTGGTCTTCTTCAGTACACATTGGCTGGAAAACATAAGTTAGGGCTTCGCATGAGACGAGAAGAGACGAGATTTCAGAAAATATCGTCACGGTCTTGTGAATTGTCAAAAAAGACAGTATCGTCTCGATCTCGGTCTCGTCTCGTCAGGGCTAGTTTCGTTTGCTCTCGTTTAGTCTCGTTTGGTCTCTTTTGGTCTCGTTTGATCTCGTTTGTTCTCTTTTGGTCTCGCCAAGTATCGTTACATTCTTATTTTTTTAAAGTATAGTAAAAATATAAAAAATGAAATAACTGAAATTAAATTTTTCCCTTACGAAGAAATATTTCACACGATATTTATTATTGAAAAAGAAACACGTGTTTTTTTATTAAATTTTCCTTGTATTGAATATCCTAATTGTTAAAAAAATAGATATGAGTTAAAAATAGATTATCATTGTAAAATTGTAGAAATTGTGCATCGCGGAGTCTTTGACCAAGTAATTTATAATATTTATTTTCAATAAATTTAAAAATATATTTTAATTTATTCAAATACAATATTCTTTTTAACCACTCAAAAAATGGTTACGAGACCATGAGACCACGAGACTAGACACGAGACTCTCTCAGTATCGTCTGGTTTTCGTTAACACGGTATCATCTCGGTCTCGTCTCATAGAAACGAGACGAGGCGAGACGAGACCAAGTCTCGTCTCGTGCGAAGCCCTAACATCAGTTCATGTCTTAATATTTTTGTTCCAAACTTTTTATAAAAAAATCTGAATGGTGATAATGAGGTTTACCTATAATACTCACCCAGTCATAAAAACACGCACAGTTAATCTCCAGCAGACCTTTTACAAATAGAATCATTTCACTAGTAACAAGCTATTCTATCAGAACAATCCCAATTAATGTCATTCTGCCTTCATTTTGCATATATATATATAGTAGAATCTATCATCCCAACTCCACTTAAGATCAATGTACTAGAAGTTATTTATAAAATCAATATAATTCAAATAATATAACTCGCATAAGATTGATATAATTTTACATAGAAAAGAAAAAAAAATTATTGATTCTTTATATGGTAAATATGAAAAAAATACAAATCTTTTATAATTTTTTTTAATACAGTGCCTGGAGCACCGAGCGATTAATGGCCTCCTGTAAGCGATTGGGAATACTATCGATAATGTTTTTGATATAGGCTTGTGGTGTGTTATTCCACTCCTCCATAAATCGCATCTTTCAATTCAGAGATAGTGGTTGTGTGGGGATGTCTGACTCCGAATACGTCTTTTTAAGTTGTCCCATATGTGTTCGATAGGGTTAAGGCCGAAAAAGGTGCACTACAGCTCGGGATGATCGTTTTATGGTGAGCAACGTTTTACGAAATCGCTTTATATCAGCTTCTGAGATACGTAGTCAATTAAAAGAAGTAAGAAATGTAACAGTGAGCTTAAGAACAGTTAGAAGAAGGCTGGCAGAAAGAAATTTAAAAGCTTTCAGGCCTGTTCGAGCCCTACAACTTCTCCCTCAACACAGAAGAGAGCGGCTTCGTTTCGCTCGCGAACATGCCGATTGGACAATGTATCAATGGAGTAATGTTCTCTTCTCGGATGAAACCAGAATATCATTAATTGGTCCAGATGGTCGTCACCGAGTGTATCGACGTCCGAACGAAAGGTTTTCACCATGTACCATAGTGGAAACGGTTGGTTTTCAAGGTGGATCCATTATGCTGTGGGGTGGCATTTCTTATGAAGCCCGCACGGACTTAGTGATTTTAGAAAGAGGTGCAATCAATGCGCTAAGGTACTTGGAAGCTGTCCTGGAACCACATGTTATCCCGTTTGCACCATTTATTGGAGAAGATTTTCTTCTTATGCAAGATAACGCCCGCCCACACGTCGCGAGAATTGTTACTGAGTACCTGGATACAGTCGGCATTAGAAGATTACCATGGCCAGCACGCAGTCCAGACCTCAACCCTATCGAACACATATGGGACAACTTAAAAAGACGTATTCGGAGTCGAACATCCCCACCAACCACTATCCCTGAACTGAAAGATGCGGTTTTGGAGGAGTGGAATAACATACCACAAGCCTATATCAAAAACATTATCGTTCCCTAAATTTAAATTTATTATCGATAGTATTCCCAATCGCTTACAGGAGATCATTAAAGCCAGCAGAGGCAACACATGTTATTAAAATATTAAATTCAATAAATAAATTTGAAAAATTAAGTGCTGATGTAAAAATGGCTTTCATGTAAAAATGTCATTTTTTTAATTTAATGGGGTTTTTTTTAATAAAAATTAATATTCTTGTTTAAATTATAATTTTTTTATTCTTTATGATCCTGGAAATTAAATGTAATAAATAAATTAGGTGAACATTTGTTTAATTGTAAAATATTTAATAAAACTTCGGTGGGCGATTAATTTTGCCGCTGAGTGTATAATATTGATTAAAATGAATTGTTTTCAAAAATAATTGCATTTACAAATTATTACTTTATAAATGGTGATTCACAACATTTATTTCCAGAATAAACCGTAATTGGAATATAAGTGAAAAAATGTAATTATCAAAACGATCCCAACTAGGAAAGTAGCTTTATAATTTTAATCAAGTTGTGATGCTGAATAACAGTTATTAGTACTTGAGTAGCTTTTATAAAACAGCAACCAAACATATGGGTCCGAATACACTATTAGAGGAGGACTGTCCGCTAATAAGATTAAAGTGGGCGTGGCCTGAAAGCAGTGATTAACTATTAATTTTGATATGTTAATGACATTTTTACTAAATGGAAAAAATGACTACCTTCATTTAGAGATTAAAAGAAATAAATTCACCGTTTTTCGATGTTGGAAAAAATCAAATTTTAACACTTTAGGGACCTTAGTAGGTACTCAAGATTATTTATGAGTGAGTGACAAAGTGGTTTTTAGAAAGTTCTTCTTCTTCGAGAGTCATATTCGATTTCGAGGGTAGGCTATTACTATGGAGAGCATCCTCTCCATAGTAATTTTCCTGGAAATTCTTAACATGGGGTGGTTTCCCGTTGCCTTCCCTTTGGATTTATTGAGGCGCCTTGAATTTTTGACAAAGATTAAAACTGATTTGAAGTTGAACGCTCTAGACCAGTGTTTCCCAACGTGGGGGCCCACAGGGGGCAATTTGAAAATGGGCTCGTCCACAGATAAATATAAAAAATCTATAAAATTAGGTACCCATATTTGAAAAATAAATGTTAACAAAATTTGATAGTAAGTAGCTTCAGCAATATATTCATAATAGACTTAAATCTATGTAGAACCATACAAAATACTAATCAACAAAATTTTCTTTTTATAATTATATCTATGTAAATTAATAATGATTCATTTTTAGAATATAAAAATTATGTATATATGTTTACCAGGAGGCATGAGAATTTTAGAAAGGATTAGGTGTGTTAGGTGGGACATGGCACAAAAAAGGTTGGGAAACACTGCTCTAGCCTCTGCACTACCGGCTTCTAAACTTCTAACTTGGACAGCGAGAGGTGAACCGCGATTGGAATTATGTAGAATTATTTTGGAATTCATTAGATAATGCCCCTTCATCTATTGCCTTCTACTTGGAAATGAAAGTGGAAGTGGAAGTAGGTGTACATGATATTAGGTCGCGGTTCACCCCTTGTTGGACAGTATCCAAAATAGATATGTAAAAAATGTGTGGTTTAGTTAAGCTTATATAATTCAATTGTGTAAATATATCATTTTCAGCCTTGTAAATTTTTCTAGAACGAAATTACAAATGAATCAAAATAATGCCAGTTGTTTTGAGAAAATTTAGTCCGACCATGTTCGTGGGTAAAAATCGAACTTAGCTGGGGATTCCCCTAGTGTCCCCTAATATAAATAATAAATAGAATATTTTAAATTTACACATACATACATTATACATATATATATTGAATCCTTAAAAATGTTTTTCACTTAAAATGAAATATGAAGAATATAATTAAAAAAATGACAAGTATAAATCGGTTTATTTTTTCCGACTCTAAATAAATAACATAGGGGAAAAAAAGCAACTAGCTGATGTAGTTAAGGCTGACATCCTGGAAATGGTGGCGGACCAGAAAAAACATCATGATATACTCAAGTTAAAGAATATTTGGATGATATATTTATTCATATATCTATATGAAATATAAATGATTTGAATTTTAAATGAAAGAAAGAAATTTATTTTCATATATGAGAAGCTGACATATCTCTCTATGAAAATTTTACTTATATAGAAAAGGTGAACGTGTTGGAATGGCTTCAGCAGAAATTTACTTTTGAACTATTCTAATTCTAAAAATTCAATAAAATATATGATATTTAAATTTAAAAAATATAAATTACAAGGTAGGTTTCACAAAAAATTTTAATTGTCAATTTTATTAAATCTGTTTCAACTGGAACCTACACCATTCTCCATGAACAAAATATACGATAATTTTTATAGTCAGAGTGTATGTTTTAATCTTAATATATAAATTTAAGGTTTTGTCTGTACATTGCTCCAAATCACGACAAATTTTGGTTGCACACGTTTTAAGCAAAGTTATGAACAAAAACACTCTCAACAAAATTTCTGTCTGCATGTCTGTCTGTATGTGTGTATGTTTCCGTGGTTTCCGGAAAAGTTGCTCACGATTCACGTAAAAACGGCTGAAGGGATTATTATGAAATTTCTTATTTACATCAGATATCTTCTAACTTATGTTTGTAGCTATATAAGGTTTTGATATTTTGACCCCAAAAGGGGGTTTGGGGGATGCACGAATGAAAATTATCAAATAACTCCTAAACTATTAACTCTACGGCAAATTTTATTATGAGTAAACTTGTAGGGCATGTGATTTCTGACAACTTATTGTTTAAAAAAATTTCCTCAAAAAACCACCCAAAAAGGGCGGGAGGGTCAAAATATGAAAATTCTTGCTCTTGGACCAAACTCAACCAAATTTTGTATAAATAATATGTGGGTCACTAGAAGGCTAGAAATTCAAAAACTGGGTGCGGGGGTGGGGTGCGAGGTGGTGTGCGAGGTTCGTGGATTGGGGTCCAGGGGGCGTGCCTCCTGGCTAGCAAGAAGGGCCGCCGAAGGCACAACACTTTGCGTATGTATGTTTTCGATTCGGCTTCTTTTGGTCGAGACCTAACCTATAGAATCACTACAATCGTATGTAAATATTGTATTTATTAAAGATTTTCCACTTTTGAATGAAATTAGTAAATTGGAGGAAAAAGTAAAACTTTTACATAACTCAGTTTGCTGTTTGCAGTATCCGTGAATTAATCATTTTAAATGATAAATATCTAAATCTGATATTCATTTGGATTTAATATTTTCTTACCTAGAGTCAAAAGGTCGTTCCTAGAATAATAGAAATTAAGAAATTAATCTCTACTAGTCTGAAACAGGTCTGGACTTGTATTTGGCATCCTTGCAATGCCTTAGCTCTAAAGGAAGAGAGAGATCATTCTATCCGTGCCCTTTTTAATTCATTTTCCCTCTAACAGATTAATTGCTCGACCTCGTACATATTTATTAAATAACAAAAATAAGCGAAAACATATTTACGTAAGAGACGCCCTTACAAGAAATTAATAATAAACTTAAATATAAATGGTTCATTTATGCCAATATTATAAATATCGCCTTAAAATAAAACCATTCAAAAATCCGCTTCTTGATTATCCAAATGATAATCACGAAGGCCTCAAAAAGGTTTTCAATGTTTAGAAATTAGGAATCCATAGAATTGAAAGGTCTGTGTTTGGGCTAACGATGTTTAGTATTGTATGTGTCTTCTAGGTATAGAGAAAGTGTTAACTACTCTTTACCTACTGGGGAAGGGATTTCTTTCTATCTTCTTTCCTTTCTTTCTCTCTGGTGTGCAGTGTCTATGTGTGTGTTTTATTTTCAGTTACCACAAACACATACATTTACTAAACATTGAGACACCCAACCACAAACATGCCTTTTTAGTTAGGTTCAGTTTATAAAACTGAAAATCGGCGAATTTATTCTCCTAGGTGAGGAATTAGATGATAGGGGGCGATTTTAGAATTTTAATATATATCTGCGCCTTCGCCAACTATATGTGTGTAATTATAAATGGGGTTTAGGCCTTTTAATTTTTAATTACGGATTTTCCGATTTACTTAAGTATAGGTTGCAATGACAATTGTTCTACTCAGATATCAGTCTGGCGGAGGGATTTGCTAGAACCCCATAGGTACGCGAATTTGCCGGGTTTTTGGGGTGCCCGGTCATAGGCAGGCTTATTATTATTCTCCAGCTATCGAGAGGGCTCAGCTGTCTATGCAACCAATACTTGAGAGATCGGTTTAATCCTCTATCTGAATGAGTGTGTGTTTTCTATAATTTTTCATAAAGTCTTTCAATTGGAACCGATGGTTACAGGAAATATGGAGTGTTCCTCTTGGTACAAGTGAGACGCCTGGAGAGATGTGTCGTAGGGCTAGCTATGTTCGCCCGATAGGGTTTCTTTTTTCAGCAGGGGCACATTAATCCTTGAATCTTACGTTGTATTGCAAAGTTCAACAGACTATTATGTAACCGCTCAATCGGTTTCCCATCCTAATTCCAACCGATTCAAACTCTCCTCTTCTTAGTTCGTTTCGAAATTAGGTGGAGTGCGTAGGTGGGAGGAGAGATTTGGATTTGGTATTTTTTGATAAGAAATCTTTTAAATGATTCTTATCTTAGGTAACTTGTATGAGTGATGTGTTTTCCTCTTCTTTCTACTTACTATCGGGTTTGGGGCGCGTTTTCTCGTTTCGTTCGGTCCTCTCATTCCGGTTTCGCGTTCCTTCGTGGCTTCGGTATTAGATCCGCGATTTATCTACTTCGATTAGGATATTTAGGCCACACTGAGCCTAATCGTGTGTCGTTATTTCGCGTTCGCGGTCGTCTCAAGAAACAAGACCAACTTGAAGACAGAAGACAATATGTTAGTTGGCCACCTGAGCCATTAAGATCTATAGATCCTATAGGGTTAAAAGATCAAGCCATCAGGGCGCAATCAATTGGACTCTTCGGTTAGTATTTAGTCAATTTCCATTCTAATTTTTTCTTATAACTTTGAATATGGCAATAGTTTTTAATTTTCGTTTTTTCTTTCTTTTTTTAGATGAAGAGGGGTCGGTTGGTTTGTGGGGGCTGCCCATTTCGTCAGGGCTTCCACGAGTCTAAGCTTTGGTATGTATTCATAGTTAGTTAATAGTTAATAATTCTTTGTAACGTTCAAATATTTATAATGTGGATAATTGGATTTGAAATTAGGTTAAAGAATAACTATAAACCAATGTGTCCTAAAAACAATTTTATTTATTTTATAAATTATTTACAATTAATATACAATATAACAATATTTACCTAAAAACAAATTGGTTTTTATAGTATGTATTTTCACGTGTGTATAATTATATATATTATTTATTAAATTTTATTAAACCAATTATTTTACATTAATTAATGTATACATTGTATTTTTGCTTCGATTCCGGAGATTACTTCTCCACCATCGAGTGTCCTTATTCATCTTTAGTCCTTGTTTTTAATAAGAGGAAAAATCTAATTAGATAAAAAAACCTCTTTTCCGATAATTATTTCAATTCCATTATTACCCAATCAAGTCGATTGGTATATTCCGTCAATCCATCTCTCTCCACAATCATCCTACATATATTATAATAATTTGATATTATTAGATATTATTTGATTTTATGTACATGTGTTAATTAAGCTCTCATTTCATCGATTGTGAATAGCATCTTGATGGGCCCAAAGTTTTACGGGGCTAAATATTGCAATAGTTGACCAATTGGAATTCGGAAGTGAATAGTCACTATTCGAAATAATTAAAAGTATACCACTGCCAATTAGTGAATAGTCATTATTTGATTTAGTGAACCTCTAACTTTCCACCGCATTCAAATAGTGGAACCCCACTCTTAGAAATAGTGACATTAATAAGAAAGCTTGAAAATTGAAAAATCTCTTAGAAAAATTTAAAAACTGTTATCTATTGGATCAGAAAAGTAGCAGAAGGGATTTGAAAGAATAAAACATTTTATTAATGTTGGTGATAATAATACTTTAATTTTTTTAACATGGAATATAATTATTAACTACTAGCTTTAAGCCCCGAGGGAGTCAGAAGCCGTGGAAGACCGAAAAAACGATGGAAAGAAAGTTATAACCCTGATGACTGATTATAATATGTTGGAGAAACAGGTGTTCACACCGATATAGAAGAAGAAGAAGAATTAAGATGTAACTTTGAATTTGTTCTCATTTTACTAGGAATTGAGGACCTTTAATTTATCTTATAGATATATATCTTTTTGATTTGGTAATCCGTTTTAGAGTTATTCAAGAAAAACCCCGAAATTTGCTCATTTTGAGGCGCCCACAATTCAGATTTGAGGGAAAACTTAGGGTGGTAATATTGGGGAAAGATGTTCTATTTAGGAACCTACTTATACATATAAAAAATATTATTTAAAATAAAATTATATGCTCAAATATTAATTTTTATAGTTTTATTATATAATAGTTTTTTTATTAAATAATGAAAAAATCAAAATCACAAAAAATTTTTGGTTATCATTGCAATTTATAATATAAAAAACAAAATCCTACCAGGACCATATATATTCATTCACTGTAACAAAAGTTAGAGATTTTTAGAGACTTTTTTTTTACAAATTTCATATCTTAATTTCATTTAAATAAAACAAAAATAAATAAATAAATGTTATAAATTCCCTGACGATTTGGCCGCCTGCGTGCGACGCACGTGTTGCACACCCGCCAGGCAGGCACGGGCCTGGGCCAATGCATTTGATTTTATGATGCATGTCCACCAAACCTTCTTCTCTATTCGCTACATCATCCGCATATGCAAATACTTTATGCAGACCATTCAGTGATATTCCTTCTCTCCCTTCATCTAAAATTCTTATAACTTTAGTATTATTATATTATTATTGTAAATGGCGCGCACGCACAGCGCCAGCTACCGAGAGAAATACTAAGCTGATAGCGTCCGCTTATAACAACTTAGTATCTCTCTCGGTCACTCTCTCTCTCTCTCTTGTAACGTTCTAGTGTGAACATCTTATCAATAAACATCCATTAATCTCATGTTGTGTCTTTTATTCTGCGAGTACCCGATAATATCAGTTCACCCTTAATATGACTTCCCATCCCATTGAACACACTTAAAGGTCCCCTTCAAAATCTGTTGCGCTCGAAACGCAATCTAGGAAAAAAAGGTACACTTTTTCAGTTATTTACTTATATCTCGGTAACTAAATCTGATACGAAAAAATTGTTCAGATAAAAAATATAGTTTATTAAATTTCCTATAAAAAAAATTCGAGTTTGTGCTTAAGACCACACGACAGAAGTGATAACTTATAATGACATTTATAATTCTAATATTCTAAAATTATTGAAATTTATATTTTTATAAAAAAATAAATTTTTTAAGTAAACTTTTAATTATTTTTTTGGGATTGTTATATATATATATATATATATATGGGTACAGCCTTTATGGGATATGTCCTGCCCTGAGGACAGATATCTTTTTGAGGGGCCACTGTCATTACCAATTTAGTATCTGCAATCCCTTATTTGGGTACCAGAATCGTTGAGTGAATTTGAGGGGGGTTCGCTGTTGACAACGCAACACTTACCCGGTTATATATATATTTATATTATGTTATTTTTAAATATTATATTATTATATTTAATGTTTAGTAGGCTAAAGTGTAGAGTCTTGGACCTTGAACGAGCCCATTATTAAGAGGATAAACGCGTTCGAGTTGTGGCTGTATCGAGGAATCCTTAAAATTCCCTGGACAGCACGAATGACTAATGCCGAAGTTCTGCAAAGAATGAAGAAGGACCTCGAATTGGTGGATGACATCAAGGCCCGAAAATTGCAGTACCTGGGTCATATTATGAGGAACGAAACCCGGTATACTTTGCTTCAATCTATTCTGCAGGCGAAGATTTTCGGAAAAGAGGTCCCGGAAGAAGAAGGATATCGTGGTTGAAGAACCTCAGGACCTGGTTCAACAAGACCTCCCAACAACTCTTCCGTATTGCTCTTGATAAAGTGAGGATTGCCATGATGATAGCCAACATTCGTCACGGATCGGCACCTTAAGAAGGAGGCTAAATTGAAAAATAGAAATTCTTAATCCTGAATAAAAAAAAAAAAAAAAAAAAACTAAATATTAAGCATAAAAGTAAAGATTTGTGCATCTTCTTTTCGAAAATAGTTGGAATGTTTTTCAAAAATCAGCTCGGGTTCAGATTAACAAATCAATTTTAAAAGAGAAAGAATTTAATTTTTAGTGCAGATTCTAAGATTTTAATAGAATTATTATTAAATTTTTAATTTCCGTTATATATTAATGGAGTGAAGAATTTCTATGCTTATATCAAATATTGCGATTCAGAGAGAGGTTTTTTGTCTCGAGGGTATGAGCTGACTGCCCAGAAAGCATGTTAGTTCTCTGGTTCGACTCCTGGGGGGATGAATCCCTTCTGATATCGCAATTTAATAATATTTCTATTAAAATCTTAGAATCTGTCCTAAAAATTAAATTCTTTCTCTATTAAATATAATAATGTGTGATGAGAAATTGTCATTGTATATAAATCGTGTAATGATTGAAATGTTTTAGGCTGATGATGACATATTTGAAAATGTCGAAACGTTCCTGAGTAACAATAAAATAAAATAAAGAAAAATAAAATATAAAAATGTGTTTTTTTGTCAAAAAAGAATAAAACCAACATCTATATATTTAAAAGAGAATTTGTATCCTCAAGAAGTTTGCTTATATATAGATATATGTGGGACCGGATTACTCTAATCCCAGGCGTGTTCTTCTTACTTCAACTTGGTTTAAACAACATATATAATAAGATAGAAAGTATAACTTAATGATTCGAACGTTGGGTAGCTAAATCTCGTTGTGTCTCGTAATGCGTGTTCCTGTGACTGCTGTTGTCCGTCTGCTAGTCAGGTCGGAAGTGGCGTCATTGCCTGAATGCCAGTCCGTTTGCTAGCGAGTGCAGCTATGGCTCCCGTAGACATCATTTCATAAGGGTAGTGTGAGAATACATTATGTGACAAATATTATCAAACGGATGGAATTCAAACAGGCACCTAGGGGATTGTGGAATTCCATGTCATTCACGCCTCACTTACTCAAGATTCAAACAATGTACTTTGTGTACTGAAAAGAATGAAAAGAATGAAATACCTATGCAAAGGTTCGTGTGTTGGCTGAAAGGGTCTTCGGTCGACCATCACATTGTTTGGCAGATGAGCGCGATTAAAAATTTCTATTATAATATTTCAACTCTACATATATATATAAATGAAAAATTCTCAAAAACTAATCAAGAAATTAATAATAATATAATTAATTATAAATTGTGGTGTTTTTTGAGGCTCTTGAAAAGCTTGAAAACAGATGTAATGTCTTCGTTAGGAAAAATAAAATAAAATTTCTTTATATTCTATAGTACCATATCTAAATAATGTTTTAAAATATCATAACATAAATATATAAAAAATACTTTCGTATTTCCCGCTTTCTACTCACTTTAGATTTATTCTAAAGTTGGTATCAATTTGTTTATTCTCAAATATGTTATAGCCTTATCTAGACAAGGACAAATGTTTCTGAATGTCAAAATACACAATTGTATAATTGCTATATTAATATTATAAACTAAACGTTGTACAAAAATTGAAGAAGAGCTTCAATAAAAAAACATTGTCTAAAGAACTGTGAATTTTTAATTTACTAATTATAATTAACATTAATAAACATAATTTATCAACAAAGAGGTTCCTTTTTGACATCGAAGGCGATTCAGGACAAGAGACAGTAGGAATGATAAGATATATAAAAATTCTGCTACTCTCGGCAAAAACTTTCAATTTGATAAGATGTTTGTTCAAACATACAACAAAATTAGCTAGATTCACGAACCGTAGAAATTTCTTGCTTACTTGCAGAAATATGAACATTTTTCCAAACCATATAATCAACAACCTAAAATCCATTTTTTCATTACAACTGGGTGACCATCCGTTTAAAAACCATTCAGATATAATTTAAAAAAAATTCAGACGGGATATATTAAGTCTTGAAATAAAAATCACTATTTGGAAACTCAAGAAACTGGAGAATACTATAAATGGCCCGAAGAACACTATTGCGGAGAAATTAGGTCAATATCGTTTCTCAGTTTTATCATCTTTAAATAGAGTCAGATTCGAACGTGAGTTCGATATGGTGAAGTTATCAAATATCAAAAAAGTGAAATCTCTGGCAGCATCTCAAACTACCTAGTATCTTAACTGAAACACATAATAAATCATGTGTTTATAATTTTACCCAATTGTTGTTCCCTGATGAAGTTGAAAGAGTTCTATGTTTGGATCCAAATTTTGGAATTCCAATTACATGCAAAGATGTGAAACCTGTTACATTGATAAAAGACATTGAAGATGCCATCGACAACATAGAGTTTGAGGATGTTGGCTCAAAATCGTAAGTTGAAGAAAAAAACAATATACGCAATAGGGTTGTTAACATAATGAGAAATTTTTATAAAAACCATACATCTTCTAATGTTGTTAGACAACATAATGGAATCCTAATTGCAGATATAAGAATCACCAAACAATTTATCAGGGAAAATGATAATATAAATAATATCTAGATCTGACAAGGGTAATAGTACGGTTGTCATGTACAAGAATGAGTATTTGTCGGGAATGAATGAAATGCTAAGTGATGAGCGAACTTATAAGTTGGTCAATAGGGACCCAACAACAAAGTATATGAATGCTGCTAATGATTTGGTTAATACTTTGTTTAACGGTGGAATAATTGATGAGAATGTGAAAAAGGGATTAATTACTAGACAAGAATTACCACCTAAGTTATATGGACTCAGGAAGGTTCATAAACCAACACTTGCATCAAGACCAGTGGTAAGTTGTGTTGACTCCCCAGGTTATAAACTGGCACGATTCCTACATGTAATTCTTAATCCCTTAATTGATACTTTTGAATATAATCTGAGGAATTCTCAAGAATTAGTTGAATATTTGGGGTCAATTAGACTGGATGTGGATCATAGATTGGTTTCATTGGATGTGATATCTCTGTTTACTAATATACCACAGGAGTTGGTGTCATAGAGATCATTAGAAATAATTAGAGTGAATGGGACAAGATTATTGGGGTTCCGCTTGAGATGGTGATTGAGTTGGTCAGATATTGTTTTCGGTGTAGCTATTTTGTGTTTAGTGGTAACATTTATTAACAACTAGACGGAAGAGCGATGGGTAATCCAGCTAGCCCAATCTTAGCTAACATAGTGATTAATGATGCTATTACTGAGATTATTAAAACATTACCGTTTACCACTGATGAAGATTTATGGGGATGATTCATTTGTGGCAGTCCCTGAGAAATTTATTGATAAAGTACTTACATGTTTTAATAAATACCATGATAGGATCCAGTTCACTATGGATTTAGAAAAAAATAACAGTATTTCGTTTCATGATGTCAAATTATATAGAACAGATTATGGTCATATAAAAAGTGATTGGCATATTAAACCCTCATTCAGGTAGAATACTGAATTATCGGTCCAACTACCCGCTCCATCAAAAGATCGGAGTGATAAAGGAAATGCTGCACAGGATTGTAAAGATTAGCCACCCTGGTTTTCATGCAGAGAGCTTTAATAGACTAAGGTCGATGTTGCGGATGAATAATTATCCTTCTTGTTTCATAGATAGGTGCATTGGAGATTTTGTGAATACGTTTAATAACAACAATAATAATATAGGAAGCGTGGATAATATTACTAATAATATTAAAAAATTCATGAGATTCCCTTTTTTTAAGGAGATTTCTTATAATATTAACAAGTGTTTCAATGGCACAAATATTAGGCATGTTTATTACAATTTGAAGCAGGTAAAATCATACTATACTAGACTTAAAGATAAAGTACCAATGCGTGATCAATTTGGGGTAATTTATAAAATCCCGTGTCAGTGTGGGATGCCGTACATTGGTCAGACTCGACATAAGAGAATTTCACAACATAAGTATGATTGCAAGAAGATGGACTTGTGGAAGCTGAAACATCCTGTTAATAGTGACCCTTGAGGTAACTGCACGGCGTTAGCCTTACATCATTTAAGCACTAATCACCAGCTGTTGTTGGATAGCGTAGATATTCTCGATAGGGAAAAAAAAACTGGAAAAAGCGGAATATAAGTGAGATGTGCTTCATAAAAATGAATGACACTATAAATATGAGATCGGATACACTGAATTTGAGCTGTATATATAATTTTATTTTAAATCAATAATTCAACTTTAAAGTTGGTGTTCGAAATTCGGGGGCTATTCAGTTGCTATGATCATGTGTTACAGGAGTGGTAGTGTTTTATATGTGTGATCTGTCAAATCCATCTAGACTTATTTTATTGTATCTAGAAAGAAAAAATTATACTATGTCTCAGTTATTTTTATCTTTATTTCAACCAATGTGGCTCTAACCAATTGAGATGAGTCTTATGTAATAATAATGTTGATTTTGTAATATTTGTATTTTTGATTGTATATATTTAGTTAATTTGTGATACATTTTGGGTTGTATACCTAACCTGTATAATTGTAAAAGACTTTCACCTAATAGATCTTTGTCCTTATTTGCAGTACTTGAAAAAGTCTCGAGAGACAAAACGTTGTACAAAAATTGAAGAAGGCCTTCAATAAAAAAACATTGTCCAAAGAGCTGTGAATTTTTAATCTACTAATTATAATGGACATTGATCAACATAAATTGAAAACTATATATAATTATTGACAATAAAAATCGATTTGTTTTAGGTAAGATATTTTAATTAATTGTACATATCATTTGTAAACATATTTTAATTTAACAAATTAATTGTTTTAGCAACACATCCATTTATAGTCATTTCAAAAACCTCTTAGGTTAGAAAGACACATTATATATCTATATAAATTTTAATAATTTTATTATTTTTTGAAAAGGAATAATTAAAGATTTTCCGACAATGATTGAACTAGTAATAGACCACAGCCCATCCGTGACGCGTGATTGCTCAATCTCATTTACTGCCCAGGAAAATAAAAATGTACATGAGCGCCAAAATTCAAATATAAGATATTAATTTGAGCTTAGAGTTAATGCTGCAGCGCCATCTGTGACTAGAGACAGACACCAACCGTGACGCGTGGGGACCGTTACAGCGTGACGCATGACGCCTCAATTCCATTTACTGCGAAGTAAAATAAAAATAAAAAGCCAAAAGAAGTTATCACTTCAAAAATCATATTAACATTTTATTTTTGTATCTTTAATACTTTATCTGTAATCTGAAGTTGAATTTTCTGAAGGTGGGATTTCAATTTAAAGTTCTCTCCCTAGCAAGGCGCATTAGGGGTACAGAGGGTGTTTCTAAATTGATGCGAAATAATTTAAGGGGTGATTTTTCAGCAAAAATTAAGTTGGGGTTTCATATAATTTTTTATTCAAAACCCCTTCCCTTCCAAATAACCCACCCCCCCACCCCCCGTATATAAAAGAAATAATCTATGCTTCCAGATTAGTGAACTCCATACATACTTAAAATAATTTCTTAAAATATTATTAGAGATAAAATAAGTAATCCATTTTAGAAGAAAAATCCATTTTATTTTTTATTTATTTTATTAACAGAATTTCAAAACTTACTAGACTAGGAATGATATACATATCATTTATTATATATAATGTCCTTAGGGCTGGAATTTCTGATTAGATTATTTCAATTTTAAATACCTATACACACATAGGAATATATTTTGATAATGATAAACAAAGAGGTTGTCCTCTGCTTGATGCAAATAAATATAATATATACACATATTTATATATATGATTAAATAATGAACAATATTTTTACAATTATTTTGGAACTACAAATAATGATATGATTAATTAAATTAATGTTGATTTTAAAAAAAAATTAAGAATTGTCATTGAATTATTAAAATAAATTTAATTAATTAATTTTATAAATATTATAAACACTTGGGGACATGGGATGCGAGATATCTAGATAGCTGGCGGGGTACAGAGCCCAGTGGTTGCGTCAAAACAGTCTAAGGACTATATACAAATGATGATGAAAACTATACTCATTATATTAATAGTTTAATTATTCTATGCGTTTTTAGGAAACATCCGCTCTCAGAAAATAAATTTTTAATTAATCATGCCAAGTATTGTGAAATAATGTAATCAAGTTACATCTTGTACTAAGAAGTTGGCTAATAATAAAGAAACTTGCCTAATTCATTTTGCGAATTTGGAAATGTATTTACGTAGTTATTTGAATAAATTTGAGGATGATTCATTGGTTGATTGATTACTCTGTAACCGAAATGAGTAGGTGGGTAGTTTACGGAGTAAAGCATGGGTGGTGGGCCATGATGTAATTGAGATGGTAATAAATTATAAAATTTATTTGGATCAATTATATTTTCTCCGATGCGATTCAAACTGGTAAATGATTCATCTACAAATACTCTGTCTACTGTGTTATTCACTAAAAGCGATGGGGGCGGACTTTTTAAGCCGACATGCGAATACAAAAACTCTAAATTTTTAATTATATTATTGTTCTCAATAGGGTTTTTATTAAATTTCGTTATTATGTACCTTATAACCAGTTGAAGGCATGTGCGGGCATCCACCTCACTGTCATGACCTGAACTTAAATCTTGAATTGATTGTTGCAATATCGTTTTAGCTAGCCCTTTCAACGAGCGCCGAAAAGGAAATCCATCATGATGAGGAAACAATATTGAAGTGTCAATGACTCGGTAGTGAACAATTTTCAATGCCCTTAAGTCATTGTTTAAACCATGTCCTATTAAAATAGACTTCTTATTGATAAATCTTAACAAATCATTTTGCACTTGATTAAGAGACTTGACATAATTTGTGTCAGAAAAATTCTCTGGAGTAATTCCAGAAAATCTAGTATTGTAGTCAATGATAGGTTTGTCTGGCATTACGAAGAAATCATAGACTAGTTGGCCATCAAAACTAACCACAGTTACTTTTGTCACCTCTAGTCCATTGGCAGTGTAGCACATCTCGCAGTCCAAAGCGTAAACTCCAAAATCGCCATCATTATGGAGAAGATCGGCCGTACTAGTTTGGCGGAATCCTGCAAACGGCCCGTTCCAGCCTTCGACAAAACCATTCCAGACATGGTACTGCCCTTTGGCACAGCCGTTGCTGTGTGATGATCCTTTGCAACAAGTATACTTGTCAGTATTTCCCATTTGGTATAATTTTCCCCAATGATATTGACATTGTTCGTGGGTTAGGTACTTACCGTACGATGTCATATAAAAAGACCGGTCGCACCTAACACACCGACGTTCTACCGAATTATTCTGATGGTAAATAGAATTAGGTTGAGTAGAATAAGGGGCCGGAATTGTATCATAAAATACAGTTCCACTGATGTTATGTGCTGGAAATGATTCTCCTCTCTTCCTGGTTTTCGGATGTATTAATTTTGTATCTATAAATAGCCTCACTTGCCCGGAAGGATTCTTTAGAGAATACCCAAATAAACGCAATTGCTCATGTGATAAGAGCATGTTTTCAAGAAAATTAGAAAGAGACATTCTAATATCTTCTTTTTCTGAAATCAAAGAGAATTATCATTAATATAGACCTGTGTATGTTTAAAAAATTCTTGAATAAATATTAACGAATTTAATGTAGGTATATGGGAAAAATTAAGATCCGAAACAATGGATCATTGGAATTACTGAAATTTCAAGAAAATGATTTTAATGTACCGGGTGAGTTTTTTATCTTGAGACAGTCTTATAACTCAAAAACAGTACATTATATGAAAAAAAAAGAATATCCAGATAAACGCAATTGCTCATCTGATAAGATCATGTTTTCAAGAACAATATATTGTTTACTTATTTTTCCCATTCTAATATCTTCTTTTTCTGAAATCAAAGATAAATTATCATTAATATGGACTTGTGTATGTTTAAAAAAAAATATTAACGAATTTAATGTAGGTATATGGGAAAAATTAAGACCCGAAACAATGTTTCATTGGGATTACTGAAATTTCAAAAAATAATTTTAATGTATCGGGTGAGTTTTGTATCTTGAGACAGTCTTATAACTCAAAAACAGTACATTATATGAAAAAAAGTTTCAAATAAAAGTTTATTTATATCGAGGGGGAAACTAAACTTCACTATTGTTTGTCGATCTAGAACATGCTTTCAAGGGTATTTCGAAGTCATATTCTGTTTTTTAAATGGAAACCTATATTTTTCTTTACATTGGCTAAATTTACAAAAAAAACATTTGATATGAACTATTTTTTTTACGACATCAAATAAAAAAAAATATTAAATCAATTAGTCTCAAAAAAATCCAAATAATAATTATTCTCAACAATTAGTCAAATTAATTATCAAATAATAACGATCAAATATTCAATTATTAAATAAATAATTTAATAATTTTCCGATTATGTTCTGTGCCATTCCAGAGTGTAGGTATCGTAAATCTTCTGGATGAATTCCAGGTCCAATTTCCTTATTTTTTTTTAAACAGATTTACAACACCATATAATGAAGCTTGTGAGGGTGTATTTCTATCAGGAAAACGCTCGGTATCCATTTCAATGGCAGTCCCATAACACTTATTCCACATTCACCGCATAAATTAAGACCATTTCAATTCTGTCTTAAAAAAAATACTCTTTTTTTATTATAGTAATACAATATAACTATCTACTGGATTGACACGAGAAATTTAAACTCAAGAATTTTAAGTAGTTCTATTAAGTAGAATATAATCTCTTTAATCTGACTGAGTGTAACGAAGTTTTAATATCATTATAAGCACTTATTTTCATTGTTGTGTCTTTTCAATTTAATAATTATTTATTTAAAAATTAATTATTTAATCAAAATTATTTGATAATTAAATTTAATAATAATTAAGAATCTAGTTGATTCGTGTATTTTGTTTATTTGATGTCGTATAAAAAAATAGTTCATTTGAAAGTTGTTCAGTTTTTTTTTTTTTGGTAAATAAGGTGACTTAAAGAAAAATATAGGCTTCCATTTAAAAAACAGATCTTGAAATTGAAATACCCTAGAAAGCTTGTTATACGTCAACAAACAATAGCGTAGTTTAGTTTCCCATTCCATATAAATAAACTTTTTTCATTTAATGCACTTCTTTTGAGTTATAAGACTGTCTCAAGATAAAAAAACACACCCTAGAGATTATTTATTTATTTTCTGCTTTTAATCTTAAAAGGTGTATTTTTAAAATATTTTTTTATATATACGTATAACTCTGGGCTGCCTTCCATTACATTCAATTAATATATAGGTATATTTTTTAAATACTGAAAATAGAATTGAACAAGTAAGAACTAACCTTAAATTTTTAGAAATTAATAAACAAAAGTGAGAAAATTATCAAAAATATTGAAATAGCGATTAAGGAAAATAAACTGCAACGGATCGTTGCTAAATTTTATCCAAATTCATTTGAAATATTAATATGTTTATTCCTTTATTATTAATCAGATATCACTTGCAATTTGCAGTTGACTATAATTAAAAAATAATGATCAATTCTCATTTAACAGTCGAGGAATAACATTCTACATTGGATTTTTGACATTTCGAATATTATTGAAAACCATTGCTTAAGACATAGAGGAATCGAGTTAAAATCAAAAATAGCGATTAATTCTCATCTAGTACTTGAGGAATAACCATTATATATTGGATTTTCGACGTTTCGGCTTTTATTGGTAACCATTGATGAAGACATAGAGGAATCGACTTAAAATCAAAAAAAGCGATTGATTCTCATCTAATAATTGAGGAATAATAATTGTACATTAGATTTTTGTCGCTTCGATTATTATTGGTATCCATTGCTGAGGACATGGAGGAATTGGCTTAAAATCAAAAATAACGATCGATTCTTATCTAATACTAGAGGAATAACCTGATTTCATTCCATTTTTGATGGTTTGACTATTAATGGCAACGTGGAAGAATCGAATTAAAATCAATAAGACTAAATTATTTTTTGGTAAACAACTCAAGCTTGAATTGTGTGCCATAAAAGAATTTAGTCTTTTTGATTTTAAGTTGATTCTTGCACGTTTTCAGTAGAGGTTACCATTAATATTCAAAACATCAAAAATTGAATGAAATAAGGTTATTCCTCTAGCATTAGATAAGAATCAATCGTTATTTTTGATTTTAAGTCGATTACTCCATGTCTTCAGCAATGGTTACCAATAATAATGGAAGGGTCAAAAATCTAATGTAGAATTATTATTCCTCAAGTAATAGGTGAGAATCAATCGTATTTTTGATTTTAAGTCGATTCCTCTATGTCTTTAGCAATGGTTACCAAAAAAAACAACAGAAATATCAAAAAACCAATATACAAAGATTATTCCTCAAGTACTAGATGAGAAACAATCGCTATTTTTGATTTTAACTCGATTCCTCTATGTCTTCAGTAATGATTACCAATAAAAACCGTAACGTCAAAAATCAAATATATAATGGTTTTTCATCAAGTGCTAGATGAAAATCAATCGCTATATTTGATTATAACTCGATTCCTTTATGTCTTCAGCATTGGTTACCAATAAAAACCGAAACGTCAAAAATCCAATATAGAATGATTATTCCTCAAGTACTAGATGAGAATTAATCGCTATTTTTAATTTTAAGTCGATTCCTTTATGTCTTTAGCAATGGTTACCAATAAAATCAGAAATGTCAAAAATCCAATATAAAATGATTATTCCTCAAGTACTAGATGAGAATCAATCGCTATTTTTGATTTTAAATAGATTCCTCTATGTCTTCAGCAATGGTTACCAATAAAAACAGAAAAGTCAAAAATCCAATATAGAATGATTATTCCTCAAGTACTAAATGAGAATCAATAGCTATATTTGATTTTAAGTAGATTCCTCTATGTCTTTCGCAATGGTTACCAATAAAAACAGAAATGTCAAAAATCCATTATAGAATGATTATTCCTCAAGTACTAGATGAGAATCAACCGCTATTTTTGATTTTAAGTAGATTCCTATATGTCTTCATCAATGGTTACCAATGAAAACAGAAATGTCAAAAATCCAATATAGAATGATTATTCCTCAAGTACTAAATGAGAATCAATTGCTATTTTTGATTTTAACTCGGTTCCTCTATGTCTTCATCAAAGGTTACGGATGAGAAAACAACGCAGATGCTATGGTTACTTATAAAATTTCCTCCCAAATTTTTAGCATTTCACAGAGAGAAGCCTATCCATTCTTACTTAAGCAAGGTTAAATGAGCTATATTAAAACGATCCAATGAATAAATTTTAAAGAGTTTAAAATAAAAGATTAAAAAAAAGGTACTATCTTACTCTAGAGTAAAGTACTTTAAAATATAATTTTACTAAAAACTTTATTTAACCTTTTTTGTGGTCCCCAAGGTACTTAATTAGGATATTAAATTTCATCAAAATTGGTTAAGTCATTTTCAAGATATTTAGAAAAAACTAAAAAAGTACTGAAATAAAGTACTAATGTTTGTCTGCCGATATGTAACAAAAACTAATCAGCGCTTCAGTTTGTTAAACTAGTGATGGGTTTTCAATTTAATTTCAATCGGTGGAACGGTGTGGAAAAAATCGTGGGCCAAAAAGACAATTACATCCGTACGCACTAAATGAAAAATCGCACTTTTTGGCCTCTCGACGAGACCCCATGCAATTTTTGGCAAAACCGCCACGTGGTAAAATTCAATCTAATTGAATACTACAATTTGTGACTTAAATTGAGTCCATGGGTTACGAGGTCTTTACCTGAGGACCCTTTGAAGTCGCGCTTGCCTCGAGACAGATTACAATACTTTTCCAATGCTTCGCATTGGATAAAGTTAAAAAAAACCCACCCTGTATAAGTTAAATGAAAAACTTTATTTTTAGGATTTCCTATTTGAAGCCTTTTTCTCGAAATTTTGAAATATGTTCTAATAATAAATTAAAAATTTTGTATTTTGAAATTTTATGATATTTTTTGATTGTTGATAGATAATATAATAATACACTTACAGTTTAAAATCAGGTAAGTCGGGTCAAATACTTCACAGGAACGAATTGGCTGCAGCTGAGACACTCTCAATATACCTGAAATTAAATTATTCGAAATAATTTAGCATGTTCAAATGGTGATTTAGCTCAAAAACATAAATATAAACTGGTATACGTATGAATAACATGTGAAAAAAGAAAATATGTTGTAATAGTTTGTAAAATAAATATAGTCAAAAGTGGGCAGAGTATTAATTTCAACGGAAAATTGATAAAAAAATAAAATGATTTGCCCGAGATTCCAACTACTCACCTCCTGAAAACACAGCCAAGATGATCAAAAATCGTATGAGTAAGAAGAGGAAAACCCAATTAAAAAGGAAGCTTGATGTTCGTTGGACTAGACCTCAATCAACTATGGCTCTACAACTGAGTTTTGTTATCTGTATAGCTCGAACAGTGTAGCCAACATTTGAATCCACCACTAAGAGTGATGTCATAACTTCCCAAAATGGTGAAATGAAAATAAAAAAATCCCTAAATTTGAATTTTTAGAAAAAGTAGTTTTTTTTTAATATAGACGAATAAATTAATGGAATTCAAATAGAATTGATACAGAAAATGTAAAAATAAAAAAAATGAATGTTTATAGAGTAAAAATTTGGAAAAATGGATAGAAAGTTATTGGATAAAAAATACTTGGTAGGTTTTCCATTAAGATATAAGAAATAAAACGAATTTAATTTTTTATATCTTAATGTGAAACCTACAGAGTATTTTTTATCCAATAATTTTAAAAAATGATTAACCAAGTACCAACACCAAATTCCTTAAAAACTATTCCATAGAAAGTGTTTGATTAAATTTTTTCATAGAATTATTTTTTACATAATTTAAATTTTTTTCTATAAACACTAAAACCAACGTAATTTTACTTAATTTCATTTTATTTTATTGAGTAAATTATTTCAAATAGTATAAAGTATAAAAATTATCTTTTATTTGTTTTATAGTATTTCAATATACTTACATAGTATTAGCTTTAATTTTAGAACTGGTTGAAATTTTAAATAATAAAAATTCAAAACACGTGTTATAAGAAATTTCTAGATTATTCTATTAAATAAAGTAAAGAGAATTTTCTTTACATTATTTAAAATGTTTGCCCAAGAACCTACACCATTCTCCCTTAACAAAATTATTCTATTAACTATCTGTTCTCATTTACATTTAAACAATAAAATAAAATCAATATACACCTAGACCTTTATACCATGGGTATGTGGGAAAGTGCTATTCTTTCGATATATACATGTCTATTATTAATTATTTCTTAATGTCAAGCTGCTTATTCCATTCTCCCTTAACAAAATTATTTTATACATGCAAATTTATTTTTTGGGCGGCCAACAAATTTCGAACGGGTTGAGGTCTGGCGATTTGCCAGGCAGCCAGTCAAAAAGGGTTATTAGACTAGATTACTGATAGATTTTTTGAAAAGTTTTAATAAAACAAATTTACTTGAAAAAAATCATTTGAGTACAATAATTTGGCCACCCACTGTGTATAATTTATTTGTTAGAGACTATAGTTTCAAAGATTTGATGACAAATAACCTCATCATTCTTTTAATTTAAATATTTTGACTCAATTTATACGATTAGGAATAGAATTTTATAAATTAAATTTAGTTAAATACTATTTTAAGTAGTTACTAATATATTATCTATAATGTATTTTTATCAAAACGTTCTGATAAAAAATTAAAAATATGTATATAAAAAAATATTTTCAAAAACATATGGTCATTTCAAAATGCATTAAATAGTAGAAATTCATTTCTTTTAAAATTCTAAATTCCCTGAACACGTGACTAAGAAAAACAAAACATGTGCTCTTTCAAAATAAATCATAACGATTTGTTTTTATTTATGTGGAAAAATTTTTCAAAGTACAGAGAAAAAAAATTATTTTCTACTTTTTATCTTAAAAGATGTATTTTTAAAATATATACACTCACCGGCAAAAAAAGCAACAGCTAATTTTTTTTATTTTTTAATATTTTAATTTTATAATATTTAAAGTTGAACATATAAAAATCATTAATATAATTTCTAGGATAATTTTAAATATACAAATTTTTTAAATAAAGTTTAAAAATGTTATTTTAATGTTTATTTTTTTTAAAAAGTTCTAATATAAATAAATTATTCATAATTATCACAAATAATCACATCTGAACGTACTCTACTTTCTCAAAATTTTACTTGTTGAATGTTTTTACAAATTTGTATTCAGTTTTCATTTGAACTCCTGATGATTGGCTAATAACCCGAATATATATCGAGTGAATCAAACTCAAAAAAACATACATTTGTTTTAATATTTCCTTTTGTGAAACCTAACCTAGAAAATTCTCCTCATAAGTCACCCTGTGACAGTTAAATGAAAAACTTTATTTTTAGGATTTGCTATTTGAAGCCTTTTTCTCGAAATTTTGAAATATGTTGTAATAATAAATTAAAAATTTTGTATTTTGAAATTTTATGATATTTATGATTGTTGATAGATAATATAATAAATACACTTACAGTTTAAAATCAGGTAGGTCAGGTCAAATACTTCTCAGGAACAGGTGGCTGCAGCTGAGACACTACTCAATATATACCTGAAATTGAAATTAATTTAGCATGTACTTAAATGAAGTAATTTAGCTCCAAACATAAATACAAACATAGTATACGTATGAATAACATATGAAAAACATATATTTGTAATAGTTTGTAAAATAAATCTAGTCAAAAGTGGGCAGAGTATTAATTTCAACGGAAAATTGATAAAAAAATAAAACGATTTGTCCGGGATGTCCAGACAGTGTAGCCAACATATAAATTTTTTTCCCCACTAAGAGTGATGTCATAACCCCCCAAAATGGCGAAATGAAAATAAAAAATGCCTGAATTTGAATTTTTAGAAAAAGTAGTTTTTTTTTAATATAGACGAATAAATTAATGGAATTCAAATAAAATTGATACAGAAAATAGCAAATAAAAAAAAAAAACTTCAAGTGGCTCTCAAGATTCTGATATTTTTTATTTATTTTGATTTTTGATTTTCATTTTTTTTGTACTACATAATTGGTAATTGGTATGGTATTACATTAATTAAACAATTATTAGTATATAGTATTAAAAATTTTTTAATATAAAAATAAAAATTACATGTAATTAAAATTACGTTTTATATTTATAATACCTATTAATTAATTTCTAAAGACATTTTTGTTATCTGGGGCCTAATTTATTTTGCGCCTTGGGCCTTATATATTGTCTTAATACGTCACGGTATGTATCTATTGATTGGTTTACTTGAATTAACTATTAATTTAGTTTATTAAAATTATTTTTATTTAATTTTTATCCATATAAATTTACGTTTTTTTTGTAGGTTGTACCAAATATGTTGTTTTTAACATTGAACACGTTTATAACGTTTCTCTGTATTTAAATTAATCACTCTGGTGGTTGAGATGTTGAGCAAATGAATTTAGTCGTTTTGATTCTTCTACTACGTTTTTAGCAGTTGTTAAATACATTATTGGCTAAAACATCCAAAATGGAATAGAATAAGGTTATTCTCTAGTATTAGACAAAGTTATCAATTTATTTTTTGATTCAAGACAATTCCCCCATGTCTTCAGCAATGGTTACAATAATAACCGAAACGTCAAAAATTCAATGTAGAATAGTTATTACTCAATTATTAGATTAGAATCGATCACTATTTTTGAATTAAAATCAACATGGACTGTCAAATTTCAAGTGATGTTGATTAATAATAAAGGAATAAAACATAGTAATATTTCAAATGACATTAGATAAAGTTTAGCTTTCAATTTACAGCATAATAAGAAGAGGACAATGAAAAAAAGACTTCAAATTCAGAAAGTAACAAAAATCTTCAAAAATTTTGAGTTGCCTTTAAAAATCTAATGGTTACCAATGATAACACTGGTCAACAGTGATTTTGTACCCCTTGAGGACAGCGCCTGCATTTCTCTTTGTGAATCATTTATATTTATTATGTTGCCAACTTTATTCAATAACACACTATTATTTCTATTAGTTTAAAGATTTTTTAATATATTAAATATAATGAGAATTTTGTGAAATTTTTTAATCAATAAAAGTACAAATTTGACACATGGTGTTTATAGCTTAGTTAATAATTAGTAGAGATTGTGGTGTTGGTGCAAGGTGAAACATCTTTAATAAAGATAAGAGAAAATAAATATTATATTTAATATTGATTTACTATGAGTTAAGGATACTTACTACTCAGTATCCTCAACTCATAGTAAATCAATATTAAATATAATGTTATTTACTTTATCTTTATAAACTTGGTTATCATTTTATTTATTTCATAGCACTCCTTCAAATATATAGTGTTTTTATTCAGTTTTAATTTTTTTAGTGAATAAAAAAATTATTTTTGACAATTTTTACTGTATATATATGAATATTTCAACTTATTCTGCATATTACTTATTCCAGCATATTTTGACAGTTTTTACTGCATAAAAATGACGACTCTAGTTATAAGTTAGAATATATATAAGATTAAATGTGAAAAATTTTATTTTTTGAATTTTCTATTTGAAGCCTTTTTCTCGAAATTTTGAAATATGTTCTAATAATAAATTAAAAATTTTGTATTTTGAAATTTTATGATATTTTTGATTGTTGATAGATAATATAATAAATACACTTACAGTTTAAAATCAGGTAAGTCGAGTCAAATACTTCACAGGAACAGGTGGCTGCAGCTGGAACACTCTCAATATACCTGAAATTAAATTAATTTATGTACAAATGGTAATTTAGCTCAAAACATAAATACAAACATAGTATACACGTATGAATGTAAGAAAACATATATTTGTAATAGTTTGTAAAATAAATCTAGTCAAAAGTGGGCAGAGTATTAATTTCAACGGAAAATTGATAAAAAAATAAAACGATTTGTCCGGGATTCGAACTACTCACCTCCTGAAAAACACAGCCAAGGTGGCAAGGTGTTCAAAAATCGTATGAGTAAGAAGAGGAAAACCTCAATTAAAAAGGAAATGATGTTCGTTGGACTGGACCTCAAACAACTATGTCTCTACAACCGAGTTTTGTTATCTATGTAAACTCCAGACAGTGTAGCCAACATTTGAATTTTTTTCCCCACTAAGAGTGATGATACAACCCCCTAAAATGTCCAAAATGAGAATAAAAAAGTCTCTAATTTTGAATTTTTAGAAAAAATAGTTTTTTTTAATATAGACAAATAAATTAATGGAATTCAAATAAAATTGATACAGAAAATAGCAAATAAAAAAAAAAATGAATGTTTATAGAACTGATCTATTGTGATATGATATTTGTGATTTCGCAGTGAAATGTGTTGTTAACCAAAAAAATTTTATAAACAAAAAATGTAAACGGTCTGATGAGCCAAACAATGGCGAAACTAGTAACATTAATAAATAATTCAACATGAACATTTATTAAATTTCATTTATACATTTCAAAATTTTCTATTATTAATACGAAGGAGCTAAACATAAAAAGATAAATTATAGAAACATATATGTTTCTGTACATATTCTTAATCTAGAAAAAAACTCAACAACTTTCATTAGAAGTTTTTTATACGACATCAAATAAAAAAAATATTAAATCAAACAGATCTCAAAAAATCCAAATATTAATTATTTTTAACAATCATTCAACTTAATTATCAAATAATAATGATCAAATATTTAATTATTAAATAAATAATTTTCTCCTCAGGAGCTATTAAATTATTTATTTAATACTTAAATATTTGATAATTAAGTTGAATGATTTTAAAATATTGATTATTTAGTTTTTTTGAGATCTGTTTGATTTAATATTTGTTTTATTTCATATCGGATAAAAAAATAGTTCTAATCAAGTTGTTCAGTCTTTTTCGAGATTAGAATATATTCAGAAACATATAAGTTTATATTAAAAAACAGAACCTCGAAATACCCTTGAAAATTGTTCTAGGTCGACAACCAATAGCGTAGTTTAGTTTCCTCTCTGATATAATTAAACTTTATTTGAAACATTTTTTCATTTTATTTCCTTGGTTTTTAGGAATTGTTAATATATTAAGAAGAAAATTTGTTTATGTGAATGTGCCAAATATTTTTTGATATGTATTTTTCTGATTGTCTTCAATGGTAACGAAGATAACAAGAAAATTTAGACGAATGTGTGGCATGTCTATTTGAAGCCCTGAAGAGTCGGCAAAGTCGACGAAACTTTGGGTGATAAATAAAAAAAGACACTCAAAAATCCCTGTCCTTATTTTTTCCTATTATAAACATTCAATTTAGTACAAATTATTGACGGAAATGTGAATAATACTAATATATTATACTTTATAATTTATTTGGTATTCTAAAAATTTCCAAAACTTAGTTGATTAAATTAAAATAAAAAGCCTGAAATAAACATTAGAACTAAATTTTAGAATTTCAAATTAATAAATGATTAAAAATTAGTAAAAAAAATTATCCATTAATCTGATGAAAATAATATTAAGATTGAAGTATTATTAATAAAGTTATGCTTTAACAAATTGATGATTAGAAAGCATGGTACTTACGTTTGGTGTATGGAGAATTGAACCACGTGTCTGCAGATAAAGAACCGAATGAATCGTGAGCAAGCCAAACTAAAATGGGTTATACCAATCTCAAATGAGACTATTCAATACTTGTTCCAAAACTAAACTATCGGATTCGAACCTTAAGTTAAGAGTAATACTTCAGGACACGAAAGAAATTGAAGTTAAAAAGGAAGAATCACTTTTCGAGAATGTATTGTTTCTGGCTCCAGGTGAAGACTGAGAATGTGATTCTAAATTCTTTGCTTTTATTATATATAGTATAATCTCAGGGAGGGGAGTGGGGGGGGGGGGGGTTGTTATTGAAACTGGCCTATCAGGTTGAGAGATGGAAGGGGAATCAGGGTCACCAACACCAAATTTTTTTTTCTCGCCATTTTGTGGGGTTATGACATCACTCTTAGTGGGAAAAAAAATTTAAATGTTGGCTACACTGTCTGGAGCTTACATAGATAACAAAACTCGGTTGTAGAGCCATAGTTGATTGAGGTCTAGTCCAACGAACATCGTTTCCTTTTTAATTGAGGTTTTCCTCTTCTTACTCATTCGATTTTTGATCACCTTGGCTGTGTTTTTCAGGAAGTAAGTAATTCGAATCCCGGGCAAATCATTTTATTTTTTTATCAATTTTCCTTTGAAATTAATTCTCTGCTAACTTTTGACTAGATTTATTTTACAAACTATTACAAATATATGTTTTCTTACATGTTATTCATACGTATACTATGTTTGTATTTATGTTTTGAGCTAAATTACCATTTGTACATGCTAAATTAATTCTAATTTCAGGTATATTGAGAGTGTCTCAGCTGCAGCCACCTGTTCCTGTGAAGTATTTGACCCGACTTACCTGATTTTAAACTGTAAGTGTATTTATTATATTATCTATCAACAATCAAAAATATCATAAAATTTCAAAATACAAAATTTTTAATTTATTATTAGAACATATTTCAAAATTTCGAGAGAAAAAGGCTTCAAATAGAAAATCCAAAAAATAAAATTTTTCATTTTTAATGTTATATATATTCTAACTTATAACTAGAGTCCTCATTTTTATGCAGTAAAAACTGTCAAAATATGCTGGAATAAGTAATATGCAGAATAAGTTGAAATATTCAAATATATACAGTAAAAATTGGCAAAATAATTTTTTTTATTCACTAAAAAATTAAAACTGAAGAAAAAAACACTATATATTTGAAGGAGTGCTATGAAATAAATAAAATGATAAACTAAGCTATAAATATAAGAGTAAATAAATATTATATTTAATATTGATTTACTATGAGTTAAGGATACTGAGTAGTAAGCCTTAACTCATAGTATATCAATATTAAATATAATATTTATTTTCTTATTAGTTGAATAAAAGATTTCACTGTCGATGGTACCAGAATTGTTTTTATTTTAGGTTAAAAATAAAATAAAATGAGAGAGTCTTCTGTTTTTTTAAATAAAATAATTTTTAATTATTTCTAGAGACTATAGTTTCGAAGGCATTGCCTTCATCATCAGTCTATCACAAATATTTCAAATTAGTTACAAATTAAGATTTATAATATACATAGAAAATTTTGAAAAATATATAATGTCTTTTTCTTCATGTTTCTTCTTGGGAGTTTAGAATATAACTGGATCAATATCTGGGTTACTCTTTTGTTTAGGTATTTTCTAAAGAGTTTTACCTGAATGAATGGAATGTTTTTAAAAAAGGGACAGGGACTGAAAGAATTCTCAATAAATTCATAAAACATATAAATTCATTACATGAAAAAATCAAATTTACCGTAGAAAAAGAAAAAGAAAAAACATTAAATTATTTAGACCTTAAAATTAAAATTGAAGAAAATAAACACACATTCGAAATTTATAGGAAAGATACATCTACAGATACCGTAATTCACAACATGGCTTGTCGACCAATGTCACATAAATTAGCAGCATTCCATTCAATGATCCACCGTTTAAATAGTATCCCATTAAAGAAAGAGCATTTTTTAACAGAACTAGAGATAATCAAAGAAATAGCTATAAATAATGGTTATGAAAGCAATTTAATAGATCAAATATTAAAAGATAAAATTCAAAAATCAAATTTAAATTTAATCTATTCACAAAATTCCCAAATTAAAGATCTGCCAAAACTAATATTACCATATTATGGTAAGATGTCCGAAAAAATAAAGCATAAATTAAAATCTTTAGGGTACGCGACAATCTTTAGATCACCATATACATTAGGAAGTGAATTAAGTCAAATTAAAGATAAAATTCCGGAAACTGAAAAATCCGGTGTATATAAATTGACATGCCAAGATTGCAATGCAACTTATATAGGAAAAACGGAAAGAAATTTATCCATTAGGATCAATGAACACAAGAGAGCCTACAAATTAAAATATGAAAATTATGCATTTGCAGGGCATTTAAATGCTAACAATCATAGTTTTCCAGATCAATCCAAAATTAAATTGATCAAAGAAGTAAATGACCCTTTAATTCTTTCTTTAAAAGAATCCATTGAAATTTTAAAATCCTTGGAAAAAAGCCCAATTGAATCTTTAAATGAAAAACTAGAAATTATCAATGACCCTTTTTTAAAAACATTCCATTCATTCAGGTAAAACTCTTTAGAAAATACCTAAACAAAAGAGTAACCCAGATATTGATCCAGTTATATTCTAAACTCCCAAGAAGAAACATGAAGAAAAAGACATTATATATTTTTCAAAATTTTCTATGTATATTATAAATCTTAATTTGTAACTAATTTGAAATATTTGTGATAGACTGATGATGAAGGCAATGCCTTCGAAACTATAGTCTCTAGAAATAATTAAAAATTATTTTATTTAAAAAAACAGAAGACTCTCATTTTATTTTATTTTTAACCTAAAATATTTATTTTCTCTTATCTTTATTAAAGATGTTTCACCTTGCACCAACACCACAATCTCTACTAATTATTAACAAGCTATAAATACCATGTGTCAAATTTGTACTTTTATTGAGTAAAAAATTTCCCAAAATTCTCATTATATTTAATATATTAAAAAATCTTTAAACTCATAGAAATAATAGGTGTTATTGAATAAAGGCAACATAATAAATATAATGATTCACAAAGAGAAACAAAAAGGTTTTGTCAGAGGGCAACAAAACCACTGTTGACCAGTGTTATCATTGGTAACCATTAGATTTTTAAAGGCAACTCAAAATTTTTGAAGATTTTTTAGCATTTCGAATTTGAAGTCTTTTTCTATTGTCCTCTTCTTTATTATGCTGTAAATTGAGAGCTAAACTTTATCTAATGTCATTTGAAATATTAATATGTTTATTCCTTTATTATTAATCAAATATCACTTGAAATTGACAGTCCATGTTGACTTTAATTCAAAAATAGTGATCGATTCTAATCTAATAATTGAGTAATTACTATTCTAGATTGAATTTTTGACGTTTCGGTTATTATTGGTAACCATTGCTGAAGACATGGGGGAATTGTCTTGAAATCAAAAATAACGATCGAATCTTGTCTAATACTAGAGGAATAACCTTATTCTATTCCATTTTGGATGTTTTAACCATTAATGGTATTTAACAACTGCTAAAAACGTAGAAGAATCAAAACGACTAAATTCATTTTTGCTCAACATCTCAACCACTAGAGTGATTAATTTAAATACAGAGAAACGATATAAACGTGTTCAATGTTAAAAAAAAACATATTTGGTACAACCTACAAAAAAAAACGTAAATTTATATGGATAAAAATTAAATAAAAATAATTTTAATAAACTAAATTAATAGTTAATTCAACTAAACCAATCAATAGATACATACAGTGACGTATTAAGACAATATATAAGGCCCAAGGCGCAAAATAAATTGAAATCCAGATAACAAAAATGTCTTTGGAAATTAATTAATATGTATTATAAATATAAAACGTAATTTTAATTACATGTAATTTATTATTTTTATTTTTATGTTTCAAAAATTTATAATATATATACTAATAATTGTTTAATTAATGTAAACACCATACCAATTACCAATTATGTAGTACAAAAAAAATGAAATGAAAAATCAAAATAAATAAAAAATATCAGAATCTTGAGAGCCACTTGAAGTTTTTTTTTGTTTTTCTTTTTTATCAATTTTATTTGAATTCCATTAATTTATTCGTCTATATTAAAAAAAAAACTACTTTTTCTAAAAATTCAAATTTAGGGATTTTTTATTTTCATTTCGCCATTTTGAAGTTATAGCGTAATACTCTTGGTGGGAAAAAAATTAAATGTTGGCTACACTGTCTGGAGTTTACATAGATAACAAAACTCGGTTGTAGAGCCATAGTTGATTGAGGTCTAGTCCAACGAACATCATTTCCTTTTTAATTGAGGTTTTCCTCTTCTTGCTCATACGATTTTTGATCACCTTGGCTGTGTTTTTCAGGAGGTGAGTAGTTCGAATCCCGGGCAAATCATTTTATTTTTTTATCAATTTTCCGTTGAAATAAATACTCTGCCTTTTGACTAGATTTATTTTACAAACGTACAAATATATTTTTTCTTACATGTTATCCATACATATACTGTGTTTGTATTTATGTTTTGAGCTAAATCACCATTTGTACATGCTAAATTGTTTCTAATAATTCTAATTTCAGGTATATTGAGAGTATCTCAGCTGCAGCCACCTGTTCCTGAGAAGTATTTGACCCGACTTACCTGATTTTAAATTGTAAAATCATTGTCATTATCTCAACAATCAAAAAATATCATAAAATTTCAAAATATAAAATTTTTAATTTCTTATTTGAACATATTTCAAAATTTCGAGAAAAAGTCTTCAAATAGTAAATTCTAAAAATACAATTTTTCATCAAAGCTTTTTTCATATAATGTACTGTTTTGAGTTAAGACTGTATCAAGATAAAAAACTCACCCGGTATATTAAAATCATTTTCTTGAAAATTTCAGTAATTCCAATGATCCATTGTTTCGGATCTTAATTTTTCCCCTATACCTACATTAAATTATTAATATTTATTCAAGAATTTTTTAAACATACACAGGTCTATATTAATGATAATTCTCTTTGATTTCAGAAAAAGAAGATATTAAAGAATGTCTCGTTCTAATTTTCTTGAAAAACATGCTCTTATCACATGAGCAATTGCGTTGTTGGGTATTCTCTAAAAAAATCCTTCGGGCAAGTGAGGCTATTTATAGATACAAAATTAATACATCCAAAAACCAGGAACGGAGGAGAATCATTTCCAGCACATAACATCAGTGGAACTGTATTTTATGATACAATTCAAGCCCCTTATTCTGCTCAACTAATTCTTCATCAGAATAATTCGGTGAACGATGGTCGAACAGGTGCGACCGGTCTTTTTATATGACATCGTACGGTAAAGTACCTAACCCACGAACAATGTCAATATCATTGGGGAAAATTATACCAAGTAGGGAAATACTAAACCGTGTATACTTGTTGCAAAGGATCATCACACAGCAACGGCTGTGCCGGGGCAGTACCATGTCTGGAATGGTTTTGTCAGAAGGCTGGAACAAGCCGTTTGCGGGATCCATAAACTAGTACGGCCGATCTTCTCCATAATGATGCCGATTTTGGAGTTTACGCTTTGGACTGCGAGATGTGCTACACTGCCAATGGACTAGAGGTGACAAAAGTAACTGTGGTTAGTTTTGATGGCCAACTAGTCTATGATTTCTTCGTAATGCCAGACAAACCTATCATTGACTACAATACTAGATTTTCTGGAATCACTCCAGAATTTTTCACAACTGGCGATGTCAAGTCTCTTAATCAAGTGCAAAATGATTTGTTAAGATTTATCAATAAGAAGTCTATTTTAATAGGACATGGTTTAAACAATGACTTAAGGGCATTGAAAATTGTTCACTATGATCATTGACACTTCAATAACCATTTCCTCATCATGATGGATTTCCTTTTCGGCGCTCAGGCAGGCTAGCTAAAATGATGTTGCAACAATCAATTCAAGATTTAAGTTCAGGTCGCTGACAGTGAGGAGGATGCCCGCATGCCTTCAATAGTTGCCAGGTACATAATAACGAAATGTAATAAAAACCTATTGACAACAATAATTTAATTAAAAATTTAGAGTCATTGTATTCGGTCGGCTTAAAAGTCCGCCCCATATCAACACTTCGATTAATGCCACAGTAGACAGAGTATTTGAAGATGATTCATTTGCAGTTTGGATACTTCGGAGAAAAAAAATTGATATAAATAAATTTTATAATTTATTACCGTCTCAATTCACATCATGGCCCACCACCCATGCTTTTACTCCGTAAACTACCACCTACTCATTTGATTTACAGAGTAATCAATCAACCAAAGAATCATCATAAAGTATTCAAATAGATACGTAAAGAGATTTCCAAATTCGCAATCAGGTCAAATTTCTTTATTATTAGCCAACTTCTTAGTACAAGGTCTTAACTTGAATGCATTATTTCACAATACTTGGTATGATAAACAAAAATTTATTTTCTGAAAACGGAATGTTTTCTAAAAACGCATTGAATAATTAAACTAAATGTATTAATATAATAAGTATAGTTTTTCAACATATATCTTTTGTATATAGTCCTAAGACTGTTTGACATAACCACTGGGCTCTGTCCCATAGCTATCTAAATGTCTCATCCCATATCCCCAAGTGTTTTTATTATTTATAAAATTAATTAAATAGATTTATTTTAATAATTCATTGACAATTCTTGATTTTTTAAAAAATCAACCTTAATTTAATTAACCATATCATTAACGTTACAGTTGCTAAATAATTGTAAAAATATTGTTCATTATTTAATCATATATATAAATATGTGTATATATTATATTTATTTGCATCAAGCAGAGGGACAACCTCTTTGTTAATCTTTGAAAATATATTCCTATGTGTGTATAGGTATTTTAAAATTGGAATATATCTGATAAATTCAGCGCTAAGGACATTATATATAATAAATAATATGTATATCATTCCTAGTCTAGTGATTTTTGTATTTCTGTTAATTAAATAAATAAAAAATAAAATGGATTTTTCTTGTAAAATGGATTACTTATTTTATCTCTAATAATATTTTAAGAAATTATTTTAAGTATGTATGGAGTCCACTAACTTGGAAGCATAGATTATTTTTTTTATATACGGGGGTGGGGTTAACTTGGAAGGAAAGGGGTTTTGAATAAAAATTTATATGAAACCCCACCTTAATTTTTGCTGAAAAATCACCCCTTAAATTATTTCGCATCAATTTAGAAACACCCTCTGTACACCTAATGTGCCTTGCTAGTGAGAGAACTTTAAATTGAAATCCCACCTTCAGAAAATTCAACACCAGATTACAGTTAAAGTATTAAAGATACAAAAATAAAATGTTAATATGCTTTTTGAAGTGATAACTTCTTTTGGCTTTTTATTTTTATTTTACTTCGCAGTAAATGAAATTGAGCCATCACGCGTCACGGTTGGGCTGTGGTCTAATACTAGTTCAATCATTGTCGGAAAATATTTAATTATTCCTTTTCAAAAAATAATAAAATTATTAAATTTGTTACAATAAAAAATAAATTTTTTTAAATAAACTTAATTATTTTTTGGGGATTGTTAAATATATATATATATATAATGTGTCTTTCTAACTAGAGGTTTTTAGAAATTTACTATAAATGGATAGGTTGCTAAAACAATTAATTTATTAAATTAAAATATGTTTACAAATGATATGTACAATTAATTAAAAAATATCTTGCATCAAAACAATCGATTTTTATATTCAATAATTATATATAGTTTATAATATTAATATAGCAATTATACAATTGTGTAAAAAAAGCGATGAGAAACATTTGTCTAGGTAAGTTTATAACATATTTGAGAATAAACAAATTGATACCAACTTTAGAATAAATCTAAAAGAGTGAGTATAAAGCAGGAAATACGTATTTTATATATATTTATGTTATGATATTTTTAAATATTATATTATTATGAATTTCTTGATTAGTTTTTGAGAATTTTTCATTTATATATAACCAAACTTCTTGAGGATACAAATTCTCTTTTAAATAGGTGTTGGTTTTATACTTTTTTGACAAAAAAACACATTTTTTTTTCTTTATTTTATTTTATTATTTAAGAACGTTTCGACATTTTCAAATATGTCATCGCCAATAAAACATTTCAATCATTATACAATTTATATACAATGACAATTTCTCAATACACATTATTATATTTAATAGAAAAGAATTTAATTTTTAGGACAATTCTAAAATTGTAAATATAATATCAAGCCAAATCAAGCAGGATATCCCAAATCATTAGCTCTTTATGTTTAAATAGTCCAGCTCTAACACCCTCGAGACAAAAACCTCTCTCTGAATTGCAATATTTGATATAAGCATAGAAATTCTTCCTCCATTAATATATGAAATTAAAAATTTAATAATATTTCTATTAAATCTTAGAATCTGCCGTAAAATTTAATTCTTTCTCTATTAAAATTGTTTTTAATCTGAACCCGAATTGATTTTTGAAAAACATTCCAACTATTTTCGAAAAGAAGATGCACAAATCTTTACTTTTATGCTTAATGTTTAGTTTTTTACTTTATTTTTTATTCAGGATTAAGAATTTCTATTTTTCAATTTAGCCTACTACTGAGTTGTTTGCCATAAAAGAATTTAGTCTTTTTGATTTTAAGTCGATTCCTGCCTGTATTCAACAGTGGTTACTAATATATAGAAATATTCTAAAAATCGAATGTAGGAGAAGTAGTTATTCCTCAAACTTGATCAATAGATCGATGTTATTTTTGAATTAAAAAGTCAACATGAACTGCAGTGACTTAAAGTGATATTAGATAATAATAAAGGAATAAACATATTAAAATTTAAATAGATTTGGATAGGATTTAGCAACGATCCATTGCAGTTTATTTTTTATTTTTTGCTTCTTTTTTGAATTATCTAAAAAACGGTTGAAACTTTTTTGATAAAAAATTGAGAAAACCATGGCATTTCGGTCTATATGTAAAAATTTTTTAATAAGTGAAAATCGAAAAAATTTTTTAAGTCGATTCCTGCCTGTATTCACCAGTGGTTACTAATAATAACCGAAATATTAAAAATCGAATGTAGAATGGTTATTCCTCGACAGTCAAATGAGAATCGATCATTATTTTTGAATTAAAGTCAACATGAACTGCAAATTGCAAGTGATATCTGATTAATAATAAAGGAATAAACATATTAAAATTTCAAATGAATTTGGATAAAGTTTAGCAACGATCCGTTGCAGTTTATTTTTTATTTTTGCTTCTTTTTTTCGAATTATCTCAAAAACGGTTGAAACTTTTTTTGATAAAAAAAAATTGGGGAAAACCATGGCATTTCGGTCTATAAAAATTTTTTAATAAGTGAAAATCGAAAAAATTATATTTTTCGAAATAATAACTGTTTTGTCAAAATGTCTGTCAGTCTGTCAGTCTGTGCGTTACGAAATTTTGTGGACGAGCTAGATCAAAAACTAGTGTGAATATCAAAACCAAACACGTAGTTTTGGTGCATTGAGATTAAAAGCTGATTAGATTTTGGTACATATCGTCCAAAAATTAAGGGGGGGAGTGGGGGTTAAAATTTAAAATTATAATATTTTTAAACTAAAAAAACAAAAAAAATTAAATATACTATAAAATGAACCTATAATAAAGAAAAAAAAAATTGGCGCCATAATTAGGGGGGGGGGGGGCAAAAAATTAAAATCTATGCCTTTGTTCCAAAATTAACCAGAAGTGTATGGCAAAGTCAAGTGGATGGCCACATCAGAGCATGTCAATTTATCAAGTATTGTAATCGTACATGAAAAAAGATTAAATAGAGGCAAAAGGGAAAACTTTTTCAAGACTCGCTATACGTTTTCGGTAACTAAGTAAAGAAATTTTGCAATTTTAATATTTTAATTAGTTTAACTATTAATTTGTTTCAAAATATGGGCGGATAGTTTTTGCACTTATAGAATTCAGGCCCATTGATTATGTATACAATATTTGATTGAGTTTGGTTCAAGGGACTAGATATTCATATTTTGACCCTACCCCTAGCCCAAATTTTGGCCTCAGAAAAATAATAATAATCTTTTTGTTATTATAAGTTCATTTTATTGTTTATTGCATTTTTTTTGTTTTTTTTTAGTTTGGAAATCTTATAATTTTAATTTTTACCCCCCCTTCCCCCACTTAATTTTGGTTCCTATTTCTACCAAATTCTAATCAGCTCTTATAATTCCAATGCTCCAAACCTACATGTGAAATTTCGTTTTGATATTAACGCTAGTTTTTGAGCTACTGAATCCACAATAATTTGGTAACCCACGTAGGTACTAAATAATAAACATTTTGACAAAACAGATTTTATATCGAAAAATATAATTTTTTCGATATTCACTTATTAAGGCGTTTTTGTAGACCGAAATGTCATTGTTTCGAAAAAAAATTTTATTCAAAATTGTTAACAATAATAAATATTTGGATTTTTTTTGGATCTAATTGATTTAATATGTTTTTTTATTTTTATTTTGTATATCGTAAAAAAAGTAGTTTTTATGAAAGTTGTTCAGTTTTTTTTCTAGATTTAGGAAATGTAAAGAAAAATTTAGGTTTCTATTTAAAAAACAGAAGTTGACCTTAAAAAATACCCATGAAAGCTGTTCTAGGTCGACAAACAATAGCGTAGTTTAGTTTCCCCCTTGATATAAATAAACTATTATTTGAAAAAAAAAAATTCTATATAATGCACTGTTTTTGAGTTCTAAGACTGTCTCAAGATAAAAAACTCACCCGGTATATCTAAATTGGTCAAGTCATCTCAAAAACGAATAATATAAATTTCTTAAAATGTTGAATCTTAGAATCTTAGAGTTTTGAAAATAATTGATAATAAATAAATTTTTATCCAGACTGAGTTGAATTTTTTAAATAATCCCGTCTTTTTTTTTGAATTGTAAAAAAATCACAACCTTTAAATCTTAATATTAAATCCAGCTTTTTACTGAAAATTGCATTCAGTTTATAGCGCAAAAATTTTACTTTTTTATATCTAGTAAATCGGAGTGAGATTTATTCGCTTATTTTATAATTATATGGCAGAGAGATCTCGTTTGTAGGGAAAGCCGTTTGGCTTGGGGTCGTCTCCTAAGGGGGCAAAACCCTTACTACACACACAATCCTGGTGACATAAGTACTACACACACAATCCTGGTGACATAAGTATCATTAATATCAATAACTTGGTGAACATTTTGACAATTGTTCTATTAAAATTAAATCCTATTATTTCTTACTCATGGTTTTAGCGAATTGAATGAATAGAGAAAAATTAACATCCGAAACAATGTATGATCGGAATAATTTAAATTTAAAGAAAATATTATATATGTAGAATCCTCCCCAGAAGCGATAAAAAAGCGATACGAGCATAATTTCAAGAATGTTAGTTGAGTCATTAGAATAATTTCGTACATGCTGGAAATAATTCTATTCTTTTCCTGGTTTTCGGATGTATTGTATGCATAAATAGCACTTCCCCGGAAGGATACATTAGAGAATGCCCACGTAAACCCAATTGCTCAAATTATAAGAGCACGTTTTCAAGAATGTCTGAAGGAGTCATTAGAATATTTTCGTACATTCTAATATCTTCTTTTTCTGAAATCAAAGAGAATTATCATTAATATAGACCTGTGTATGTTTAAAAAATTCTAGTCAGAAGTAGACGGAAATGATTAAAATTTAAATAAAATTGTATAATACATATACACTCCTCCCCAGGGATGACACTCTACAGCAGGGGTGCTCCAACCATTTTTTGTCTGGTGGTCGGATTCAACTTGACATAGGATCTGGCGGGCCAGATTCTTTATAATTGTATATCTTAGGGCACCTTAATTAAAAAAACGCAACATTTTCAATGAATTCATGAATATTTTTTTGCTGATTCATTTTTGTTTTTCAAAATATTTGTAAATTAAATGAAAACATTACTTTTTTAATTTAATGGTGCGGGTAAAATATACAATCCTTTTTATTAGATATTATTAAGATATCTAGTTGTTTTTTAATCAACTTGTAATTTGAATACATTTAAAAGATTGCTGATACCTGAATATAAAGTTCTGTACCATTTCTGAAATTCCACTAAATGGGCCAATTTTTTTTAAATAACTTGCCATTCTTGGTTACTATAGCGGCTACAGTCGTTGGTCCCCTTAAGCAACTCCTAGCAGATTTCAATTCATATCCGGAAAAATTGTGGAACAATCTGGGTCAAATTACAACTATACTGGTTTACCGATGGGCAGCCCTTTAAGTACCCTACTCGCAGAATTCTATATGTCAAATTTGAAAAAAGTGTAATGACTCCTATTAACCCCTCATAAAATTATATCAAATTCTGGAGAAGATATGTTGATGATATTTTCGTTGTTTGGTTGGACACTCACTAGAGGGATTCAGTCTAAACAATCTAAAACCACATCCACAAAAACATTAAATTCACATCAGAAATAGGCAAGAAAACTATTTCATTCTTAGATTTAACAATAACTATCACCAACCAAAAATTAGAATTTAACATTTTTAGAAAAACCCACCTTTACTGATACGATTATCCCCTTTTCTTCTAACCACTCGACAAATACTAAATTTTCAGCTTTTTTATTCAATGACTTCAATAGATTAATCTTAACCCCTCTTAGCAATACAAACTTTAATAACGAACTCGATACCATTTATAATATATCATATACTTAATAATGGATATAGTAGGGAAATTATTAAAAAATTGTTTATCAAAATTAAAAAAACACACGCTTTCGAAATTACATTCTCTCACAACTGAATCTGAAAAAATCTATAAAAGAATCCCCTTTATTTCTAAACATATAATCTATCAAATAACAAATATTCCCGGAAGCATGCAATCACTCCAGCCCTTCATAATATAAATAATTTATCCTCTCAATTAATAAATAACAAACTAGACAAAATTGATAAAATGAATAAATCTGGTGTATACAAATTAAATTGCAACGTTTGCGATGGAATATATATTGGACAAACTGGAAGATCTTTCAAAAAAGGGCATAAAGAACACGTAGCTTTCCTCAGACAATTAATAAGAAATCAACCTACAAATTCAGATTTTACTTCCGCATTTGCTAATCATCTGTATTCTTTAGATCACTCACCATCACACATTAATTCAACCCTGCATCCATTTCGAAAGAATAGGATTAAGATTGATCTTCGAATCCACTGAAATAAAATATGCCATGTCGAATAATCAAAATGTTATCAAAAATCAACTCGATTTAAAGAAAAATATAATAATAGACCTTTATTAATAACAAAAGCTCAAAAATACATTCCTAGCCTATAGATAATAAACAAGGTACTCATTTCTTTATTTATCTATAGGTCATTAGAGCCTACCCTACCCAAATTTTCGCTGAACAATATAGTCTATCTCCAGGCATTGATTCCAAAAATAATTTAAAAAATGTAACCAATTTCTTTGTTCATTAAACCTATAAATACCTTTGTGCATTCAATTTGTATTAGTTATAATTCTGTACTTTCCTGAAGTTGAGCTTATAGCTCGAAATATATATATTGAAAAAATTTTTAAATCTTTTAATTTTAATGCGAAACAAGTGACTAAGAATCACTAACTCATAGTAAATTAATATTAAATATAATATTTATTTACTCTTATCTTCATAGTACAGTGAACGCTCTTTATAAGCAACTCATTTGAACCAATTTAAATAAAAAAGTTTCTTATTGGGAAAAGTTGCTTATAGGAGAAAAGAGTATAAAAATACTTACCGTATGAAAAATCCGTATACCATGGCGTTTTTTAAATTTTGTTAACCATCCATCACTTCGTTGTTAAATGTTTTCGCTTGGTCCATTATTTAATCTATTTACTTCTAGTGCTTTTAATTTTATCATTTCTTTGAAACTAAATCGTTTAATTTTCAATACATCTTTCAGTATTTAAAAAAAAACTGTTTAAATTTTTTAGCAGCTTAAATTAATATTCAGTATTTCTGTACTCTTTCCTGGATTTTTTAGCCTCACTATTTAACTTACGAGCTTTTCGTGGTGCCTTCGGCACGCCCTCGAAGCTCGGCCCTCCGGGCTGGTGCC
Source organism: Forficula auricularia (assembly GCA_024734495.1). Classification (NCBI taxonomy): domain Eukaryota; kingdom Metazoa; phylum Arthropoda; class Insecta; order Dermaptera; family Forficulidae; genus Forficula; species Forficula auricularia. Next base: position 11,989,479 of record JALMQS010000074.1, read on the forward strand.
CTGGTCTCGGTCCAAAAATGTTATTCCTCTTAAACAACCACACTCCAAATGTATACCTGTCAACTCCCGAAAATACATAGTTCTAAAGTTTCTGCATCATTTTCGTCCTCACACAGATACAGAAATGAGGCTCTCATAGATATGAATCAAAGTATTTTTTTTCTATAAACTAGAGCATTGTGATATTTTGTGAGCAAATATATTTATTTAAATAAATGGGATCGTGTGAGGTTGAGAATTATATTATATCTTTTTTGGAGTTTACTCCTTAAGAATCGATTTGCATATAAGGACCCCGGTGCTGAAAAATATGGGTAGTGAAATTCGTTCAACGAATGACAGCGCGTTACGTTTTTCGTACGCACACTCTTCTGGTGCTGAAAAATGGCAACATCATTCAAACATTTTTTAGGCGCGGATTTTAAAAATTAATCGAAAAATTATTATTATTATATTTCAGGATTGTCCAAAATAAAATTTTTTTTTAATTAAAAAACTCTTTAGTTTTCGAGTTATGGGCATTTTTTTGAAAACGGTGAAAATCGCTACCCTGCTCTAAGTATTTGAATGTTGTGGCTACGAATTTTCATATTTTATAATTCTAATTTTTGTTACTGAATCCTGAATAATACTGCTATCGATTTTAGATCGTTTAAGAAAGGACCGCCTGACACGAGTTTTGCATTTCTTCGACAATTTATTTCTTCTTTTGCTTCAGAGATTCTTTGTTCAAGTTAGGCTAGGTTATCTATTCGGTTTGAATAAACATTTTATTTTACTCGTGAGGCGGTCCTTTCTTAGACGATCTAAAATGTGCATTCGTGCTCGTGGTGGACATTTTGAACCCTTTACTTTAATTGAATAAATAAATAAATAAATATTTTATTCAACTATTTAAGATTTTTTTCAAAAATCTTTAATTGAATAAAAATCTTTTTATAAATTAAATTAGTTTTCATGTTAAATTCTACCCTTTAGCCAATTACGAATTGTGTTTTGAAATTAGTTTCTTTCGCATAAAAATGCAAATATTATTTTTTTGTTTTCTAAAAAAGTGGAATGTTTTATACCATTTTGAAATCTAGATTAAATGCGTCAATTTTTTAGATAATTTGCCATTATTGTTTGACACAGTTTTTTTTTTTAAGATATCAAGAGTCAAACAGTCAATCAAAGTTTACTGATTAAAATTTTTTGACACATGAATCTGACAAAAAAATATTTTTTTTTTCTCAAAAAGTATAATACTCTTAGTTATTTTCTGTTTTGTGATCGATAGCAGTATTATTCAGGATTCAGTAACAAAAATTAGAATTATAAAATATGAAAATTCATAATAATAAGTATTCAAATATTTAGAGCAGGGTAGCGATTTTCACCGTTTTCAAAAAAATGCCCATAACTCGAAAACTAAGAGAGTTTTATTTAAAAAAAAAAAAATTATTTTGAACAATCCTGAACTCACCTATCTAGTGTTTACGTTTGATCCTTTGACTTTTGGGACACCCTGTATATATATCAATGCAACATGACAGGTTCCATCCCTGTCGAGTGCTTATTTATTTTTTAAACATTTGAAACTTTATTACTTGACATTTAGAAATTTTCATTTAATTAATCTCAAAAACTAAATGATGATTTTATTTATATATATCATATACAATTCAACCCTATAATTTGATACGTCTTTCTCTAACGTATTATGGTTAAACTTAGATAATAATTAGACAATCACTATAGCTATTCATTTTTTTATATTATACCTATACTTATGTTATATTTATACTTTATTGTTATTATTTTAGATATATCATACATATTATATTATATATATATTATATTATATATAATTCTTATTTTAAATTTAATTATGATATTTATTTAAAATTTATATAACATTTATATTATAGATTTTATTTATAATTCGTGGGTATTGATTTGTGGGTAAGATTTGTGAACCACATATCTACCAACGTTAATGCGTCTTATTTCAGTTACCATTAGCCTCTAGTCACAGTAATTAATAACGACGGCGCTATTGATCTAATTAATATTTGAAATTTTATTTAGGTATTTTCTACCGATTCGTTTATTTATCATTTGATATGGTATTAATCTTTTTCTTAGACTAGTGAGCCTTTTTTGTGCCTATTTAGACAGTCGATTCGAATGGGAGTAACCCAGTCGTGCGTCGGAGCTGACACACACATTTTTTTTTTTTAAATTTGGGATCCATAATCGATATAAGGCTATAAATATTTAAAAGAGATCAGGTGCTGTTTGTATGACAGGCTGCTCCATCCAGTATTGCCATGAGAAACCTCATAAGGGCATGCGTGTCTTAAGTCATTCAATTTTGTAAAAATCAAAAAAAGAATAACAAAATTTAGATTTTTTAAAAAATAATACAAAAGTGGCAAATTATTAAAAAATAAACAACAATATATAAAATATAAATCAAAAAAGATGTGATTAATTTCTTCTTCTGTGCGCAAAGAAAAGCGAATTGAATATTTAATTTTTGAGTGGGGAAGGGGGGGGGGGATAATTACCAATATATTTAATGTTTCTTAATTTAAAATCAATTGGGGCCTTTCATTTTAAAATTCGAGTTAAATTTACAATTATATTTCAAATTTGCCTCGACTTATCTCGACTCAAAACACAAATATACCGACGGCATCAGCTCCCCTGTCGGCAGCATTAGGTCAGCGTTGCTGCAAATTAATCTGGACTATTCACTATCAGATTTTCGTAAATGACCTACCTTTACAAAATAAAAGTTCATAAAATTTCCTATAAATTTCATCATTTAGGTTTTTTTCTCCGACCAACCGTTCGAGATCAAGCTCTAGTTGAATATTGGCGTATTTTTTCTGTTTAAGCAAACCACAAGATCTCGACATTTTTTCGAAATTTTCCAATTTTGACAATGAAGGAGCACGTTTTCGACAAAGACCACTCTATATATTTTTAAACTAGAGTAAATTCAAACATAATTTCATCTTAGTTGGATAATGGAACCCGTGCCTCAATGTGGTTGAAGTTTTCGAAACTGTAATTTTTTGCAAAAAACCGCAATTTTTTCTTCATAAAATGAAAACCACTCATTCTAGAAACTTGATTCTCATCCATTCTCTAGTAAATTTAATATTGAATCGCCTACTTGGTCCACGTTTTTGATAAAACTTAGATTTATAGATATCTCTAGCATTTTCCATGACAGGATATGATTCCAATTCTCAAAATTGTCATGGAAAATCCTGGATATCTATAAATCTAAGAGTTTTATAAGAAATGTAGTCCACAAAAAAGTTAACAAAATTTCCTAGAGAATGAGATAGCAATCAAGTTTCTTGGATATGGTTTTCATTTTATGAAAAAAGAAAATGTTCGATTTTTGCAAAAAATTGTATCAAATTTAATCTAGTTCAAAAATGTATAGAGAGGTCTTTGTCGAAAACATTTTCTTTTATGCTAAAAATAGGAAAAATCGAAAAAGTTTCTGGGATTGAGGAAACAGAAAAAAATGCTCCAATTTTCAACTAGCGCTTGAACCCGAAAGGTTGGTCTGAGAAAAAACCTAAATTATGAAATGGGTTTCATTTGAATAGGAAGATTATATAGGAAAAGTTGATAGTTTTCGAGGTTTAAGCAAAAAAACTTCAACAAAAATGAGATTTATTACATATATTTGCATTTGACAATGTCTCGTCACCAAATTTGTAAGCAAACCTCAGATTCGGATTCAGCAGAGCAAAACATAGAGAGTCGAAGAAATTACAACTACCTCAAAAAGTTTCCGGATAAAACACAATTTAATTGGTCGATTTGTTTTAATAAAAAAAAAATTCCCACTAAATATTTTTCGTGGGCGCTTGAACCCCCCCCCCCCCCCTCTCCCCATGAAAATTTTCTGTCTACGATACTGGAACAGACTTTATAATATATTTATAAATAAGAAAGAGTCTTCATAAAATATTCAAAAATAAAATATTCATTGAACGAAATTCTTTAAAATACTCTAAAAATACAAAGGAACAAAATTACATACTACAGAAAATAAAATTATTGTAATTATAATATAGATTTTATTTATCATAAATGGATTACAAAATAATGAGATGAAATGAACTTAAGATTAATAGGACAATATGGATAAATTATTTTATAAGGTAATTCCCACTCAGTCCTCTGAGAAAATACCCCTTTGGATAGGAGAGATTTTGAAGTCCTCATAATAATCTAGTTGAACATAAATTGATGCAATTAATATTTCATCCACCTTAGTAGAAATAGTAGGGATTATAATCAATTTCTAATTTAATTAATTCAGGACATAAATTATGCATAAAAATTTTGGGTCAAGTTCAATCTCGTTATTGAAAATTACAGTCAAACTTTAATTTGTTTCCGATTAGGGTTAATAAGCCGACGACTTCACTAACAAATTGGGGGAACATTTATTAAATATAATTCTATTTCCGTGAGTAATGGAAATTTCGAAAGATTTTCAAAATGACTTTTGTTTTTGAAAAAAAAATAGACATATCTTTTTTTTGTTTTAGGACACAATTTTGAAAAAAAAAACTTTCTAAAGTAGTCAAGCTTGTATCTTGATCACAAAATTCGTTTATGTTAGATAATTTTTGGAAATGTCATCAACTTCACTAATAATAGGGAATATTAGTCTTAAATCTTGAAACATGCCTAAACTTTTCAAACTGGGTAGAAGTTTCATGAGTTCGACACACTCACTGACACTTATAGAAAGTGCATTGATATATTCGATTTTTAGAGTTTAGTTTTAACATCCTCATCAAGGAGATTAAATTCATCTTGAGCAAAAGTTCATTGATTGCACAATCATCGTAATCACATTTCACTCGCAGGGATTTCAACTGAGTGGTTTGTCTGAGAAATGATACGAAATTCCCTTTGTTCTCAGGATCGATATCTAAATGTCTAAAATCGACCGTTTCGATATTCGGACTGTATCTCAGTATTAATTCGAAAATTGATTTCACAATTCGTTGATCACCTATATATCGTTCAAAGCCTAGAAATTTTGTATTCTCGTCTAGGAAAATATGAAGACATCTCAAGCAGTTGTCTAGGCTAAGATCTTCTTCAAACGAGAGGAACCTCTCCAGCAATTTGTATTTATTCACAGGGAGGATAGAATTAACAATTTTCCTCTTGTCATCCAATCCAGCGTTTTCTTCCAGCCCCTCCAGGAGAATTCTGAACACCTTATCCAGGTACTCATCGTTGAATCTTTCTGTTCGATAAGACATTATGAAATCTGAAACATAGAAGAAGGTCCCCATACAAAAGACGAATTAATTATTGTTTTCCTAATTATGTTATAAAAAAGAAATAATCTCCAATATATCTTGCCCAATTTACCAATGTACCCAACTAAAATCAATTCAGGCAAAATGAATAATAATAAAATTACTATATGAAGGAAATGTGTCAATCATAACTAATCATTGTGGAATATCAGAAAATAGAATAAAAAACTTTTAAAAATAATAAGCTGAATTTGGTAAACCAATATTTATTTGCAGAGCCCCCGCGTGCACATGTGCATGATGTGGCCCCCCACATTAATATTTAAATATTCATAATGTGTTACTCTTAAGGTAGTTGTTCCGCCAAATGCGTTTTCTTTAGGATTTTTTGAAATTATTATTTAAATACTTCTTCTGCAACGATTGGTGGCAAAACGAAATTAATGAACAATACAGTTCCGGTATTATTAAATTCCAAAAATCGAGTTTTTCAGGCTCTTTAACATTGCATCATACGGGATATCTGAAAGTTTACATACATATTTAATTATAATTAAGAAACCCTTCTTACCAATTTAAAAAAACTAAACCAACATTAAACTAAATATAACCAATACATATTTGAAGACAATTTTGATTCATAGTTACAACACAGTTTCTGAGATAATAAGTAATAAATAATGAAAAATGTATAAAAAAATTTAGACTAAAAACAATTTGGCAACAGCGCATTTATTTAACCAGCGAAAGATGCATGCGCTAGATTTTTTCAAAATTATAATTTTCATAAGCTGTAACGTAGGCGTTGATTACATTTGTTAAAAAATACCAAACGAGTTTTATATAAATTTAAAATGTATTTTATCTGTCATTTTAATATAAAAATATTCAATCTCTTACAATGGTACCAAATTTGTCAAACGAGTACGGATTGGCTAGTAGTGGTGACATAAACAGCAAAAAGTTTTTTGCTTATGAACTATGAATCTCATTGTCTGTTCTATTGTTACTCTAGCGTTAACTTTTTGCTAGAATTCTGCGAAACAACAACATTAAATTGTCATGAAACATTCTATATAATGAAAATTAACAACACAAAGATAAGATTTAGAAACATTTTTTAAATTGAAATTCACTATTTTGTTTAATATTGAATTGCATGTCGCATTCTAATTTCAAACTTACCAACAAAATAAAAATAAAGAATTCTACCTTTCGCGTCTTGATAAATAAATAAATAAATATAATCAATAATTTCTTATGTTAATTCTACATAAGCAGACAATTCTAAACACCTCGGTCTCCACCCTCTCACTTAAGGAGGTTCTTTCGCGACAATCCACACAAAAAGTTTTAGCCTCGTAACCACTCTATACCTAAATATGAACGGAACTAAAATTTTAGATTATGTTTTTTAACGTGAATGTACCACTCACACTACGAAATCTCTACCATTTATAGACACACACATACTACCAGATCGTTTCCAAGCTATTGTGCTTATATCCCCTCCACTAAAAATAATCGCCCAAATATGTTTGTTTTTTATCAAAACTACATGGTAAATAATTTTAAATTTTTTTTAACTTACTCCGAATATATTATTCTAACAAATATTAGTTTTTCTTTCATCAAGATGGTGAAAGTCCTTGAATAAAAAAAACATAATGATAATTTCATCATACTTTCCCTATCTACCCTATGTTAAAAATGTCATTTTTAATTGCGTTTATTTCATGTTTGGTATGGGTAAACGTCTTCAAATTTTAACAGTATCTGTTTTATGCTTTTAATGACTTATATTCCAAGTTTCAAAGACTTTTTGAATTTTTAAGACTTGTGAAAGAACTACCTTAATCGACTTTCCCTTCTTCTGTAATGCAAGGGTTTTTGGAGATCTATAGGGGCTGTATTTTTACTGGTGCGCCCCCTTTTTGCATTCGATTGCATTAAAAAAAAATAAAATAAATTGAGCATCCGACGGGATGTTAAAACGCATTATTAGTATAAATCAACAAATTCCTCTTGGATGTTCAATTTATTTTTCCTTTTCAAAAAATAATAAAATAATTTTCTGTATGTAGAATTAACATAAGAAATTATTGATTATATTATTTAACTTTCGCGGTTCAATTTTCTTTTAAGAAAAAATTAAAACTAAACGTTTAAAAGTTAATTTGTCTAAAAATAAATAAATCTTTATTAATAACTTTTAAGGAGTTCGGTGTTGGTTCTAGGTGAAACATTTTAATATAATAATAAAACTTGAGTAAGATACGAGGTAGGTTTTCAGACTCCTGATGATGGCTAACCCCCGAAATATATCGAATTCAAACTCAATTTTGTTTTATTTCTTTTTTGTGAAACCTACCTCGTATCTTACTCAAGTTTTATTATTAAATCTTTATTACTTGACCTGCTTAGAGGCACAAGTCGTCGGTGGGTAGGTCATCAAAACATCAATTCAAATTAATTACAGAAATTAATAAACATAAATAAAGATCAATTAAAAGAAATTAACAAACAAGAAAAAGAAAAAATAGAAATGTATGCTAAATAATAAATAACATGATCATATCAAATATTCTAATTTCAAAAGACAAAACGTAATTCAAATAATTCCGCACAAAATCCTGATACCAGGAGCAAACGACGCATTAGCCATAAGTTGTTGATGAAACCTGGTCAAAACCTTAACAAGGATGGTATGACCTTTTTATTATATTATTTTATTTTTAATTTTTTAACTCTTTGAATATTTAAAAAAGGTACTTTGATTTTATAAAAGCAATCATTTATTACATAATAAGTTTATATTTTCTTCATTAACTGAAGATAATTCATTTAAAGAGTATATTTACTTTAAATTTGATATTTTTATACATAGGTTTAAAAGTTCAATAATAAAAGCATCAGCTTTCATTGCCAAATAATTTTAAAATATTTGAATTTATCAACGACATTGTCTAAATATATTGAAAAGATAGCTCTAATTTCAATTCAAGGTCAAAATAAACTTGTAAATAGATGATCACACTCACCTGGCCAGTAAACCTCTCACCGACTTGAACAGAAAGATTAATTCTTATTGGTTGAAAGATTAACCCTCAACCAATCACAGTTGAGATAACATAACTCGCTTTCCCATTCCTTTTTCTAACCGTTCGGTCTCTCGCTAGAGAGCCTTCGGCACTCTTGATCATGTTCTCGAACTAGCTGGTTCGGCATTATAGGAGCAAGCCCTACTTGGGGGACTGCCTCCTCGCCGAAGCCATTTACTTGTTCCCAGTTTTATTTTATATGTGTTTAAAGGCCATTTGTATTGGTTCTTTTTATATTTAATTGTGGAATTCCGTAAAATGGCCATTGGCTTTTTATAAGTCGGCTGTAGATCTTTACGAAGTTGGAAATGCCCAAATATATTTTTTGTTAGCCAGGGAAATAATTTTATTCCCTGAGCTTCAACTGGAACAAGCTTCAACTGATCATATAGTCACCTTTTACAAGAAATTTCATTCTAAACTTAGAAATTTTGAAATTCTTGTATATTTTCTTTATTTAACAAGAAAAATAATTAACTTCATTTCTACCGACGCCATCTTGATCTGTGACGTATGCTCAAGGACAAGGGAAGCCAGGGGAATTTCTTACCCCTCTCCTGCCATCACTCTCTTCAAAACATCTCTGCTGTGATCATACCTTAAACCACCTGTTCTGTCGAGATCATCTAGATATTGGCTTTTGTGATGAAGAAGCATCTGTATTGAATTGATATCTGTTTACCAATTTACCTCAATAATTGACAGAGGAAATTTATTCATCTTATTTTTAAGATAAGTACTGATTATAATATATGTATTAAAACAATTATTATTTAATTCAAATTGCACTCTTTGTTATAAAGAATTTATAATACTTTACTCATTATTGTTTAAATAATAAATACTCTTTGTTAATTAAAATATAATTTCATTATTTTAATTAAAAAATTATTAATCATTATTTTCTGAATTTAACTTTCCACAAAATATTCCTTACATTTATTTTTTAATAATAATCTATGAAAGTTTTTTGCTAATATATCTTTTAACTATTCGAATCTGCAATCAAGTACCTTTTTAGTACCGGACAGGGTTATAAAAACACGTCTATGGTAACGAATCCCTCAATCTTGGATATTCGTGTTTTCCCAAGGTAGACCGATAATTAAGGAATACGCGTTCGCATTTATTTTATACCGCTTATGTAGGGATTAGCCGTTCGTCCGTGAATCCGTATAAACTTAGTCATCAATTGAGGTCTCCCTAACATACTGGCAACACGTGACAGGACAAAACATACTGTCGATCGTTTTGACAAGACAAACTTTTGTTTAACAAAAAGCTTTCATTATTTAGCAAATTTTTATATTTTGCAAACGTTTTATTTAATAAAACAAACTTTAAGTTGAACATTTTTACTGTTGTTAGTAAACAAACATTGACAGCTGCCAAAGTGTCATTTTATATTTTGACAGCTGGAATGTAAACAAACATTAAGTTTGAATCATTCTTTAAATGTAAAGAGTTTTCATCAAACGCAATATTTATATTTATTTATTTTGTGGAACGTTCATTCAGTGGCGACCATTTGTGACTCGATACGATAATTAATTCAATAATTAATCAAATTTTTTATATAAACATTTAGTTAAGTTATATAACAATTTTATATAAACAAATCAGATTAATCAATTTAGTATTAATCAACCAAACTATTTATTATTTTAACAAATATTAAACTTGTTTATTATAATTTATATTAAAATAAATAATTTTTAATAATTTAATTATATAAAAATGACTCAAAAGCAAGTCAAATACATTACAGGCATTTGGGCCTCAGCCAAAGACGGAAGTAGGGATTGCCTAACTTTCATAAATGATATGGAATCTATTACTGTAACTTCAGGCAACGAATGCCTAGAAGAATTAAAATCTATTATTGAGGAAGTTAAGAACTGTAGACATTACATTTACCAACATGGCTTACAGGATACACAACCGGTTGATCTCATATTGCCGGAGATATCCTCAACAATTAATCAGCTTAAAACGCTAAAACTCAATGTGATGAATGCTTTAGACAAGCTGCAGACTGTTAGTAAGTCAACTGACTCACAAAGCAGTTCTGAAAATTCTAATACAAGCAGCTTACAAATAAATCTTCCTAAAATTAATTTAGAAAAATTTAATGGGTTATATACTAGATATCCAGCCTTTTTACATCAGTTTAATGCCTCCATAGGTGAAAATGCACAGCTTTCTCCCTGTCAAAAATTAATTTATTTAAAAAGTTTCTTAGGTGATGAACCTCTAAATCACATTCGACATTTAGAAGTCACTAATGACAATTATCAAATTGCACTTGATTTGATTCATAGCAAGTACTACAAGTACCGAAAGATTGTTTTCGACTTGTTAGACGAACTATTCGATTTGAAAGTTATTACTTCACCAAATGCTAAAATGTATCACCATTTAACCACAACTGTCAAGCAAATTGTTTTGCAATTAAATAATTTAAAAATAGAGACAGATCAGTGGAACATTATTTTAGTCAAGTTAGTGTCTTCCAAATTGGATCCCTAGGCACAACAGGATTGGTATTTAACTTTCAGATAATGATCAAATACCAATTTTAGACTCTTTATTAGAATTTATAGAAAAGCGTGCAGATTCTTATCTGGAATCACACGCACAAACCGTTAATAAAAATAAAACTTTTACCAAAAATAACTTTAATGCCAAGACTTTAAATTTGCAAGCTAAAGAGCCTGATAATAGCTGCATAGCTTGTAAAGCCCAACATTGGGTGGGTAGATGTCCCAAATTTATCGCATTAAAGCCATATGAAAGGTTTGTTTTAATAAGAAACAACAATTTATGTTTAAAATGCTTTTCTTCACAACATTCCGTTTCGGTTTGTGGACGAAGCAACTGCAACCAATGTTCACGTACTCATTCCGCCCTTTTGCATTTTTCTAGTACCAAAACGGATGGCTCACACAAGGACTCGGAGAGTGGTTCAGTCAAACAGAAACAAAAGTCGGAGGTCAAGAATGCTACTAATTCGGACACTTCTACTGAAAAGAAAGGACAAGTCTCACATGTTCGAGTCTGTGGTTCTACAACCTTATTGAGCAGAGCCCAAATCAAAGCCTTCGATTACCAAGGTCAACAGGTATGCGTCAATGCCTTTATTGACGCCGGTAGTGAAATTTCTCTTATTTCCGAAGCCGCAGTTAAACTATTGGGTTTGAAAAGCTCACCCACACTGCTTTCAGTTAGGGGTTTGAACGACCAGCATCTTGCCACAGCTAGTCAATTTGTTAATTTAACTTTTAATTCTGTAGTTGACAACTCTTTAGAATTTAATGCCGATTTTTACGTTGTTAAAGATTTGAATCTGACCATCCCCTCTGTACCTTTGAAAAGGAGTCAATTCACCTTCTTGCAGGGCCTCCCTCTAGCAGACAAATTGTTTGGTACACCAGGAAGAGTAGAAATTTTAATTGGTGCAGACATATTTTCTAAATTAGTCCTCGGTGACATTTTGAAAAATGACAGCCAAAATTTAGTGGCACAAAACACCTCGTTGGGTTGGGTGGTATTTGGCAAAGCTGACCCCCTCCATAAGGTAGCTTACCCTAAAAAGGTAAAAAATTGTCACCTAAAAGGCTCTTTAGCCGAATTAAATTCAAACTTATTAAAATTAGTTGAACTGGACTCAGTTCCAGATCATAAAATAGTGAATAATTCAAATGCTGAAATGCAATTCTTATCTAGCATAAAGCAAATAGATAACAATCAACTTCAGGTTGCATTACCTTTTAAATTAAACCCTCCTCCACTTGGAGATTCTTTTCCCAAGTCACTTGTAATGCTTAAAAAGCAAAATGAAAAATTTAACAAGGATAACAATTTAAAAAAAAAAAAAAAAAAAAGAAAAAGGCAATCGTCATTTAAATTGGCGAAATACCACATTAAAAAAGAATTATGGGCAACAGCTTCTTAACGTTGATGGAGCTGCAGACTCTTCTATGTCAGGTTGAATCTGTCCTGAATTCTCGACCTTTGACTCCACTCTCTGAGGAGACAGACAGTTTAGATTATTTGTCTCCTGGTCATTTCTTGGTGGGTCAACCGTTAGTACAGTTACCTGTCTTAGAACATGTTAATGAGAGAAATTATAAACTCTCACAAAGATTTAAGCATTTAGAAAATTTAAAGACCAGCTTCTGGAAAAGATGGTCAAGCTCATATCTAAATATCTTACAACAAAGATATAAAAATAAACAAAAAGATGTAAATCTACTTGTAAATCAATTGGTTCTGGTACAAGATCCTAATACCATGACCAACAACTGGTTACTTGGTAGGATTGTTGAAGTCTTTCCTGGTAAAGACGGAATCGTCAGAGTCATAAAGCTTAAAACCAAAATGGGTTTGGTTACCAGACCGGTTAATAGGCTTGCACCTCTACCAATTGATGCTTAATCAGCTAATTAAAAGTTTAGCTTTAAACATATTTAATTTTGTAATACCTTTTCAAAGTATAAGTTTTAAGCTTATTAGTTTTTTAAGGCACTATCATTGTTAAGTGCAATCAGTGTTTCTTTTTTATGTTAAAGTGAAAGTGAAATTGTTGTGCTTACTATTAAGTAAACAAAGCCATATCAGCCACTAAGATAGAAACTTTATTAACTCAATGAATTATTGTAACGAAAAGAAAGCTTTTCGAAGGTGGCCAGTATGGTCAAACTTCAGTGAATTCGAAGTTTGAGCTTTTTATTATATTATTTTTATTTTTAATTTTTTTAACTCTTTGAATATTTCAAGGAATAACGATTTTATAAAAGCAATCATTTATTAGATAATAAGTTTATATTTACTTCATTAACTGAAGATAATTCATTTTAAAGAGTATATTTACTTTAAATTTGATATTTTTTATACATAGGTTTAAAAGTTCAATAATAAAAGCATCGCTTTTATTACCAAATAACTTTAAAATATTTGAATTTATCAACGACATTGTCTAAATATATTGAAAAGATAGCTCTAATTTCAATTCAAGGTCAAAATAAACTTGTCAATAGATGATCACACTCACACAAGCCAGTAACCCTCTCACCGACTTGAACAGAAAGATTAATTCTTATTGGTTGAAAGATTAACCCTCAACCAATCACAGTTGAGATAACATAACTCGCTTTCCCATTCCTTTTTCTAACCATTCGGTCTCTCGCTAGAGAGCCTTTTCACTCTTGATCATGTTCTCGAACTAGCTGGTTCGGCATTATAGGAGCAAGCCCTACTTGGGGACTGCCTCCTGCCGAAGCCATTTACTTGTTCCCAGTTTTATTTTATATGTGTTTAAAGGCCATTTGTATTGGTTCTTTTTATATTTAATTGTGGAATTCCGTAAAATGGCCATTGGCTTTTTATAAGTCGGCTGTAGATCTTTACGAAGTTGGAAATGCCCAAATATATTTTTTGTTAGCCAGGGAAATAATTTTATTCCCTGAGCTTCAACTGGAACAAGCTTCAACTGATCATATAGTCACATTTTACAAGAAATTTCATTCTAAACTTAGAAATTTTGAAATTCTTGTATATTTTCTTTATTTAACAAGAAAATAATTAACTTCAATTCTACCGACGCCATCTTGATCGGTGACGTATTCTCAAGGACAAGGGAAGCAAGGGGAATTTCTTACCCCTCTCCTGCCATCACTCTCTTCAAAACATCTCTGCTGTGATCATACCTTAAACCACCTGTTCTGTCGAGATCATCTAGATATTGGCTTTTGTGATGAAGAAGCATCTGTATTGAATTGATATCTGTTTACCAATTTACCTCAATAATTGACAGAGGAAATTTATTCATCTTATTTTTAAGATAAGTACTGATTATAATATATGTATTAAAACAATTATTATTTAATTCTAATTGCACTCTTTGTTATAAAGAATTTATAATACTTTACTCATTATTGTTTAAATAATAAATACTCTTTGTTAATTAAAATATAATTTCATTATTTTAATTAAAAAATTATTAATCATTATTTTCTGAATTTAACTTTCCACAAAATATTCCTTACATTTATTTTTTAATAATAATCTATGAAAGTTTTTTGCTAATCTATCTTTTAACTATTCGAATCTGCAATCAAGTACCTTTTTAGTACCGGACAGGGTTATAAAAACACGTCTATGGTAACGAATCCCTCAATCTTGGATATTCGTGTTTTCCCAAGGTAGACCGATAATTAAGGAATACGCGTTCGCATTTATTTTATACCGCTTATGTAGGGATTAGCCGTTCGTCCGTGAATCCGTATAAACTTAGTCATCAATTGAGGTCTCCCTAACATCCCTCCTAAAGCCCTCTTTAAGAGAAACACGGGGTTTTCAAACCCTCAGCACCCCTTCGCTGTCAAATTGGATAATAATCGAACAAGCACTTTCGTCAACTCATTTATTCCTATGCCCTCCAGAGACTGGAACTCGCTCCCAGCCACCGTCTTCCCCGCGTCTTATAACTTTCAGCTGTTTAAGGCCCGTATCCACAGATACCTTCGACCCCTACCCAGCCCATAAAAACCCTCTTCTTCTCACGATGGAGGGGCCAACCCAGGCCTTTAGGGGATGCACCTTTTGGTGTAACTCCTTCTCTCATCATTTTCATTATAAAAAAATAATAATATATAGTATTTAGATTTTTTAATCTATAGAAAAAACTGTCCCTCTCCGAAAAATTCTTTGATACAAGCAGGAGTTGATAATTCTTCTTATTCAACTTCTGATCAGCCGAGCAATCTTCAAAATAAAAATCCCCAGAGGAGGGCAGCACTTTATATCAGCGCCTGTATTTAGGCAACCAGCCTGACTATTTAGAATGCAATTTGCATTCTTCAGGCTTTAAGTCAAATTTGTATTCATTTTCTTTATTATCAGTTATGAAACCTCTAAAAATGTGTTTAATAAATTGTTTATTTTATTTATTAATTTCATAATAAAATTTAAATTAATGCAAATAAATGTTCCTTTATATAGTCAATAAAATCACATAGTGCTACCATTACACATTTAGTATATAAGAATATCAAGAGATATTGAGGATCTAAAAGAACTAGAAATCAGTTCTGGGTGAAAACATTTTTTTCTTTCTGTTTGCTCGAATTTCGATACTCTCAATAGCTTGAGAACTGAATAGCCTTTGGGCTTTCCAGCTTTAGATTTTCCGGATAAAAAATACAGAAACTCAGAAAAAAACTTTAAATGGCGAGCTCTTAAACGAATATGAAATTTGATACACAATAATATATTAATAAGCTGCACATCTGTTCCATGCAAAGCAAATCTGTGAATTCTTAGAGAAAAAGTATTTGCTCTCAATTTGTCCTCTTCATTTTCTATATAGAAAAATAGTACCGCATTGGCAACTCAATCATTTCATGTAAATGTTTCAAGGTGTCATCAACATCAATATATGAATAGTATATGAATAAATGAACAAATTATTAATTTCTTCCTCTTCTTCGTATGCCTATCCATTAATGGATGTTTGCGACCACATTTTCCATTTCCTCTCGATTCCTTGAGCCATGTATCCCGTCCAGTGTCTTATAGTCAAAAGCTGGTGACACATTTTGACTACGGATTTGACCCAACTAGAAATAATGCGCAATAGTACCGTCTATGATAGTTGTACAGGGAATGGCCAGTCTGGCTGGCTTTAGCAGGTGGACCAGGTACTGCGCATGGTGTGAGTGCGGTAGAAAATACATATGTGTTAAAAAATATTTTTGACCCACAATGAAATTATAAAAAATTATAATTTATAGTCAATTATAAACATAATATATCACTCTAGACCATTTGAGTGGTGGAACGTGAACCAGACAACCCAAAGTGTATTTTTACAACATGAAAAAAATAGCATCAAATATTTTTTTTCATGTTGTAAAAATACACTTTGGGGTGGTCTGGTTCCACGTTCCACCACTCAAATGGTCTGGGGTGAATATATTATGTTTATAATTGACTATAAATTATAATTTTTATGATTTCATTGTGAGTAAAAAATATTTTTTAACATATATGTATTTTTTACCGAACTCACACCATGCGCAGTACCTGGTCCACCTGCTACAGCCAGCCAGACTGGCCATTCCTTGTACAACTATCACGGACGGTACTATTACGCATTATTTCTAGTTGGGCCAAATCCGTAGTCAAAATGTGTCACCAGCTCTTGGACTATTATATTGCGCTGCCATGACTCTTCCTACCAATGAGGAATTCTCTTCTCCCCTCAATCTTTCCCTCAATAAATAGTTGTAATAGTTTCGTGTTTTGCATAATATGGCCTAAGAATGTTTTCTTTTTTTTTGTTTTTTTATTATTTTTAGTAGCTTTCGCTCTCCGGCATTTCTTCTGAGGACTTCCTTATTTGTTATCCATGAGTATTCGACGGTAAATCTACATTTCAAAGGCCTCTATTTTATTGATAGTTCTATCTTTTAAAGTCCAGCTCTCCATCCCATATAACAGAACCGACCAAACATAGCACTATATAAACCTCATCCTAAGGCCGAAATCGAATTTCAAGTTTGTCATAGCGTTCTTGAACTTGATTAATTATTACTCACTATTAATTAAATATCAACGGCTATCCACTTTGCAGGTCTAAAATTCACTCTTCAATCACTTACAATCGACAGGTGAACTGCGACCTAATATCGTGTAAACCTACTTCCACTTTCATTTCCACGTAGAATATGATGAATAGATAAAGAGGCATTATCCAAAATAATTCCACATAATTCCAAAGACGTGTACACCTAATTCCAATCGCGGTTCACCCCTCGTTTACAATATTTGCTTGAAAATGAGCCCATAGTTACAAAAATAATTTGCATCCAATCTAGAATTTGTAGCCATGGGAAAGAAGATATATAATAAAATATTTGGACTTCAAAGCTATAGTGTCTAACAAGTAAATTATATATATGTGTATTTATAATAATATATTCATTTATATTTGTTTATTTGCATGAAGCGGAGAATAATTCAACAACTGTGCTACTCTAGTCCAATAAAAAAACTTTTAAATTTTAAAATAGAAGATAAGTGAGAAAAAATTTAGAATGAACACCTAAGCTAATTTTATATATAGTTATAGATGGATGATTGATTGGCTGGTTTATATTTTAAAATATATTAAATGACCAATATTCCCATTCTTTATTCTTATAAATTTCAATAATGATCTTAGTACCATTCTGGCAGTGAGAGATACTTATCTAGGGAGCGAACATTTGTCCCATTATTTTACTTGAAATTTAATTTAAAAGTTGTTTAATTTCTACTGGGGAACGTTAACGTTTCATATTCTACTCCGGCCACGCATTAACACCTTTTACAACAATGAATTGAGACAAGCCTTTCAGGAGAAAATGTCAAGGTTAAAAATAGGTGGGGAGGAGGGGGGGTAGAAGGCTCTTTAGTCTGTTAATAGTTAATTAATCTAATTACTATACTCTAAAAGCCCAAAGTGCCACATCACCTTTACTAAAATGGAATACTTAGATAACATGTCATACAGTTTTAGAGCTTTAAGGATTGTCAAATTTTTGAGAATAAAATATTTTGTAAAATTACCACATAAATGTAAATTTTTATCTTTTATAATATACAATCTTTTGAGAATAAACATATTTCGATAACTATTTTTGTAATTATAATCAAATGAGATGAGCAGCACTGCAGTTCTTATGATAAATTGAAAATAGCCTACAAAACATAGTATAACAAGTACAACTGAGGGTCACGGGCCCCTTAGGAACCCGGTGCCCGGGCGAAGCATTTGTTTAATGGGTTGTTAGATAAAAAAGGGTAAGGGGACCAACATTTTACCATGCATAAATAAAGACATAATAATGGACCCGCTTCAGATTTTGGGTCCCGGGCCCGAAATTTCATGTGGGAGCCATGGGTTAAATATTTAGAGCGATAGAGCAGTGTTAATATTTCTTACCACGTATATTCATTACTGCCTAACAACCCCTTGATGTACAAAAATTAGCAAAATGACTTTTATTAGAGTATATTAAATTTCTAGCAAAAAATCTTATATGGATGAAATCCCTATAATCAATGATTTTCAAGATATAAGAATTAACATATTTTTCATTACGTGTATAAGAATTAATGTCTAATGATTTGTAGAAATAAGTTTTTGAATAAAAAAAAAATGAATTTGGCTGATGATGATTTGAAAAAATAATGAATTTGGCTGATGACTCAGATTTCGATAAAAATTTTCACATAAATTTATTGGACAGTCCCCTTTATATTAAACCGATTATAATTTCATAAAATGTTGTTTAGTTTTATCAGAAAAAATTCTTAAATTTATAGGTTGAATATTGATTGATAGAGCAGTGTTTAAGCTTTCCACATGAATTTCACCATTAATGCCTAACCCTTTGAGTTACACAAATTTATATAATGACATTTATTAAAGAATATTGAATAGCCAACAGAAAAGTTCATATGACTGAAATGTCTAAAATCAATAGATTACGCGTTAAAAAATATTCCAATATTGTTAGAGTGGATGGAATTGAATCAATCACAAATAACGTACTGATGACATTCTCTGGATATATCAGACCAAAATAATTATAAATGAGAAAGAAATCGATCTTATTTTATCGATTTCATCTATCTGAAGGTTCACACTATGTCTATTATATAAGAAAATAGCATTTTGATTAAGAATTTTGTAGTTTAAAAGAAATTGTATGGAAAGATTCAATTTCTTCTCTCCGGGAACGAATCAACTAGAAATGCCCAAAAGTTTTTTTTCTCATTAGATATTTATTCAAATCTATTGAAAGTTCATATCTGTATGTTATTTTAATTTATTTTTTATATGAAATAATTATTATTAAAAAATTTGAATTTAAAAGAGTGGTTTATTTGAAGTCCAGTTTAAAAAAACTCTAATAAAGCTAATAACTCCTTTTAAAAAATATGAAATTAATAGATATTATAAAACAATTTATTATTAATAATTTTATTCAATTTTTTGCAACGAAATATTCTCTGGAGAGAGAGCCAGACTGGTAGAAATTTTAATTGAATGTAATGGAAGGCAGCCCAGAGGTAGTGAGGAAAGAAGAAATTAACACATAAAAAATAAGGTGTAATTTATTGGAATCCTTCCTCCTTTCCTTTCAAACCGACGCTTCGGAGGAAACGCTGAAGATGGAGAGGGAAAAATCCTCCGAAACTTCGGTTTGAAAGGAGATCGTCGAAAACCCCAAAAACCGTCTTTGAAAGGCCGTTTTAGAAGCATTTTAAAAATTCACCTCCATGTCACAAGTCAATATTTCGTTTCATATGACTTTTTAAAAAAATTTCAAAGGCATCTCGTGATTTCAAAAAACATTGTTTTTTGACGGTTCAGATGGTTTTTGACCATTTTCTCAAAAAAGTACTTAATCGATTTCGTTCAAAATTGAATTCAATTATTAATAATTAATTGTTTTATAATATCTATTTTTTTGATATTTTTAAAAAAAATTTCAACGGAGTTATTAGAGTGTTTTCAAAGTGAACTTCAAATAAACTACCCTTTAAAATGCAAATTTCCTAATAATAATTATTTCATATAAAAAATATATGAAATTTCAATAGATTTGAATAAATATCTAATGAGGAAAAAAAATAAAACTTTTGGACACATCTAGTTGATTCGCGGAGAGAAGAAATTGAATCTTTTCATACAATTTCATTTCATTTACAAAATTTTTATTCAAAATGCTATTTTCTTATATTAATAAGGTTCTGTGAACCTCCAGATACATAAAATCGATAAAATAAGATCGATTTTTTTCTCATTTATAATTCTTTTGGTCTATTATATCGAGAGCATTTGTCGCCATCAGAGGAGACATTTGTTATTGATCCAAGTCCATTCACTCTACATATAATATTGGAATATTTTTTAACTCGTAAACTATGATATGAACTTTTCTGTTGGTTATTAAATAAATAAATAAAGTTCATTATATAAATTTGTATAACTTAAAGGGTTAGTCAGTAATGGTGAAATTTATGTGGAAAGTTAGATAACACTGCTCTATGGCTCTCGAGTCTAGATATTCAACTCTCAGGAAGTATTATTTTGATAATTTAATATCCAAAAATAATGGACATTATATAAAATTAGCTCAGATCAGTATTTTAGTAGCTAGAAACGATTTTAATAATTTTTTCTGGATAAACTAAACAACATTTTATGAAATTATAATAATAATATATTAATATATGATAAAAATTAATATAAATGGGACTTTATAAAGGGGAAATTTTAATTCAAAAAATTATTTAGACAATTCATTGGGCTTCAATTCTTATATACCTATGAACCTATGTATTGAAAAATATTTAAATTCTTATAACTCAAAAACCATTGGTTTTAGAGTTTTCATCCATATAAGATATATTTTGTTATAAATTTAATGGAGTTTAATAAATTTCATTATAATCAGAGGCGACCGTGAATTTGTGGGCCCCTGGGCTAACAGTTCTTGGGGCATACCTAACTATTCAAACTAATTGCTATTTTGTCAAACTGTCTTCTAAAATGTTCTATAAGGCATAAGAAAAAAATTAGGATAACAATATATTTTATTTATTTAATATGACTTAGATACACAAACATTTCTTCAAAGAGGATGCCCTGGGTAAAGTCTATTATTGACCAAATTACAGCGAAATCAGCTCATATTTTTGATCAGACAAATCAAATGATGGCCTTTAACCTAAAGAAATTATTAAATAGACATTTCTGATGAAAATAAATTGTCTTCACTAGAGGCTGGGGGGGCTTTATATTCATCGAGCCCTGGGCTGCAGCCCAAAAATCCCATATATAGATCTGCCCCTGTCCTTAAAAGTAAATGATTTTAACATCTTAATTCTAGAATTGTAATCAGGTCAAAGGGAGATTTGAAGACATTTTCATTACAAAATGTTATTATTCTACTAACGACATAACGAGACATATCCATTTGTGTTGCTATTCATTCTACTATAGGAATGGATTGATGCGTCCTAAAGCCTACACCATTAGAAACGTTTCTAAAGATGCTTGGAAACATTTTGTGATCTTTTATTCGAACAAAATCCCAAGAGTAAACGTATTCATGTTATATGTATTTGTCAATTTGTTTCGAAACTCACTCTTTTTAATAAGTATTGTAAAATGTTTAGTAAGAATATAATTTGTATTAATGTGTTTCGGCTTAGATACTACTTCTCTTTAAAAATATAGTTTCTATTTTGCATTGAATCGCACAATATAAGAAATAGATAATTTTATTCAGGGATTATTTGTGAAACATACCTAGTAATTAATTTTATTTATTTATTTATTTGAAAATAGATACTATAATTAGCGGTACAGGCATAAGATGGCGAATATAAAATTTTGAACAAATTAGATATCTAGAAAATGACTTAGGATTAGAGGCTTAATATTATGAAGTCTGAGCCCAATTTTTAAAGCAATGTTTATTGGCGAAACTAACTAAAAATTAGCCTGCCAAGTGCAAGTCAGAGTGATAGATAGTAATCAGTAGAGATTGTGGTGTTGGTGCAAGGTGAAACATCTTTAATAAAGAGAGTAAATAAATATTTTATTTAATTTGGATTTACTATGAGTTAAGGATACTGGGTCACTTATTTCACATTAAAATTAATATAAATGATTAATAAAATATAATAAATATAAAATAATATAAAATAAAATTAATAAAATTAATATATATAGCCTGTTATTCAATAAGTTAAATTAGTTACTTTCTGTATTTCCTGAAGATGGGTTGATAGCCCGAAATATATATATTGAAAAAGAAAAAAAATTTTATATCTTTTAATTTTTTAATTTTAATGTGAAATAAGTGACCCAGTATCCTTAACTCATAGTAAATACATATTAAATAAAATATTTATTTACTCTTATCTTTATTGTGATAGATAGTTCCGTCCTTTGGAAAATACTTGAAATACCAGTTCTTATTTTTCTTTGATAAGAAAAACTTGGATTTTTTTTCATAATTTTAAGTTTAGCCATTTTTATAAGCCCCAATTAAAGGGCCAATTAAAATTAAAAAAATAATTAATAATTTTAACCGATTTTCGGCTAAGTAAAGATCAAAAATTTTTCAATATCGATGCGATATTGACCCCATGAAAAATAATATTTATAATTAAAAAAGACTGATGATGAGGGCCAAGCCTTCGAAACTATAGTCTCAAACAAATAAATAATATATATATATATACAGATATATATTTTTGATATATATGTGTGTATGTATATTTGCATAAAGCAGAATACAACCTCTTTCTTATTAAGTCTAATTCTACTTAAAGAGATCTTTACAGACCATGATGAAAAAATATTTTTTTATTTTTAGCCCTATAAAAAATTTGACTCTCCCCTCTTCCTAATTTTATCATATGATAATAATTTTAATATGATTTTTGATTGTGGGACAAATAAATATGTATCTACGTATAAATTATAAATTTCAAATTTTTATCTTATTTAGTAGTTTACTAACAATGCTCTGACAGAATGATAGACAGACAGACAGACAGCGAACTAACACTAAGGGCCGGTTGTATGTCGCAAAGTAAATGCTTTTTACAAGTGACAAGGGTTGTAAAAAGCATTTACTTTGCGACATACAACCGGCCCTAATAGGGTCACGTTTTACTTTTAAACGAAATGTTTAAATTTTTTATCAGGACGGCTCTAATTCTACCTCTCTCTTGACCACTTCACTTATTCCTCCAATTATTAATTAAATATTGTATCGATTAGTATATCTCTATATATATAAAATTAAGGTTTTGTCTGTACATTGCTCCAAATGACGCCAAATTTTGGTTGCACACGATTCAAGAAGAGTTATGAACGAAAACATCCTCAACAAAATTAATGTCTGCCTATATGTTTATCTGGGTGCCTGTCTGTATGTTTGTGTGGTTTCTGCGAAAAGTTGCTCACGATTCACGTAAAAACGGCTGAAGGGATTAATATGAAATTTCATATTTGGATAGGCGTCTTCTAACTTACGTTTATAGCTATAGAACGTTTTGATATTTTGACACCAAAAGGGGGTTTGGGGGGCGCACGAATGAAAATTATCAAATAACTCCTAAACTATTAACTCTACGGCAAATTTTATTATAAGCAAAGTTGTAGCGCTTATGATTTCTGACAACTTTTGCTTAAAAAATTCCGCCCAAAAAGGGTGGGAGGAAAAAAAATGAAATTCTTGCTCTTGGACCAAACTCAACCAAATTTTGTATACATAATCTGTGGGTCACTAGAAGGCTAAAGCTCAAGAACTAACCACCCAAAATATTGAAGTGGGGGGGGGGATCAAAAAAATGAAAATTCTTGCTCTTGGGCCAAACTCAACCAAATTTTGTATGCATACCAAACTCAACCAAATTTTGTATACATAATCTGTGGGTCCCAATAAGGCTAGAAATGCAAAAACTAACCACCCAAAATGAGGGGGGGTGGGTGTCAAAAAATGAAAATTCTTGTTCTTGGACCAAACAACCAAATTTTGAATAAATCGGCGAGCCTTGCAGGTAGTATATATATATATATATATATTCTCAACATTAATGGTGTGGAATATATGAAAAGGAGGCGCGAAAGGAATGAACAAGTGAAAAAACTATTTATTAATTAGAAGATAATAAAAAACATAAACATCATCAAGCATCCAACAGAGGAACATAACTATATGTTTCTATAAAAAATGATACTCCTATATATTTTTAAAATAAATTTATTTATTTCAATTTTCTTAATTAGCACCGGGACCATGAAGCTGAAATCTAGTTCAAATAGAGGGTCACAATTACAAATAGTGTAAGAACCCTTATCCAAGAAAATATAAGAAAATAAAAATCTTTGTTTATTTTTAAATGAGTTTTTTCAATAAAAATTATTTTTTTATCTCTTTTTTATCCTTAGCATAGGTAAAGTATTGCAATCGGTTTCTCTTCAAAAATTTACGAAGTCTCGTCAAGAGCCCAAAAAGAGTGATTATTTCATTTATTCGGTAGGGATGTATAATGGATGGATGTATAGATTCCTTTTTTTAGTTGACGATTTTTTCCAGATCGTTCAACAAATTGAAATGAAAATGATAAGATACCATTACTTTATGAATGCGCTGATTAGTTCTTGGCACATAGTTATAATAATTATTCATGGCAGCTCGGATTTAATAGTTGACAATCTCTGATGAAATCTTAAGAAATTTTAAGTATGCTATTATCGGTAATTTGAGCTTATAAAAATAAAAAGGTGTTTTTTTTATATTTTTTTTTAATGACAATGATGAGAGAAGGAGTACACCAAAAAGGTGCAACCCCTAAAGGCCTGGGTTGTCCCCTCCATCGTGAAAAGTAGAAGAAAGAATTTTATGGGCTGGGCTGGGGTCGAAGCTAACTGTGGATACGAGTTTTAAATAGCTGAAGGTTATAAGTCGCGGGAAAGATGGTGGCAGGGAGCGAGTTCCAGTCTCTGGAGGTCATAGGGATAAAAGAGTTGGCGAAATCGCTTGTTCGACTTTTATCCAATTTGACAGCGAAGGGGTGTTGGGCGTTCGAAAACCGCGTGTTTCTCGTAAAGAGGGCTTTAGGGGGGATAATTGATTTCCCCTCGAATGAACAGACACCCTGATAGTATCTGTAGTACAGGGAAAGGGCAGAAACGGTTCTTCGGTGAGCCAGGGAGTCGAGTGAGTTGGTTAGAGCCGGGTCTCCTATTAGTTTAATTGCTCGCTTCTGAATCGCATACAGTGTAGCAAGAGAATGCTTGGAGGCCCCTCTCCATAGATGAGAGCCATATTCGAGACAGGGACGAATTTGAGCCTTTTAAAGTATAAGAAGTTGACTGGGAGTATAACAGCGTCTAGACCTAAATAGGAGACCAAGCTTGCGCGCTGCAGCTTTAGCAGTGGTTGAGATATGGTCATTCCATGAAAGGCCAGACCCTAGAGTTACGCCTAGCATTGAAATTTTATCCCTGAATTCTAGTGAGTTTGAGTCGAATATATGTTTGGGAGGTTTCTGTCGACGTGCCTAGAAATAAGGAAACACTGAGTTTTTACTGCATTGAAGGTGACTAAATTTTGGGATCCCCAGTTTTTAAGTTTGCATTAGTCTAAATTAATTGAGCAGGCAATGTCTGCACGGTTTTTATGCGATGCAGGGGCGTTATGTAGGGTGCTGTCATCTGCGTGACAATGTACCGGATTGGAGGGCAAGTTTAGAAGGTCGTTGATATATAGATAAGAAAAAGCGTAGGAGAGATAACCGATCCCTGAGGAACTCCAGCGTTGGTGTGGAAGAAGAAGATGATATTCCATCGATGACAACCTTAATACTACGGTCTGAAAGAAAACTTTCGAACAACTTACAGAGTTTCGGTGCAAGGCCGCCGGAGGTCAATTTGGTAAGAAGATTTTTGTGCCAGACCATATCGAAGGCTTTTGAAATGTCTAAAGCTACCGCGAGGGTCTCATTCCCGGCCTCCAGGGTTTTGTTCCAGATATGAGTTACATATGCTTGATACCATGATTATGAAGGTGGTTCCCTCAAGGCGAGACCTATCCATTGCACTTGGGATGGGTTGACCCGTGCATTTGTCCCAAATAATAATAATAATACGGACGCGATAATTTTTGGACGTCAAATTTTTTAAATTAATCAATTTATTTATTTTAAAAACCAGGAATAGCTTATTATAAATAATAATGTATATATTAAAATTAAGAAATTTCAATTATAACAAGTTTATTAAATCTGAATTTAGGTACATTTTATAAAATAATCAATTATAATCGTATATAGAGTAAACCTTGGGCTGATGCGATATCGATAGCTCACTCTTTCTTTTCAAACGATCAATATCAATTAGTTAAGGCTTTTACAATAAGTTGAATAAAATGCATTATCAGCTTTTGTTCGGATAACGAGCACAAAATCATTAATAGCATAAGCTTTATTGTTTGATATTAATATTATACCAGAAAACTTTCTCTTAATTGAATAGCTGATCTTTTCATAAAAAATGTTAAATTAATTTATTTTTTATTTACACTATTGATGATGTATACACAATACATATTTTAAGAAAGGTCTATTTTAGTATTCAAGCTGAACAAATGACTGGAAAGTATTAGGGGAAATCCCAACACCAGCCCTAAGGAAAATCAAACGAGGGGACCATCATTATTTAAGAAGGAGTGATTATCAGGCAAGTGCTTGAAGAACTAATCACTTTAATAACAGTGAAGTAGCTTAAAGTGGAGAAGAGAGAAGTTAACAGTGTTCTTCACAGTTTAGGTTAAGATGTCTAGTGTCCACAAGACGTGCTAAAGTGTATAATTTCCCGAAATGCTTCTTTTTAGTAAATAATTATTACCAGGGATGGGAAAAACAACTAGAAAAAAATTAGCAACCCCGGTTGCAGATAATTTATTTCTCGTTTTTTTCTGGAACCTATTTCTTATCATTTTTTTTCTTTAAGGCAACAACAAAAGAAATCGCATGACCAGAAGATGTAACACCTATGATAGTCTCTCACATTTTCGAAAATAATTCAAAGGAAAGGGTGAAAATGAAGATGTTTTTGAACCAGAGTTTTAAAAACTGAATTCCAGTACCAAGAACTCCTGGGGGATAGGCGTAGTGACGAATGATTTGCTTAGTTACCTTTACAATTTGACTGTGAAGGGATTTTGGGAATCTATAACCGCTTTTGATGGAATTATTAATTTAAAATTTTAATTTAATCTCATCGGAGTCCATCCTAAAAAAACCTGCAACGTTGGGAGATTTTATCCATATCTGTTTGAAATATTTATTTCTTTATTATTAATTAGATACCAGTGGCAATATATTGACTTAAAATCAAAAATAGCCTTTGATTCTCATTTAATACTTGAGGAATAAGAATTCTTCATTTGATTTTTTATTATTTCGGTCATTATGTGTTGTCCCCTGCTGAATGCAAATAAACATATGCCTACATATTATATATAATTTACCACATTTTTTAAAACTATAGTTTTCGAATGTTTTACCTTCATAATCAATATTCTATCTCTTATTTCACATGGGTTGAAATACCCGATTGGATATATGTAAATTCGTTTTCTTGTAATAGTAACTTGGTCACTCAATAAACATATCTATATTTTTTATATCGATTGAATACAAGAAGGCGCGACAAGAAGATGCTGTCCCTATAGATCTCGAAAGAGCCTTAGATTATCGAAGAGAAGAAGAAATTTATCAAGAGAAAGGGTGGAGGCGTAAGGTGATTGTTTACCACTGGGTGTGTTGAATTTTTGAAGAAATGTCGGAAAAGTCAAAAGCTGAGAGAAAGTACCACTTCCCCTAAGTCATCGGGACAAACGTATTGGAAAATGAAGGGGTCGGACACATTTTCAATTTATCCGTAAAGGGATGATGAGAATCGGCGAATCGCGTGCTACGCCCAAAACAGACTCTGAGGGTAATTATTGACTTCAACATATCAGAGCAGTATATGCTTATTTTCATCAGGCAGAGACAAACCTCATTGATTTCTCATTATGTTTATTTATGTTCGCAAATGTACTCCAAAAAATGGTTTTTGCTTAACCCATCAAATAGGGAATATTTAAATACTCTTAAATTGAAAGTTTTTTGTTGTCGAGAGTAGCAGAATTTTTATAAATTGAAGGAGACAATAAAAGAGTGTGTGTTCTGCTGAAATTATAAATTTTTAATTTATTTATAAAGAGACTATAGTTTCGAAAGCTTTGCCCTCTTCATCAGTATACTTTACTTTACCTTACTTTCACTAGAGTTTTCTTTTTAACACACACTTTTGTTTTTCTTTTTCTCTTCTTTTGTTTTATGTGAA
Source organism: Forficula auricularia (assembly GCA_024734495.1). Taxonomy (NCBI): domain Eukaryota; kingdom Metazoa; phylum Arthropoda; class Insecta; order Dermaptera; family Forficulidae; genus Forficula; species Forficula auricularia. The sequence continues at coordinate 12,017,852 of JALMQS010000074.1, forward strand.
TTCTTTTTTTTTTACTGCTCATATGAGGCAAACTGCCTCAGAGCACTGTGTAAAGATAAAACTATAAGATTGAATTATGAATAAAATTATTATTAATTATTATTACAATTGATTCACAGTAATTAATGTATATAAGTGTGAGTGGGAATCAATTATAATAGACTGATGAAGAGGGCAAAGCCTCGAAACTATAGTCTCGTTATAAATAAATTAAAAATTTATAATTCCAGCAGAAGACACACTCTTTTATTGTCTCCTTATATAAATACGTCTTGCTCAACAAGTTATCTTATCATTTTTAAATTGACATCCTTTGTAAGTTTCTAGCATTTTTTTTCTTCCCCTATATTTATTTGTTTTAATAATCTGTAAAAATATTTCGAAGAGGCTGATTACTTTCGATGAAAATTAATATTATTTTAGTTATAAACTAACAAACCCTTGTTAAGTATACATTTTGTTTTATTTAAGAATATCGTAATTACCAAAGACGTTTTGAGATGGAGTCCCCTCGTAGGAGAGACATAATCATCATCAGGATGAGTAGTCAAGAGTGGTTTGATTTTGACCCCATAACCCAACTCTTTCCCACTCTAAACGTCCCGCAACCCAAAATCCAATATATTTTAGAATAGGGAATTTCACAAAATTTTGGTGGTTTATTAAAAAAATATATAAACATTTTTCATATTATTTCTTCCCTTTTAAAACAAAAGACGCCTTTTTTCCTAAAACTACAGCCGTATTATATTCACGGCTATGTATTTTGATTTATTTTTTCGTAATTTTTCAATTATATCTATGATAAAACAGTAAATTATTTAAAAATTGATAAGCTTAAAAAATATCATGTAATTTCCACATCGCCGGTATTGTTTAGCCTCTGTTATGTATTCTTTCAATTACTATATGAAAAATAATGGGAAAATAAAATTTGAATAAACCTGGATTAAAATTTTCCAAACATTTTATTAAAGAGCGTGTATTATATTTGCGAACGTGAGCTAGTTCAATGGGGAGATTGTTTTGACAAACAATTCGTTCAATGGACACGCCCTTAGGCAACAGCAGAATAGAAAAATATCATCACCGGGTGCCTGAGTTAATCCACTAAAGACATATTTTATTTGGAACACGACCAAAGAAAATATTCACTTATCGAATAAACGCCCGGAAATTGGGCTTTATTATCCTATACTTTATTCTTGCTTAACAGATTAACAATTCCATTGTTAGGAAGGTATGGACATCTTCTATTATATATTATAATATATGTATATGTTGGGTATGTTCAAAATAGCGGGAGCTGCTGCTATAAATTTCGTTAAATTCAAATTGTTTAAAAATATTTATTTATTCCATCTCTTTGACAAAATTTAAAATGCGTTTTCACCTGTTGAATATATGCTTTACTATAGAAATCAATCGCGGAATTTCTCAAAATAAAATTTAATGGAATATAATTGTTATTATATATTCATTTCATAAATTAAATAAATTATTAGATGAAATAATTGAAAGTAATGGAAGGCAGCCCAGGGGTAGTGAGGAAAGAAAAAATTAACACATATCCAAATAAGGTGTAATTTATTGGATTCCTTCCTCCTTTCCTTTCAAACCGACGGCGACGTTTCGGAGGATTCTTCCCTCCTTTTTCAGTGTTTCAAGGGGTCATTGAGGGAAACAAATAAAATGCTTCCTTCCTTTCTCCACAGGAGTGTATAAAATTTTTTTTTATGCTTCTGCTAAGGAAGAAAAAAGTTTTAAACACTGCTGTGGAGAGAGAAAGGAATCATTTTATTTGTTTCCTTCATTGACCCCTTAAACCCCTGAAGAAGGAGAGAAGAATCCTCCGAAAAGTCGGTTTGAAAGGAAAGGAGAAGGAATCCAATAAATTACATCTTATTATTTGGATATGTGTTAATTTTTTTCTTTCCCCACTAACCCTAGGCTGCCTTCTATTACTTTCAATTAAAAGTTCTACCAGTCCGTCTCTCTGCAGAGAAAATTTCCTGCAAATAAATTACATGAAATTTTTAAAGTTGACACGTATGGAAAAGTGTTGTAAACGTGAAAATAGGATTTTTGGCTGTAAGTTTCTCGCAAAATACTTATGACACTTGATAAGTATTTACACCGATTTAGATAAATTTTAATCCGACTGAAATAAAGGAATGGGATTTAAATTAGGCGTTTCGAAAAAAAATTTAATCGCACTTATCTCGTATACGGTATGTCTCAGAGCTTTGGAATTTGAAACTTGAGATATCTACGGCTAGAAGAAATACTCTATGTTTTTGATTGAAATTATAGAACCTAGTGTATTTAGTCTAAGGAACTTTTGGCTCTTTTCTGGTTTTTTCAAAACAGCTTAGGAGGAACCCAAAATCAAGAAGTTTGAAAGAAGAAAATTGATTATTTAAAATAAAGGAGAAACAAATGTGAAAGTCGTGTGGTACCCATACCAGCTGATTTTTTTTAAACTTGAAGCCTAAGGGCTTGTTTTCAATGCTATTTTTTATCAAAATATTTTCAGATCTTTTTGAGAAATTAAAATAAACGAATAAATAAACAGGTACTTAAATTAATTACTCTTAAACAAATATGAGATACGGATACTCGGGTTCAATTCCCGAGGATGAGAAAACGACTTTTCTTCCATATAATTAAAAATAATCCCTTCCATCTCAGATCTAGTAGATGGAACCTATTGTGGTTTTCTTTGAAATTTTAAGTCTGCTTCTATTGGCAATTTGGTCTTATGGGTCTTATGTCTTTTTTCAACTTTTATATTTCAATATAACGGTTGTCATTAAAAAAAATAATTAAACATTATATTAATACCCAACATTGCTGCTACTATTTCAATTAATTTTACGGTGTAGTACATGCTCGAGAAATTAATTAAACAATATTATATTCCCATACCGAAATCGTTGTCTCTTAGACTCTTAGTTTACGACTTTTTTAGTTCAAATTTTTGTTGTGATATTTTTCATTTTATCAATCTATCCTTGATGAATCCTCCCGAAATAGTATTTTAAAAAGAGAATTCTATTCTACTATTCGACAAAATGAACTATTCTGTAAAGATCTGTTTAAATTGTTCCAGACAAAACTCGATTTGTATTTCAGATCTAGGTAAAAAATACGTCACTCAGTTACCTCGATGAAATCAGCTCAGACTGTCTGTCTGGATTCCGTTAAGTAGTAGTTATAACTTAAAAACATAAAATAGTAAAAAGTTCATTATAGCGTCAAATTTTTTTTATTTTCCAAAAAAAGCTGATTGATTGATTCTGGATACTCTAGATCAGGGGTTCCCAACCGGTGGTACGCGAGAACGTTTCAGGTGGTACGCGTGAGTGATGTGAGCAATCACACGTTTTTATGTTTTTAAGTGAAAAAAATCATGACATGAAAAAATTGTTTGCTGATGAAGAATGGTTGTCAAGATTGGCCTATCTAGCCGACATTTTTGACAAACTCAACACACTGAACTTGGGACTTCAGGGACCAAACACAACAGCCTTCACAGGCAGTGACAAAATAAACTCCTTCAATAGAAAGTTGGTCCTGTTTTGTTCACAAATACAGGAGGAGAATTTATTTGCATTTCCCACTCTATCATCATTTTGAAATATCTCCTACACCAGATGTGGTTGCAGATATCATTGTTCACTTGGAAGGCCTTCAAAAAAGCTTTAAGAAGTATTTCTCTGAAGATTATTAAAAAATGGACTGGACCAGAAATCCTTTTTCGGGAACCTCACCAAATGAATTGGAACTAAAAGAAAGTTCCTACAGAAGATCTTACAGAAGATAGTTCCATGAAAGATTATTTTAAAGAGAAATCTTTAATTAACTTCTGGATCGGATGTAAAACCGAGTACCCTTTGATCTTCCGGCAAGCTCTGCTATTTTTGATGCCATTTGTTACGAGTTACTTGTGTGAGAGTGGATTTTTTGAACTCTTGTACATATATAAAAATAAACATAGAAGCAAAATAAGTGTTGAAGAGGACTTAAGAATGAAGATAAGTTCCATTACTCCTAATGTTGATATTTTAATCACAGGAAAACAACAACAAGTTTCGCACTAAAGACTATAAAAGTATATTTTGTATGATGATTAATTTTTTGCTGAGTTTGTACTAATTTTTTATTTGTATGTTTTTAGACCTATGGGTGTTAAATAAAACTGTAAATTAATACCATTTTAATCTTTTTATTTCTCCTTTATTATAAACATGTTATAAATAAACAAATATCTTACCATTAAATATGAAGTTTTCTCAAGATTTTAATTTAAAAAGCCTTTGAACACTTTTAGAAGAGTAAATATTATACGTTTATTAAAATATTTATGTCTGGTGGTAAGCCAAAATTTCTCAAAATGTCAAGTGGTACGCAGGTGCAAAAAGGTTGGGAACCCCTGCTCTAGATTCAGAAAGTTCGGAAAATAAAATTGAAAAAAATCGAAATATTGCTCTTGAAAAGTTATAAGATTGTAGCAGAGGGGTGAACCGCGGCCTAATATCATGTTCACCTACTTCCACTTCCACTTTCATTTCCAAGTAGAAAACAATAGATGAAGGGGAATTACCTAATAAATTCCAAAATAATTCCACATAATTACAAAGACGTGTACACCTAATTCCAATCGCGGTTCACCCCTCGGATGTAGCAAATTGAATTAAAATTTGGTTTAGAAGATCTTATAAATTCAAGTTTCAGCAGGTAGCTGATTATAATTTGCCATATAACCAAAATTCACAGAGAGTAAAATCATTATTGTAAAACTAACTTGAAATTGATATTTAAACTTTGTTCCAAAGCTTGAGTTGTTTACCATAAAAGAATTTATTCTTTTTGATTTTAAATCGATTCTTCCACGTTTTCAGTAGAAGTTGCCATTAATAGTCAAAACATCAAAAATGGAATGCAATAAGGTTTTCCTCTAGTATTAGATAAGAATCGATTGTTATTTTTGATTTTAAGTCGATTCCTCCATGTCTTCCGCAATGGTTACCAATAATAACCGAAACGTAAAAAATCCAATGTAGTATTGTTATTTCTCAAGTATTAGATGAGAATCGACACTATTTTTGAATTTAATTCAACATGGACTGCAAATTGCAAGTGATATCTGATTAATAATAAATGAATAAACATATTAATATTTCAAACGACTTTAGATAAAGCTTAGCAACGATTCGTTCCAGTTTATTTGTTTTAAAATTATTTTAATTTAAATCTTATCTCTTTTTGTACGACTATTTCAAAATATTTCCTCTTTTTTGACGAATAAATAGGTAGCAATGAATCAAATTTGATTTAGCTTAATGCTTCTTCAAATAAAATCTACCATTCAGTATTATCCAGAGCTGTTTGGTCAAATAGAAAGCATATATGTATAAATTTCATTGAACAATATCTGCATATGAGAGATATAGCTTCTATAGAGAGCGTATCAATAGCGACTTAATTCGGTTCCGGTCCAGCCCTTCGGATCTCTCCTCATCAATTTATTAATCCCTTCAGCATTTATAGATTCCAATTAATCCAAATGATTAGGCAGTTATAATTTAAGACCACTAAGTGAAAGGATAGTTGTTAGTGGGTTAATTCGGAACTTAGCCCCATACAGGAACCGGGTGCCTTGGGCTCTTCCCTGTCTTTGGGCATTGATCCAGAAGGCTACAGGGCGTTATCGCGTTCTGCCAGCCACAGCTCCAATTGGCTGTCTTTTGCAGCAGTCTTCAGGCCTTTTCATCCTCAATTAGTCGAGAAACTCATCAATCTACTTTTGTTTTATGTATTTTATATGGAGAATAAAATGACTTTTACTATAATAGATGCGTAAACATTGAAATAGTTATTGCTTTAGGAATAAATCTACACGAAACAATTGAATAATAAATAATACAAATAATAATTAAAAAATAGGCCAGCCATAAAACGATAAAACTACATTATATGAACTCAATTAAATAAGCTGACGTGTTCTGATGTGGCCATCCACTTGACTTTACCATATAACCTTGCCCCTCACTTATATTTAATATTTAATACAATTATTTATAATCATGTAGGGGTGGGGGGTTATTTTTTGCATTTTTAAACCTCTGGGGGTCCACTGATTATGTATACAAAATTTGGTTGAGTTTGGTACAAGGGCCTAGATTTTCATTTTTTGACCCCCCCCCCCCCCCATGTCGGGTGGTTAATTTTTGGATTTTTAGTCTTTTGGGGTCCCAATGATTATGTATTCAAAATTTCGTTGAGTTTGGTAAATGATCAAGATTTTCATTTTTTGACCCTACCCCCCACCCCATTTTGGGTAGTTAGTTTTTGCATTTTTAGATTTCTGGGGTCCCACTGATTGTGTATACAAAATTTGGTTGAGTTTGCTCAAATGGCCTAGATTTTTAATTTTTAACCCCCCTCCACCCACCTTAATTTTGGGTCGAATGCACCAAAATCTAATCAGCTCTTAATCTCAATGGACCAAAACTACGTATGAAGTTTGGTTTCGATATTCAAACTAGTTTTTGAGCTAGCTCGTCCACAAAATTTGGTAACGCACAGACTAACTAACTAACTAACAGACATTTTGACCCAACAATTATTATCTCGAAAAATATAATTTTTTCGATTTTCACTTATTAGGGCTTTTTTGTAAACCGAAATGCCATGGTTTCGCTCAATTATTTTAATCAAAATAATTTCAACCGTTTTTGAGATATTTCGAAAAAAAGAAGGAAAAAAACCACTTTTTTCATGCACGATTACAATACTTGACCATACCCTGTATGGTAAAGTAAAAAATTCTACAGATTATGTACTCTGAAAGTTTTCGGTACCAGAATATTATTTTAAAACTAAATTGACAGAGTTGGTTCACATCAAGTAAGGAATCTAGACACGGCAGTGTGTCAGCAAATTTCGGAAAAACGGGCGGCGCAGCGGCCATGTGTATATTTACCCCTAGTAGCACAATGTTTCAAACTATATAGTTACTATATAGTTTGAAACATTGTGATACTAGGGACACGAACCATTTCAAGCTACTTTAGGCCCCCCATAACTCAAAAACTATTAGACCTACACACTTGAAATTTTGCATTCCTAATTCCCTCTAGAACACCTAGAATCACATATTTCATGAATAAATCTTTTATAGTTTTTGAGTTATTAAACTCTGGAAGGCGCCATTTTTAACACTGACTGACATATAAAAAACCTAAAGTACTTCCACTGATCCTGGTAGAGATACTGGTAGAGTATGAGCTACAATTAAATGAAAAAATCGAAAACGAGAAACTTTTCCTTATTCAGGACTTAAAATGAAGTGGTGAAATTTATTATAGGCTTATTTAACATATAGTAAAAATACAATCAAGCTAGAATTCTGAAATTTGGCATACTGGTAAAGCTTGGAACATTAATAAAGGAGAAAATTGAAAAACCGAAACTTTCCCTTCTTCCTGACCGAAATGAAGGGGTGAAATTTATGAAAAACCAACCGGGCTTTAAACAGATATTTTATGAGAAATATTTAATCATTATTAATATAAATGTTTAAGTGTAATTATTTAAATTAAAGGATAAAACTTTTAAAAATTAATGATATTTGACCAAAAATATAACTGTGATAAAGGGGCCAAATTCGGTACAAGCGGCTTCGCCGACAAAAGAGTTGAAGTCTAAACGGGTACCAAGTTCCATAGCAGTTGCTTAAATCATAGCTATAGGGATGTACAACCTTCTTCAATTGATTTAAAAACAAAGTTACGTTCTTTGATATTAAATTTATAACTTGGCAAGTTTTATATCCAACTAAATTGTTTGTAGTATAAAATAGAACAACTAGCAAAGCTAAATTTTAAGCTTGTATTAAATATCATCACGTTAAACATAAGTTATTGACTATCATAACTTACCAAGGTATAAATTTAATATCAAAGAACGTAAGAAATTTTCTTTTAAATCAATTGAAGAACGTTGTACATTCCAATAGCTATGATTTAAGCAACTCCTATGGAACTTGGAACCCGTTTAGATTTCAACTCATTTGTCGGCGAAGCCGATTGTACCGAACTTGGCCCCTTTTTCATATTTATCTTTTTGGTCAGAGATCTTTTACATTTTGAATAATTTCATCTTATAAATTTAATTAAATTTATTATTATACTCTCTGTTCAAAATTGCCACAATTTTTCACCATGGTCAAATCAGTCATTTTATCAACGAACTCGGACCCCTATAGTCGGCATTTGCAACTACACTCCCCACCAACATTTTTTCTCTCGAAACCCCGGCGACAGCGCCAAACCATTCTTATACTATCAACCACCAAATGGTAAACATCACTTAGAATTACTCTGTGTGCTATTCGCTAGGCTTATATGAGCCTAAAGGTAAGAATGTTCTGATAGCTAAAATTCATATCTTATAAGTGTTCATATCTTTAATTATTTTCTCTCTTTTATCCTGAAGGTTACTCAATGTATATGTTTTGTCGTCCGCTCGATTGATGAAGCAAAAAACATATACAAACCCATGCCCAGAAACCACTCAAGGTTTTCTTTAATATCGCTATGCCGCGCTTAGCAAAATATGTTTTTTGGCACCCGCTGGCTTGGTGACCAACACAACTTATATGCTCCTTTGCCCACCCAGCCGGCAAGAATCACACCCAAACTTTTCCGGGCAAGTAGCCCCGGACTTGGAGCGTCGAGCATAGACGCCCAGCACACGCCCACGCAGCGTATTCAATTTTACGCAAGGCATCGTGGAACGGGAACCAGGCTACCAATGGTCTGTACCATTCCTCAACAGTCTTAATCAATCCACCACACTCCATATTATCCAAACCTTCCCTTTGTTGATTTCTGAATAAATTTTATATATAAACGTTAAATTGTTTTACCTTTTTATTTCATCCAATTTTGAAGAGAGAGAGGACCTTGTCTTCCCTCCATTTTTGTTCTTTTACAGAAAATCATATATGTATAATATTGGTAAACTAGATAATCAAACCAGCAGCCCCTATCGAAACATTTATTTCATTATAAAGTAAAATAACAGCTTCCTTGAGGCCTTACAAACCTCATAACAAAAAGGAGCGATACTTTCAAACACTCTCAAAAATAAAATGGTCATTCAATAATTGAAAAATGAAAATAATTTAAAACAAAAATTATTAAAGTATATATTTTACTAGATAATTATAAAATTTCTTAACAACTGGACAGACAAAGACAATAACAAAAAGAGAATAAGTTAAGTATTAAAGCCAGATGCTGGAATATATGGATAGGTCAAGCGAGGAGAGGCAAACAAATATGCAAGGAGATATAAAAGGAAAGTGCTGAACATGAGGAAGAATGTGAAGATTTGGGAAGAGTAATAGGAATGGATATTAGGCACTGGTGGAAGGGTTTCAGGGGACAAATGGACGACATAAATAAGACAGATAAAGATTCGAGGAAGAATAGAAGAAACGATGAAGATGACGAATTGATAAGGGATAAGACAACAGGAAGGCAGAAGACGTGAAGAAAAAGAAAAAACTTAAATGCAACAAATAAAATAATAATAACTTAAAAATCAAATTAAATCCACTAAAAGGTATAAAATAATTATCTTATTTAGTTACAACTAAACGACGAAATATTAACATGAAATTACTTTTTGAAATCGGTGCCAAACAAACTATACCTATAAGAGGGCGTACCCGCCAAACGTACTAAGTAAGATCCGTCAAGTGAGATTCATAAAATGTATATGTTTGGCACCGACTCCAAAAAGTAATTTCATGTTAATATTTCGTCGCTTAGTTGTGACTAAATAAGATAATTATTTTATACCTTTTGGTGGATTTTATTTTATTTTTAAGTTATTATTATTTTATTTGTTGCATTTAAGTTTTTTGAAGTCGGTTTTATTTTTTTTTTATAAAAATTATTTTTCTTTTTCTCTTTTTAGTGATGTTATTAATAGTGACTTAATATAATACCTTGCATGCATCTCGTAAGAGAAAGCGTCGGGCGAATGAATCAGAAAATGATAATAAAATTCAATTCATAAATATAGAAATTCTCTCGAAACGTTTGCGGGTTTTAAATGAATGTTATAAGATTTTTTTATAAAAGATTTTATTTACCATAATTTCGATTATTTGCTCATAAGAATTGGAGATTTACGTTATTTCGTTGATCATATCATCAGAGCTTGAGCAAATTAATATGGCACCATCTCTAAGATACCCCCTTTCCAATAAAAGAGAATCATCGAAATCGGTTCATAAACAAAGAAGTTAGGCCTGAACAAACCTAACAAAAAAGGTCTAATACCAATGAAAAAAAACGGGACCAATCGGAAGATAGACTGAACCCAATGCAAATTTTTTTTTTCAAAATCGGTTCACAATTGGAGGAGATATGAGGTAACATAGACACAAAAAAAAAAAAAAAAAATCAGCCGAATAGAGAACCTCCTCCTTTTTTGAAGTAGGTTAAAAAGTAAATTGAAAGTTTATTTTTCAGAGGGTAGCAGAATTTTTATAAATTGAAGGAGACAATAAGAGAGTGTATCTTCTGCCGGAATTATAAATTATAAATTTATTTATATCGTTATAAATAAATTAAAAATTTATAATTCCAGAACTCTTTTATTGTCTCCTTCAAAAAATCAAACGCCTAAAAGGGTTATAATTAACATTTTATATCTCAATGTAAATAATTTAAAAATTTAAATGGATGAATAATTAATTGAGCAATTATATATATACAAGGGCGTATCTAGCTGTTTTGTTAGGGGGGGGGGGGGGCCCCCCATGACTAAGATATAACTACGGATTACAAATAAATTAACTAAAATAAATTTAGAAAAACTAAATTAATTATAAGAAAGAAAATTATTAATATCCATTTTCTCTTCATTAGTTAATTTTCAATAAGTATTTATATTTTAAGTTTTTTAGAATCTTTTTGCGTCTAGGAAAAGGAAGAGGGCGTCGCTGCCTCTTCTGACCATACTTACCATATATAAATATATTATGTACCTATATCATTTCTTATTTTGAATTTTTTTTTTTATTATTAAATAAATAAAGTTTTTTAATGAAAATAATCTCTAAAGGTTTATTAAATATTTATCCAAACGTTTCGAGGGAAATTTTCCCCTTATTTAAAATTTGAAAATATTTGCTTTAGGGAGGAAAAATTCCTCAAAATGTATTTATTTAATTTAATTTCTTATAAAATTAATTGTAAAATTTTTATAATTATGTCGGTTAAATATATCTTGTAATTAGGTATAATCCACGAAAATCAGTTACAAAAAAAAAGATCTTGGAGGGCTTAAATAATTCTTAATAGTATAAACTATTAAGCTATTCACTGACCAAAAATTGAACATTGGCTGGCTGTTCTAAAAACCATTTGCAAATGGCATATTAATGTCACACTTCAAAGCCGCCTGGATAAAAGTCAGTTGGGCATTTATATTGAACACTCTGAATTGCTGGTTGCGTCAGTATTAGATCTACATTTCAGATTTAACACAATTTTTAAAATGATAAATAATTTAAATCCTTATATTTCATTATCAAATACATTATTTCCATTGATATATTACATACAATTCTCTCTCTCTCTATATATATATATCTTTAGTCACGAATATAACACTAGATGCAGAAATGATCTGAGGATAAATGCCAGTTGTTTGTCTGTGACATTGAAAAGCCCAGTTAATAACGTCATAAAAATTTATAATAAGGTACCTTTAGAAATTAAGAGATTGCCAACGCTCTTTCTTTTGAAGACAAAACTAAAATGCTTCTTGCTAACTCTAAATCTCTATAGACTGGACTAGTTGTAGGCATAATTTATAATTTGTGAATTAAGATATATTTTTGTATTTGGGTGTTGTTCTTTTGTTTTCTTTTTTATGTTAAAGAAAAGAAAAAAAATGTTAATTTTAACTATTAATCTTTATAAACTTAAGATATATTTGTATATTTGTGTGCTTTTGACCTTTGTTCTTTGTTGTACTTCTAATGCATGAGAATCACAATTTTGTAATTCTAAAAACTTTTTGTATACTGTATTTGTATTGACAGTCTATTCAAAAATAAATAAATATTCCTATATATGTATTATAATAGTACCAGCTGCAAGGCCCATCTTCGGTGGGCTTCTTGCTAGCTAGCGGCCAGCGAACCGTCGCTCAACATCACTCCCCGAGACAGAGTCAAATTCTTGTGAACGACTGTCGTTGTGGAACATTTCAGAATGTTCCCGAAGTTTTTAGAAGATTCCAGAAAGTCTACGGTAGATAGAGTACACAGGCCCCCTGCGGAGCCATAAGTGAACAAAACCGGACAAACCAATTGAGTCCGTTACTGCTTTATTATAAAGTATTGATATCAAAGAAAAAATTATTTATTGATTGTATATAAAATATTAAAAAATACAAATCTTTAACAAAACAATCAAGAACACGTTTGTTATCAACCAAACGTTTGAGAGAATTTCTCCCTTTTTCAACAGTAAATTAAAAAAAAAAATAAAAAAAAAAAATTGCTTCCTCTAAAATTTAGAAAACAACACTAAAATATTAAATATTCTTATATAGAGAATTGTACAGATTATATAAAAACTATTTAATACCTTAGTGTTGCTTTCTAAATTTTAGATGAAGCAACTTTTTTTTTAGAAAATTTACCATTGAAAAATGGAGGAATTCTCCCGAAACGTTTGTTTGAGAATAAACGTGTTCTTGATTGTTTTTTAAAGAATTGTATTTTTTAATATAATAATACAGATCGTTTTTGTGCAAAAATTCAAAGTTGAGAAGTTAAGAGATGGAATATTTCTTGGTCCCTCGAAACTATTATACCATATATAAATTTGTTTTTAAAAATAGATGTGTGAATATTATGTAATGGAAAGTAATCAATATTCTGGCTACATATTTAAACTAATAATTATGAAATCATAAAAAGTAAGAATTTACGAAATGAAGAAATTTCTCAAAAAATACGATTAAAAAAAAAAAAAAAAAAATTTAGTGAAAACAGAATTTTAATATCACGAAAAAGCATTTGATATAAAAGACTGTTTTTTTGAGATAAAGTTTTTTTGTACGCGATAAATCATTCGGAATGCGTTCTGTTATGGAAATTCGTTTCTTACTGGGAAGCATTTTTTTTCATTATCATGTTACCAAAAATATACATATTCATATCATTAGGCAAAATTATATTCGTAAATAAAAAATTTCTGCCTTCTTATTATGATGAAAGCTCTGATTGCATATGTTCACTAAGGCTAAGCATCATATGTATGATTAATTCTTAAGTTCTCAATTATTTTTGGAAATATAAAAGAGTCTCCGAACAAAAATTTTAATGAATGCTGGCATATAATATATGTTAACTGACCGAAAAAAATTCCATTCAAGAATAAAATCGTTTTTTTCTCTGTTGGAATCCTCCATTGGAAAAGTCTTGTGTATTATCTTGTTCTATAGTCTCTTGGCTTTTTCCATTCAATCCATCAAATTGCTTGTTTGTTCCCTCTGCAACCCCTTCATCCCTCTTATGTCGTCGACATTGTCGAGAAGGAGGACAATCTCAGGTTACTTGAACTCGAAAAAAAAAAACAGAGGGCGGTAGGCGCCTGTTATTCTTAGAGGGTTATGGTAATCCGATCTTTTGTTTAAGGTAGTACATTCTAAACGAAGAGTCAACGAAAGACTAGAGTGACTTGAACTTTTGCATAATAAAGAATAAAAATCCAACAATTAATTGCTAAACGCATACCAGAAAAATTTCGTTCTTTTTGGGTTCCGTTTAAAAAGTAAAACTGTCTCTTTTAATGTCGGTTTGATGTTTATCTGTCTATTAGAGCATTGTATGGTAGTTCGTAAACTAAAGAAGACATAAACTTGAAATTTAGAATTTATACTAATATTAGAGTGGTTTTAGCGAAAATGGGGAATTTCAAATTATGCGAAAATCAACGGGACAACCCGGAGCCTTATTCGTATAGATAAAAAACTATTAACTGTAAATTTTGAGCAATATCGAACATCGCGTAAGTAATCGAGCCCTAGCCCTGTAAAGTTTGAAAAAGTACGAGGATAAGTCAAAAATTACTTACACTTTTCGTTCTACAAGTTTATTAAACTAAGATAGGTGTACAACAGATACATTATTTTTATATATACTCTCCACCTTTAGCAATGCACTTGGTCCAGCGAGCCACAAGCTTCCGGATGCCTTCCTGGTAGAAGGTTTTCGGTTGGCCATGAAGCCACATTTGCACCGCATCCCGAGCACACTCTTTACTGAATTTGAGTTCGTCGTGGATAATGTGATAGGCAGAACCGTAACTAATGTTTAAAGAAGATGCTACCTTATCTATGGTAGCTCGCCTATCTGCTGTAATCATCTCTTGAGCTCGCTGAATGTTGTCGTCAGTGGTCGAAGTTGACGGTCGCCCAACTTCCTCTTTTTGTGTTACGCTCGTTCGGCCACTTTTAAACATTTCGATCCATAAAAAACGTTTTTACGAGATAAAGCACTTTCCTCGTATTGTGACAAAAGTCTCAGGTGAATTTCAGCACCTTTCACACCCCCTGACCACAAAAATCTGACCACTCCTCGTTGTTCCTCTTTGGTGCAATCTGACAGAGCTGACATGCTTATGCTGTTGTAGCTAGACGACAACTGACGCGATCGTGATTAAATTCCACACACATAACCACAGACGCGCCAACTCAACGCATGCGCATGCGGCCGCCTTCTATCTTAGTTTAATAAAGTTGTAGAACGAAAAGTGTAGGTAATTTTTTACTTATTCTCGTAGGTTTTTCATTTTGGTTCAACCTAATATTAAACGGTTAAATGGCCAAATTATATATTATATCGATAGAGGACGTTAATACGAATTCAAAACATATTTATTTATTGAAATAGAACTAAAATTGTCGGAGTTTTTATTATTAACCATTGAAGAGTATCGCAAAAAATATTCGAATTTTAATAAAATGATATATACAAAATTTTGAAATATACAAACATGATGTAACCTAAAAATTCATAACTCCGTCAATTTTAGTCTGATTTCAATAAATAAACATTTATAATTTGGCCATTTAATATTAGGGT
This sequence comes from Forficula auricularia, assembly GCA_024734495.1. NCBI lineage: Eukaryota > Metazoa > Arthropoda > Insecta > Dermaptera > Forficulidae > Forficula > Forficula auricularia. The sequence continues at coordinate 12,033,039 of JALMQS010000074.1, forward strand.
GCACCAAAATGAAAAATAGGGAATAAACCGATTTTTACAAACTTAAGAGGGCTAGGGCTCTGTTACGAGATATTCGATGTGGCTCAAAATCTACAGTTATTAGTTTTTCATCTATACAAACAAGTTTCCCGGTTGTCCCGTTGATTTCTACATACTTCTAAAATAAGAACCACTCGAATATGTATTTATTTCCTAGCAAATCAAACATCATTTTAAAATTTTAATCGAATGATTATTTTGTGGAGGGTCGACTTTTTTGATGGATCAAAAATAAAAAAATAAAATTTTCATCATAGATCCTAAGGTTTCCTTGTAAAGATCTCATTAAGTAGAATTATGATTAATTAAAAAAAAATGAGGCATTTTTAGGAGACAATTGTATGAGCCAAATTTCTATCAACTAATTGAAAATTAAAATTCTGAAAAAATTCTCAAAATTAATTCATTTTCTCTTGTCAACGAGAAATAAGAAAGAATTTGATATCTCAGGTATTTTGGAAGATATACTAATTTATCTACTGCCTCCCAGTCTTTGGTAGGGACTACGTATTGAATTCACGAAGAGACGAGTCATTCAGCTAGGAGAATAATTATATATATATATATAAGTTATCAAACCATCGGAATGGGCGCCCGACCCGCACTTGGCTGGGTTAATTTATACTTACCTAGACTAAGTGTAGCATTAAAAAACATAAATCTTTGAATCCGACGTAAATGCACGGTGGTTGTCAAACTAAATTTGCTGTTACTTCTACTGAATATTAACAAGAATCCCAGAGTTTCAAGACCGTATGTCTATCTACAAGAAAAATTGTTAGTAAACCATGCAGACCCTTGGCAACACACGGAAAGAACGAGAGAGAAGTCAAAACAGAAAAGATTTTAAATAATAAAAGTCAACTACTACGGGCCCCATGGCCTGTTCGAGAGATTAGTGTTGGCTCTGGATTAGCATCATAATATAAATTTTATATTCTGTTTTAATTAATTATTTTTATCAATTTTCTCAAAATTCAAGATTGCACTTTCATGGTTTTGCTTAATTCCCTCTGTTCCATACTAATTATAGCATTAAAATTTGAATTTTTATTTAAATCATACATAATTAATTATAATTGTTTATTGAACACGAACATATAATACAATATAACTACGACGTTTCGATCGTCTTATTCTGCGATCTTTCTCAAGAATGAGCATTGAGCACCCACTCCGATTTTAGGTTGTTCCATACATAATTAATAGTAGCAAAAGAAAATAAACATTGAACGCAACATTTATTATCAAAACACTAAATTAAATTAATCAATAAATTAAAAATATAACTCCTAATTTGTGTTATATATGTTTCAGTAAAAACCCGTTTTTTAGTAAGAACGGGTTCTCACTAGTTAAAACGCGTTCCATTGATTACCTTTGTGGCAACTAAAATTTACTGATGTAGGTTGAGTTCGGACCAAAGTTCTAGAATCTTTATTGTGTTTATTTTCAAAAAAATTTTAAACGAAAATTTCAAAAATTACATCTCCATTAGAAGAGTTGTAGAGGATGTAATTTTTGACATTTTTGTTTAAAAATTTTTGAAAATAAACACCTTCGCACCCACCCCCCGCACCCATTTTTTGCATTTCTAGTCTTCTAGTGACTCACAGATTATGTATATACAATTTGGTTAAGTTGGCTCTAAGGGTAAGAATTTTCATTTTTTGACCCCCCCCCCCCCATTTGGGTATTTAGTTTTTCCATTTTTATCCTTCTAGTGACCCACAGATTATGTATACAAAATTTGGTTGAGTTTGGTCGAAGAGCAAGAATTTTCATATTTTAACCCCACCCTCCCTTTTTGGGTGGTTTTTGGGGGAATTTTTTAAACAAAAGTTTTCAGAAATCACATCCCCTACAACTTTGCTCAAAATAAAATTTGCCGTAGAGTTAATAGTTTAGGAGTTATTTGATAATTTTCATGCGTGCGCTCCCTCAAACCCCCTTCTGGGGTCAAAAATCAAAACGTTATATAACTAAAAACGTAAGTTAGAAGACATCTGATTCAAATATCAAATTTCATAATAATCCCTTCAGCCGTTTTTACGTGAATCGTGAGCAACTTTTCGCGGAACCCACGGAAACATACAGACATACACACAGACAGACAGGAATTTTATTGAGGGTGTTTTCGTTCATAACTTTGCTTGAAACGTGTGCAACCAAAATTTGGCGTGATTTGGACCAATGTACAGACAAAACCATAATTTTCTATAAATATATAGATTGTTAATCATTGTTAGATTACTTATAAAAAAAATGAAAGTTTTTGCCGAGAGATTCATAAATTAATTCCTGTGAATCCATTGTAATAGATTGATGAATACGCCAAAGCCATCGAAACTATAGTCTCGTTATAAATAAATAAAATTTATAATTTCAGCAGAAGACACACTATTTTATTGTCTCCTTCAAGATTACTTATACCCGGTGTACCGGAAAGTCATTACCGGTTTTTCTAACAGATTTCGCTAGGCTTAAGTATGCAATGTTATGTATGATTTGACACATATGCATTTTATTCTACTGACATCAAGCTTCAAAACTATACATGTTATATTTTGCGAAAGTAACACCTTCATAGATTTATACCTCTTTGAAATGAAAACGTGCATTTGCGACACGCATTACTTTTCTTATTTAATCAAAAGAAAAAAGCCGCTGAAAGTCATCGTTTGCTGGTAGAAACTTACGGTGAGCATGCTTTAACCTTAAAAACATGTGAGGTGTGGTTTCGAAAATTCAAAAGTGGTGATTTCGATGTGCAAGATAAAGAACGTTCTGGTAGACAAAAAAAGTTTGAAGATGCGAAACTACAGGAGTTATTGGATGAAGACCCAACCCAAACTCAAAAACAATTGAAAAAACAATACACCGACAACAAATGATCAATTTGAACCACGCAATGATCGAAAAACGTCCAGAATGGGCCCGTGACACGGTAAAGTGATTTTACAACACGATAATGCGCCGTCTCATAAAGCAAAACCGGTCAATGAAGCGTTGAAAGCACTTGGGTGGGACATATTATCGCACCCGCCGTACTCTCCAGACCTTGCCCCGTCCGACTATCAACTTTTCGCATCGATGGGACACGCGCTTGCAGAGCAGCACTTCGCCCATTTCCAAGAAGTTAGAAAATGTCTCGATGAATGGTTTTGCTCAAAGGACAAACAGTTTTTTGGGATGGCATCCATAAATTGCCAGAAAGATGGGCAAGATGTATAGAATCAAATGGCCAATACTTTGAATAAATAAATTTTCCATTTTCTTAAAAATTACGTAGTTTTTTTTCGAAAAAACCGGTAATGACTTTCCGGTACACCTAGTACATACCTATATGAAATATTGTTAATTATTAACATATATTTTAATTGAAAATTTAATTTTTGTTTAATTATTGTTATTTAAATAGTTAATGAGACTGGATGATTGATGATAAATAAATAAATAAATAAATAAATATATTAGTATTTCAAGAGAACTAACTATACTAGTGTTTATATAAATTTTGTATCATTTCCTGATTCCTAAAAATTTCAACGCAATCCAATATTGGGCCGTGACCCAAAAGTTGAAAAACGCCGCTGTAGAGAACAAACCAACCATTTGATGCATATGTTAGTTTATCGAATTAATCACGCTAGCCGACCGCATGTGCAACAAACAGCTAACAATTGACATTAGTATTTTGTGGACTGTACATATATATCAATCTCTCTCTATCGCACACATCGATAAGACGTAACACGCAAATTTTATTTACCAACCTGCAAATTTTTTACCAACCTGCAAATTTCTGATTAATGGACGTACCGGACTAAAGAGATTATAGCTTGGAAAATTCAATTTCGAGTTTTTTAAACATATATGTGTTTTTATGTCTCTTGATTCCAATAATACTATTTTCAGTCATTGGTCTGATTTTATCTCGAAAACTTAAAACTAGTATATTTCAGTAATATGAAATTTAATAATTAGTTGGATTGATTAAAACTTTTGAGGCTGAAATTTTTATAAACATTTTTTCACAATTAAATATATATCTATTAACAAACAAACACATATAAAAATATAAACCACCATGTTTCGATCACGGTACCTGTGATCGAAACGTCGTGTTTTATATTTTTATATGTGTTTCTTTGTTAATAAATATATATTTAATTGTGAAAAAAATTGGTTTTTGATAAAAAATTTTATTTAAGAATTAATTATCGGAAGCGTTTTGGTTGTTTACTTTTCGACATTTGTTAAAAATCACTTACGAGGTTTTTTTTTTAATTTTTCAATAATTATCAAAAATTATATAAATATTCCTATTTGTTTATAAATTTTATTAAATTTGAATGTCTATGAGAAAAGTTATTTAATTGAAATGATTTTCAAGTTTGAATCTGAGAATAAATAATACAGTAGAGTCTCACTAATCCGGCACTTCAATAGACCGGCATGTCCAATAATCCGGCATCCTCCGCCCGCGATTTGGTATCCGTTTGTTACCCATATCGGGTGAAATTTATTTTATTTTATTTTATTTATTATGAATTTTTCTATACAATCCAGTAATCCGAACATTCCAATAATCTGGCACCCCCTAGTTTTTAATAGTGCCGGATTAGTGAGACTCTACTGTATCTACAAATTTTGGTATTATTTTTACTTTATTTTTATTTATTATTTTTTCTTAATTTAATATTATTCATTATTTTCATTAATCTTTCATTTAGACTATTATTAAAGCAATTTAATTGAAATTCAAATTATGTGAACAAATCATGTCATAATAATTTTTTAAAATATTATGATTCTAATATTAGGGAAACCTAATTAAATCAATTTGATTGCATTCCTACAATTTATTTCATTAAAAGTTTTCATTTCCAATTAAATACAAGTTTTACGTTTATGAGAATTATGTTCAATTACAATAGATTTCGGTTAATTGGCTCAATTAACCAGACTGTGACGCTGATCACTAGGGGAGTTAGGAGCTCTAGCCCCCCCCCCCCCCAGAGCTCTTAAGTGGAATTTATTTGGTGAAATGTCTAGAGTTCTAGACCAATAGCTTGAATAGAACGCTTATATTTAATGACTCCAAACTTCGGAATCAATTCAACGTTAGCTTTAGCCAAAAAAATGTGTATCTTTATGTTGATGTCGCTCTGAGGCATGTCTTCTTATACAAAAGTATATTTGAAAGATAAATATTCAATTTTTTTATTTATTGTATATGATCTCAAATCTGCTTGTTGAGTTTTTTTGGTTAGATCACATAAGGAGAAATTAGTACAAGAAGTAATTCCTTACTGTATTATTTGTTGTTTTAAAAATAAATATCTTTAATCTTTTTAAAATTTAAAATTTTATTAATTTGATTAAGAGCTCTTTAGATTTTGGTGCATATCGACCAAAAATTAAGGGGGAGAGGGGGAGTTAGAATATTTTCAAACTAAAAAAAAAAACAAGAAAAATGAATTATAATATAAAATGAACCTATAATAATGAAAATATGTTTTTTCTGGCGCCAAAATCAGGGGGGTGAGGTCAAAAAATAATAATCTAGGCCATTTGAGCAAACTCAACCAAATTTTGTATACATAAACAGTAAGACTAAAAATGCATAAACCAAGCGCCAAAATGGGGGGGAGTGGCAAAAAATGAAAATCTAGGCCCTTGTACCAAACTCAACCAGAAGTGTATGGTAAAGTCAAGTGTGGATGGCCACATCAGAAAGTGTCAATTTATTTTTAATTATTACACTACTTCTCAAAACTACGTATGGTAAATTGAAATTTAGTTTTATTACCTGAATGGTATTTGAAAAGCCAACGATATAATAATAAAGAGAATGAAATGGCTTTTCTACGATTGAATCCATCAAATCAATTCTGGGTCATTAATGTTAGAAAGGAAGGATCTTACTTTTCTTTTTCTCATCCTTCAAGAAAGATATTAGCAATGAAGTTAAGTTATGATCGCTTAAGAAGAACGATTGGATCTTTCTCAAAAAATAATCGAAATAGACATTAGATTCAAGCCGGAGGGGTCTATGTAAATTGAGGGTCGCATAATAATTATTATAATTGGTATGGCTTAAAGGAAAGCTAGAAATGAATATGGATATACACAACATAGCATAGCATTTCAACATTTCTAAAATAAAAACTTTCAACTTAGAGACTAAAGAATTATACTGAAAGCTGCAAACTTCTATCTTTACAAAGAATTCAGATTAAAGTGTATGACATTGTCAGTTCAAGCAGAAGGTATTCAAGAAACGACTTCTAAAATGTAAATCATATTGTTCTCTTTTTCTAAACCAAAAGTAATGAATTTTTTTTAATGAAAATGATGAGAGAAGGAGTTACACTAAAAAGGTGCAACCCCTAAAGGCCTGGGTTGGCCCCTCCATCGTGAAAAGAAGAAGAAAGAAGTTTATGGGCTGGGCGGGGGTCGAAGGTATTATCTGTGGAATACGGGTCTTAAATAGCTGAAGGTTATAGGTCTCGGGAAAGATCGTGGCAGGGAGCGAGTTCCAGTCTCTGGAGGTCATAGGGATAAAAGAGTTGGCGAAAGCGATTGTTCGACTTTTATCCAATTTGACAGCGAAGGGGTGCTGAGCGTTAGAAAACCGCGTGTTTCTCCTAAAGAGGGCTTTAGGGGGGATAATTGATTTCAGCTCGACTGAACAGACACCGTGATAGTATCTGTAGAACAGGGAAAGGACAGAAACGGTTCTTCAGTGAGCCAGGGAGGCGAGTGAGTTGGTTAGAGCCGGGACTCCTATTAGTTTAATTGCTCGTTTCTGAATCGCATCCAGTGTAGCAAGAGAATGCTTGGAGGCACCCCTCCACAGATGAGAGCCATATAAATAAATTGAAAATATAAATATAAAAATAAATTGAAGATTTCGAAAACTCTCTACTACAATATTACCTAGTAAATTATTTGTCCATGTCTTGAAGTTGAATTTCATATATTTTTTTTTTTTTATTTTAGTTTCTAGTTTTTTGTTAAAATTAAAGCTATCATATAATACAACAAACATTGTTTTTCAATCCTTAAAGTACGGATATTTAGTTTCTAAATACAAACTTCAAAGCTAGTGGAAGGAAAACTTAGATCAGGGCAGTTCAGTCCGCGGTAAGTATGGGGCCCAGCACTGCAATGAGTGTAACCCAACATAAAATCATAAACTTCTTTAAAACATTGAGATTTATATATAGAGATATATTTATTTCCTTTTTCGAAATTTGAATGTACATTTGTACAATACGTGAAGCTTTTTTCAAGAATAAAATTCATAAGTTCAACATAAGATAAAAAAATAATGAAGTTTCGAATATTTAAAAATTATCCTTCTTCTCATATTTCAATTTTCAAGAATATTATTATTTCAGTAATTTATATGCTACGACACTAACCAAGTCTATAATTATCATTCTAGTATAAGAGGAGACAAGAAATTGGGGTTTTCTAGAACATTCACAATTAATTGATAATTTCTCTTCTGGACTAAAACTTGTCAGGACTTGTCTTTTAGATCTTTGCACCGTTTTACATGTCAATAGAATGAATAGTCAGGGATTATTATATACGTAACACTTTTAAAAAATAAACAAAGAATTGGGGTTTTCTAGAACAATCACAAGTAATTGATAATTTCTCTCCTGGAGTAAAACTTGTCAGGACTTGTCTTTTAGATCTTTGCACGTTATTACATGTCTATAGATAATGGATAGTCAGGGATTATTATAAAAACATATAACTTGTAATTTTAAAGTTTGTATTTGATTTAGTTTACAAGCTACAGTGCACTGGCAGACGAACAGACAAACAGATATCATAACGAGACTAAAGAGACCCGTTTTATTTTTAAACGGAACCCTAAAAATTTCAAAGAAATATACAAATTTTTATGATTAAAATTATTATTGATCACTGTAATATTAAATAGATGACTGTTTTATTATTGTATCACTTTAGTAACTGATATGGTACTATAAATGCATATAAAAACTACCGTTTAAGATTATATACTAACATTAGATTTTAATTTATTTGAGTGTTTACTAAGTTTTTAGTTGACATTTGACCACCAACTTTCAAGAACTTTATTATAATATGCTTTATTCAATGAGACTATATGAGGCTTATTTGATAATGGCGACTGTGTAAGAAATGACCATTCATAAATGTTACATTAATTTTCCTGTTCCATGCCTGTTTTTTTAATACCCTGATAGTCGTAAAGGGGATGATACTCCACTCTCATTTATCTTTTCCTATCTTTCCAATAAAATATTTGAGCTTGTCCTATGTCACGTTCTTGTAAAAGAGGGGCTCGATTTTACTTCAATTCTATTTAAATTTTCTTATCAGTTTCACTGCAATTTGTATGGATTTTCTATATTATTTATAAGAAATAAAATCATCAATAAAGTAGATACGATCCTATTATACTTGATGAGAAAAATTCATCAAATAATTTCCTTCTTAAAAATAAAGTAATAACTAAATTGAAAGGTAGAAAGTACAGCGCGAAAAAATTTTATTAACAAAGATTTTTTTTATACATTTTATGAATAATTATGACATTCATATAGTTGAAAAATGAAATTTTGGATTTCTTCCATCGAACAGAACAATTATAATTGATTTCCAACTTAACATTAATGTTTGTCTAAAAACAATTTTAAACTAGATGAAGAATTTATTTTTAAAACACTTACAAGACTTAGAAATAACTCTTCTGCAATATTTTCCAAAGAATAGTGAGGACAATTCCTGGGTTCAAAATCCATTTTCCGTAACACTTGACATTACTTATAAGGTCGTAAAGCTGTAAGATTGAAGAGTTTATAAGTAATTTTTCTCCCTACTATAATCGTTTTTAGATACAAATTTTTACTTATAAAACGGACTGTATAAAAAATTTACTACATTTTTACTTTTCAATGCTAAAAAAATTTTTTAGAGCTAAAATTTGCGATTTTTTAATACTAAATGCTAAAAAAAAGTTTAAAATAAATACTAGATGAAACAAGTATTTTTTTTTTCTAAGATTTATTGATTATGTGTCATTCATTACCTAATTTTCAAATTACCCACGGTGCTCTGTCAGAATTCAAAACCCATCAACGTGATCCATCAGAAAAAAAAGTTTGGGAACCCCTGATATAAGCCATAGGGAGCTCATAAAACATAGGAATATATATATATCTATATATCAATGGAATTACCAACATTACCGACGTTATATTTAGAAGATATATATGTCCAGACGGGGCCAAGTAAGCGAACAAAGAAAGAGATCCATTATACCACCAAACTACGGCCCAGTACTACAATGAATGCGGTTCGATATAAAATCATAAACTTCCTTAAAACATTGAGATTTATATGTGCTTGGTGGAAATTGTATCTGATACAATTTGCCCTAATGATTTTTTTTTGAATCTGGAACTAGATTTCCAGATTCAGGAAAAATAATCACCATTTTGATCTATTATGGAATCCATTTTCATTAGATGTAAATTTTTTACTTGCAAACTTTCTTAATCAATGTATAAAAATACAATTAGATACTGATCTGAAAATTTTAATAATATCTCTTTTTATTATAATTTTATAATAATTTTATCTAGCCGGAAACTAATATTATAGGCTTCATACTACAGCGAAACCCCTCAAATCCGAACCCGGGAAATCCGAACGCAAAAAAGAGAAACTTAATTATTTAGTCATAAAACAATTATGTATATATTCTACATTATAACCTTATTTTAAATAATTTATTGAAAAATTAACAAAGTACAGTTAGCATACCTAACAAAGTGTAAACTTGTCTACAATACTTATGTCATCCAGGATTGAAAAACGGTAAAAGTTGGTTAGTGAAATTCTTTAGGTTAATCACTTTGCAAAAAGAATGAAATAATAAGAGAAACACACAAAATATCACTTAATCTTTCACTTGATATCATTAGTTATCTTCAATTGTCGAAAGTGTTTTTGGATAATCCGAACAGGCTAGAGCCCCAATTAGTTTGGATCTGAGGGGTTCCACTGTATTCATGATATAGATTTTTGTAAGTAGGTATGTATGTTTTTACATATATAAGAATATCAAGAATAAAATTTACGAAAAGTAAAATTAGAAACTCACTAAGAGGTAAAAAAATAAATAAATAAATAAAGTCCAAATTTTTAAATAGCAATCTTTATCTCGTACTTAAATTTTCTAAAATATTTATTATTGACCATTTATATTTTTAATAATGTACTCTTATTAAACGAGCAAAAATTGTTTTGTATATATAGTATATATATATTTGTTTGTATCTTAGTTCTATTTTGAAAACGGCTCTACCGATTTTGATGAAACAAAATCTATTAACAAGTTTTAGGGTGAGAAAACGATCTGGCTAGGTCTGGACCTCGACAAATTTCATCTTAATTGATCTTTCTTAATTAAAATGGTATTGATAGATGAAAATCAATAAAAGTTTATTTACATTTTTTTCAATTACCTTTATTTTTAGTGGTTTTTATAATTTTAACACCCCACAAATAGGTTATAGCAAATATTAATATATTATATTAAAATTAGGAATTTTGTTTGTTTTTAATTAGTAGGTATTAAATCATAACATTACGTATGTGTGTTTACAAATAAAGTGGTTGAAGTGGCTTTTTAACTTGGAAACAAATCTAATTTCATTTTATGTTTTTATTTCAGATCCTATACGATTATTTTTTTTATTATTATTTTCCTATTTATTTTTTTATAATGTTTATCAATATGAACGAATGTGAGCAAATTGGTGTACGAGTAAACAAATATACACATAATATGTGGACCATTAGAAAGCTAGAAATGCAAAAACTGGGTGGATGTGGGAGGTGCAGGAGGTGGGGTGCAGTTGTGGGGAATCCGGGGGTGGTAGGTGCAGTTGGGGTGGGGTGGGGCGGAGTGGGGGTGTAGTGGTGGGAGCGAGGTGTATGGTTTCGGGAAGGGGGGGGGGGGCAGGGGTTACCGTGCATCGCTCGGTGGCTCCAGGTACTATTAATTATTTAGACAAAATGTCTGTTAGTGATTGTGTGGTTGGCTAGTGTATATTTTAATCAGTGGTGGTCATCTGGTCATAGCACCTGTAGAACTATATTTGATTTTGTAAATTTGTGATGGAATTTATTACAATTAAATGAATGTTTGTGATTTTATTTATTAAATATTTATTTAAAAGTTTATACCTCTAAAATGTTAATTTTTAATTAATGAGGAAAAGTTGAGTGAAAATCACTTGTCGCCCATATGCTAGTTTTTTTTTTAAACAATCTCAAAACAATTGGGCATGTTTTGAATACGTTTTTATTTTATCTGAAATTATTTTCCTTTCTGATATCTAATCAGGTAACGGAATTCTTTTCTCCGTGGTGTGTTTTATGCATTGAAATGTCTTTATTTCATTTCGATTCGAATAGCCAGCGGGTCAAGTGCTTAATATTTGAGTTTTATGGGTGTTGCGTTTTGTGTATTTTGTGTCTACTGAATTTTGGACAATCGTTCAAACCTTCATGTACAGAGACAAGGTAAACATTTAAATACAATTTTTTAAATCTTTTGGATAATTTAATGATTTAAAAAATAAAAAAACACCTCATATCTACTTAATATATCTATAATAATATGAATAAGCAAAAATAGCATTTTCAATCTGCAACACTTGATTTGCCCCAGCTGTAGTTTTTAACTTTTAGTTTTACACTGTTAACAATTTCTTATATAATTTTACTATAAAAAATGGAGAGTCCGGCCTCAAAACTTTTAGTAATATTAAATACCAGTATTGTAATCTTAAAACATATTTTTTTATTAATACCTATCTAATTCAGGGGTGTCCAACCTTTTAGCTTACACGGGCCGCATTTGATGAAAAAATAAATGCTTAGGACCGCATATAAAATATACTAATTCTATTGATATTTCTCAATAATAAAGAATAGTTATAATGTAGAATAATGTAATCCAGGTGCTATTGATGATATTACATTCCCGAGAGGGCGAATATAACTATTCTGACAATGTAACAAAATCATGCCTAACAGCTCGGATTCAATTATTATAATAATAATTATATTGATTTTTATTCAAATTAGTTTTTATATTAAGATTTAAATTGCATTTACTCGTATACATTTTATACTGTTTGATTAGAATAAGTAGAGAAAGCAATCGTATATAAAATATATCTTAAAAGGGAATTTCTTTTAATACACGTATTTCGTTAGAGTTTATAATATAGGAATTAAAATAGATTTAATTGTATATTGCGAGAGATTCGAATGTTTTCGCTAAGCTTGTTCGTAAACAAGTTTCGACCTGTTTGCTCGAATTGGAAAAAATCTCTTAATTCGATACTTCTAGGATTTCTAATTAGTAGAGATTGTGGTGTTGGTGCAAGGTGAAACATCTTTAATAAAGATAAAAGTAAATAAATATTATATTCACATCAGAAATAGGCAATAAAACTATTTCATTTTTAGATTTAACAATAACCATCACCAACCATAAATTAGAATTTAACATTTTTAGAAAACCCACCTTTACTGCCACGATTATCACCTTTTCTTCTAACCATTCGACAAATACTACATTTTTAGCTTTTTATTCAATGATCAATAGACTAATCTTAACCCCTCTTACCAATACAAACTTCAATAACGAACTAGATACCATTTATAATATAGCATATAATAATCGATATAGTAAGGAAATTATTAAAAAAATATTTATCAAAATTAATAAAAAAACACACGCTTTCGCAATTACATTCACTCACAATCGAAGAATCTGAAAAAATCTATAAAAGAATCCCCTTTATTTCTAAACATATAACCTATCCATTAACAAATATTCTCCGAAAACATGGAATCACTCCAGCCCTTTATAATATAAATAATTTATCCTCTCAATTAATAACCCCCACAACTTCTCACCATCTACAAGGCCCAAATCCGCCCCTGTCTCGAATACGGCTCTCATCTGTGGAGAGGAGCCTCAAAATATTCTCTTGCTACC
>JALMQS010000074.1:12051170-12084004 GCA_024734495.1 Forficula auricularia
CTTTTTATTTAAATGACAATTTTTTGAACCAGCTATCTAATTAATTAAACCAATTATTTTACATGAATTAATGTATACATTGTATTTGAGCTTCGACTCCGGAGATTACTTCCCCACCATCGACTGTCCTTGATCATCTTTTTAGTCCTTGTTTTTAATAAGAGGAAAAAACTAATTAAATAAAAAAACCTTTTCCGAATATTATTCCAATTCCATATTCCAATCGTCCTCCTGTCATCTAATTAATTAAATTTTTTCTAATTTTAATATATAATAATATTTGTAATGATTTATTAGAGGTATTTAAAATTTAAAAAACCAATTAATTATTAAAAGGAAATTGAATAAAAATGTAATTATACATTTTTATCGAGAAAACCACCTGGGATTAATTATTTCAATTAACAAAAAGCCCATCAAAAACAACTTAGCCGAAGATGAGACCGTGATAGATCGAATTCTTCTTCTTCTTCTATATAGGTGTGAGCACCTGTTTCTCCAACATATTATAATCAGTCATCAGGGTCATAACTCTCTTTTCATCGTTTTTTTGGTCTTCCACGGCTTCTGACCCCTTCGGGATGGTTTTTTGCCAATATTTTCGGGAGACGGTCGTCTTGCATTCTGCACATGGGCAGCCCAGCATCTTCTTCTTACATGGGACTTGTTCTATTGGACTGTTGTTGATGACTAAGTTACACCTAAGGGAAGCTTTTGCAATCGCCATGCATTTTGTCTTGGTGGTAGAGACTTGCATGTTAAGCCGATCGGAATTTTCAGAGAATTTGTCCAGGAGAATTTGAAGGTCCTCTTCGCACTCCGCCATCAGGACCGCGTCATCAGCATAGCACACCACTGGCAAAGTGGTTTCCCCCAATTTGTAGCCAAGGTGTTCGGGTAGATTTTCGATAATATCGTCCATTATCACGTTGAAGAGCATAGGACTCAATGAATCTCCCTGTCTTACTCCACTGATAGATAGAATTGTCATTCCAAAAAGCACCTAACCCGTGAATTTCATTCAAATCGTTAGAGCCGTTTATTAGAAATCGATTCTATATATATATATATACAAGAATTGCTCGTTTAATATAATAAGATAAGATAAGACCAGGTTCGCTTGAATTTGTATTTATATTTAGAATCCTCTCTAAAATCGGAAGTTTGTAGCGAATTTTATTATAATATAACCAGCTTCGCGTGAATTTCTATTTCTATTTAAAATTCTCTCTAATATCGGAAGTTTGTCCCAAATAACATATCATTTTATTCTGATAAATCGACTTTAAAATATTTGAATATTTTTTCATTATTCTTTTATGCATGGACAATGAACATGATAACTATAGGATACGATACGATTGTTTTTATAGATGTATTTCAATCATTTCCCAGTTTTTGAAGCCATTGGAACATTTATTTCATCCTTCATGAAACTCGACCCTCATTCTCTCTCTCTTTCGTATGATGGTGATTTATAACACAAACTTTTTCTTCCACCTGACTAAGGCTTAAAATATCTTGTTCTGTCAAAAATTGATTCAAAATAATATATGATTCTGTTTCAACATCTTGATCGGAATGCTCCTATTATAACTTCATTATAATTTCCTTTGATTCAGTTGATTTTTTTTTTAAATAATGATCGTTTATTCATAAAATATGCTATCTTATCAAGTTTATAATCTTGATTTTTTTGAATACTGATGATTTTTAACAGACTTTAAAAAGGAGGAGGTTATCAATTCAACGGAATGTCTTTTTTTTTTGTGTTTGTTCATCGATTTTTTCTTTGCCATGTTGACCGATTTCGATGATTTTTTTTATTGGAAAGTGGGTACCTTCCGATTGGTCCCATATTAATTTGGTCAAGTTTTGAATATGATCAATGATAAATTAACGGAAATTTTCAATTCTTTTGAGCAAATAATGGATAAATCTTTTATAAATGAAAAAAGGTCAAACGGCCGAATGTGAGAACAAAAGACCTACCCATCTACCTGTCATGAATGGTAAACATCACTACAAAGGGATAATAAAAATAATTTTTAGAAAAAAAAACCGATTTCAAAAAAATTAAATGCAACAAATAAAATAATAAGAACTCAAAAATAAAATAAAATGCACTAAAAGGTATAAAATAATTATCTAATTTAGTTACAACTAAAGGACGAAATGTTTACATGAAATTACTTTTTGAAGTCGGTGTCAATCATACATTTTATAAATCGCACTCGACGAAACTTAATACGTTTGGCGTGTAATGAAGGCAACATCGCGTAAGCTCGCTTATATGGTTTGTTTAGCACCGACTTCAAAAAGCGATTTAAAGTAAAAATTTCGTCCTTTAGTTGTAACTAAATTAGATAATTATTTTATACCTTTTAGTGCTTTTTATTTTATTTTTGAGTTCTTGTTATTTTATTTGTTGCATTTAATTTTTTTGAAGTCCGTTTTCTAAAAATTATTTTTTTCTTTATACGCAGGCTATTATTAGAGGTAAAAGATCCATGTCCCTAAGTCTGCTTCGTCAGGTGCACATAACCATAATAGGCTATGTATCAGTAATAAAATTATTTCTGCTATCGAAAGATACATTATTCATAGTTAAATAATTTCGTTTCAATAAAGGTTTGAAAATTTTCATTTTTTATTCTTTTATTTTTTTTGTATTTATTTATTATTTTTTTATGCTGCTCTAGAGACCTTGAGAACATCGATTTTTCTTCCCATTAGGAGTGTAAATGAGATTACCTCTTTAGTATTATACTAGCTGCAAGGCCCGCCTTGGGTGGTCCTCTTGCAAGCCAGGGGGCTCGCTCCCACGACCCCCACCCCGAAACCGATTCAGCACCCCCACCCACCCCACCACCCCAATGTACAGACAAAACCTTAATTATATATATATATAGATAATTTAATTTAAATTGGTAACCATGACGACTGTTTTTGTTGGGGGACGGACATAGGTACATAGATAGATAAGTAGGTACATACAGAGGCAGGCACAAATGCCCATTAGTAGTATGTGATTTATGTGTACCCTTCAGAAGCCAATGCGATTAAATCCATATAACAAAATTGATGTTTTTTTAATCCCAACCAGCCAGAAAAAAATTCGGGGGTGGCATTTAGCTGCCCACCCATGGGTTAGGAAAGTATGGATAAACTCCTAGGAGTAGGAGATGGATGGCCAGATTTCTCTTTTTATTTGATTATTATTTTAATTAAATTTTTATTGAACGTTTCACTTATATCTATACTCCTCAACATTTCGGGGGATCGGGGGCTTTAACACCCTACTCCCCCGAAAACCGAAGAGAGTTGTAAAAAAGCCTTTTGGATTAGACCGGGCCTGGCCAACCCGCGGGCCGCATTTGGCCCTCGACGGACATATTTGCACCCGAGGTCATAACATATATGAGGAATTGTTTTTTATCGAGTATTTTAAAATATATTTTAAATCGCATTTAAGTAATTAAAAGAAATAAGGTTCACACTAATTTCATGAAGAATAACATACATATTAAATAATAATAGTAAATTTCAACAATATTGATATGGTCTCGGTTAATGTTGAAAATTTATCATCCCCTCAGATTACAGCATGGCTTGATTTTTTTTTACAAACTTAGATATTCGGATTTATTGACCTCGAAATTTCCATTTGATTAAATTAAAATGGGCCTCTCATTTTATTGAAATCTATCGTTCTGAGTATAACACTAATTCACTAATATTATTTAAAAAATATATGTCTGAAAAGAATACATAAATAATACATGAAGCAAATTTCTCACAGATTATGATTATAAATTATTATATTAAATATTAAAAATAAAAGAGGGGGCCACATCAATTTATTTTCTATGTCTTTTCAATTATGTATTTTAATGACAGAATCTTCAATAGGACGGACTCGGATGTTTTCAAACGTATAGTATAAAACGCCTGTAGGGTAGGCAGCCCAGAGAGAAAAAATGAATAAGCAGAGTTTTGCGCCCGAGAAGGTAAAAGAACGAAGTGGGAAGCAAATCGAAAGAAAAGGTTTGTTTTTATTACTGTGTATTATAGAATTTATTATACTGTGCTTCTATCATCAACTTAAGCTCGGAAGGGCAATGATTTTTATTCTTATTATATGTTTGAAAATTAGTTCCTAAATGTATTTGAGCGTTGGAAAATGTAAAAAATTTTCAAAATTTCACCTCACTTGAGGTACTTATTAAATATTTAATTGTGAACATAATTGATAATAAGTGAGCAGAATTTCACAATATAAATTTTGATAAATTGAATGAAAATATAATAAATTATAAACATAAATGAATAATAATAATTATAAATTAAATATGCAGTTCTGCTGATATTTCGCTTTATACGACGTTTATATTTTTCCTGGTTAGATAATTAATATAAAATTCTAATAAGGAGACAATATTCAAGTTTTATTTCAGATCGGTATCTAATTGTTGTTCTAGAGCAGGGGTCGGCAACCTTTTGAGACGGAAAAGCCAAAAGTTAAAATTTACAAAATTTCCCAGTTTTAAAGAGTCACTAACATATTTAATTCAATATTACGGTATTTGATTAGGATTAGATATATATAAATTTGATTTTTAATTTAAAATAAAGCCGCTTCTTCACATTGTAATAGCCGCATGTGGCTCGCGAACCGCAGGTTGCCGTCCCCTGTTCTAGAGGATTTAATCAGAAAGTTTGCAATTAGAAAATTTATTTCTAATGAAAATGGAGTCGAAAATAGACTAAAATGAATATTATTTTTCCGGAATTCTTGAAATCTAGTTCCAGATTCAAAATTTAAAATTAGCACTTTTGTTTTTCGAAAACTTCACAGTAGATTTTCATATTTCTTATTTTAGAGAAAAAAAATTAGCAGGCCAAATTGTTGTGTGTTTTCCGGTATCTGCAAATAAATGTCAATGCTTTAAGGAATTTTGTGCTTTTATATTGGGCCACGAGTTGGGCACCCCTGGTTTAAATCGAATGGAATTAAAGAAGGATATGAGGAATGAAAATTTATTTTTTAAAAGGCTAACTAATATAATAATCCCTGACTATCCATTATCTATTGACATGTAAGAACGTGCAAAGATCTAGAAGACAAGTTTTGACAAGTTTTAGTCCAGAAGAGAAATTATCAATTAATTGTGATTGTCCTTGAAAACCCCAATTCCTTGTCGTCTTGTACTAGAATGATTAACTATAGACTATGTTAGTGTCTTAACATATAAATTACTGAAATAATAAATATTTTAGAAAATCAAAATATGAGAAGAAGAATTTTTAAATATTCGAAACTTCCTTATTTGTTTTTATCTTATATACATAGTTGAGCTTATAATTTAGCTTTTAGTGAGTTTTATTCTTGAAAAAAGCTTCACATATTGTACAAATGTACATTCATATTTCGAAAAATATCTCTACATTTAAATCTCAATGTTTTTTAGGAAGTTTATGATTTTATGTTGGACCACACTCATTGCCGTGCTTGGCCGCATGCGGCCCGCGGGCCACGGGTCGGAGACCCCTGACTTAAAGTTTGACCATTTTACATATATTGTACAATTATTAAAATATTTACTAGGTTTTGAATTTAGATATTTAAATGCGGGCACTTTAAAATTCTCTCACGGGCACCACGATGTCGACCCCCTACTCTACGTCATTCTTTTATTATTAAATTATTCCTACATATTCTGAAGGAAAATTGCTAAAATATAAATAAAAAAAATTTAATTAATTTTTTTGATTTTGCAGATCTTTTAGTTAATTAAGTCCACCATATCATAATTATCAAAAAATATCTTAAAACTTTCAGCTAAGTGCTCTTATAAAGGAATTTAATGTTTGAAAAGACGCTCAGAATTGATTCTCGTAATAAAATATCTTTGGTGAATTAAGAAAAATTATCTCCCATTATTTTTTTTTATAGTCGTAAATTTAACGTTTGACCACTCTATTTTCTTTTCTTTAATATCGTAAGAAGTCTTTTAGTTAGTTAATAAACTGCCAGCGGCCTTGCCATGCGCAAGAACTTAAAGACCTCGGAAGTCAATAAGATACATGTGATGAGGTTGTTTCTTGGGTTAACTCATGAGATCTTAAATTATATTTAGATATTTTTCAAGAAATCTTGTAATATCTTGTGTTAATAATATTTTGATCGTCTATAAGGTTAAATTGAATTAAATGAAAACATTTTTGTATTTTATTTTCATAAATACCACAAGAGACGCCAATAGAGCAGTGGCTAAGGAAATTGACTTTAGATCGAGTATACTCGGGATAAAATCTCGCCTTAGTCAGAACAATTTTCACCTTGTCAAAAATTCAAGACGTCTCACTAATCCAGGGAAGGCAACAGGAAACCACCCCTGCGAAGAAGAAAAAACTATAATACTATATCAATAAATACATATAATGATGTCCTTTAATAAATTATTTCATTTTAAAAATTTCAATATAAATTTAATTTTTTTTTCGTTTTCAAAATAGATTTCAGTCCTTTACAAAGTTAGTTATACACGATATACCAGGCAGATCAAAAAGTCTGGAATAATCCCAAGAAATGGGGCTAGTATGCACCAATATGAACCATTCATAACTATCTTTATTCTTCATTAGACGTCTGTCAAAATTTCAGCCATTCATGTTTTCGCATTTATAAGTTACAGCAGTGAGAAGCAACCAGCCTCCGTGTTTTTTTAAAAATTAAAAAATTTGAGTTTCGTGTTCTGATTAAGTACTATTATTTACACTAGAAAACGATATCCGAGACCAAATCCAAGCTAGATGAGTATTATCCGAACTCTGCACTGTCGATGAAGATGATTCAAAAGTGGTTTTTTGACTTTCGTTGCGGCTTTCAAGCACAAGTGATGCATAACGATCTGGACGACCAAAAGAGCTCTGACACTAGAAAACCCCGAAGAAATCCATGATATTATGTTGAACGACCCCAAAGTGAAATTGAGAGAGCTAGCTGAGACCACAAAGATGTCGTATGCCAGTGTGTTCAATATCATATACGAGCTTTTCGTGCGTGCCTTCGGTACGCCCTCGAAGCTCGGCTCTCCGGGCTGGTGCCCTGGCGAACGGCGTCTCGGTCCAAAAATTTTATTCCTCTTAAAAAACCACACTCCAAATGTATACCTGTAAACTCCCGAAAATAAATAGTCTCTTAAAAGTTTCGCCTCATTTTCGTCCTGACACAGCTACAGAAATGAGGCTCTAGATATGAATCTGGAAGTATTTTTTTTCTATAAACTACAGCATTGTGATATTTTTTGTGTGGAAATAGATTTATTTAAATAAGTGGGATCGTGTGAGGAGGAGAATTATATTATATCATTTTTTTTTAATTTGTCGATAATCGATATAAGGCTCCAAATATTTAAAAGAGATCAGGTGTTGTTTGTATGACAGGCTGCTCCATCCAGTATTGCCATGAGAAACTCATATGGGCATGCGTGTCTTAAGTCGTTCAATTTTGTAAAAATAAAAAAAATAAGAATAACAAAATTTAGATTTTTAAAAAATTATAAAAAATTGGCAAATTATTAAAAAATAAACAATATATAAAATATAAATCAAATAAGATGTGATTGATTTCTTTTTCTGTGCGCAAAGAAAAGCTAACTGAATATTTAATTTTTGAGTGGTGAGGGGAGGGGGGGAGGAATAATTATCAATATATTTAATGTTTCTTAATTTAAAATCAATTGGAGTCTTTCATTTCAAATTACAATCACAATTATATTTCAAATTTGCCGCAAATATACCGACGGCATCAGCGCTCCCTTTCGGCAGCATTCTCAGAGCGTTGTTACAAATTAATCTAACCTCTTATATATAGTATATGATATTTTGGATATGAAAAAGCTCTACGCTCGATAGGTGCCGCGTTTGCTCACAGAGGGCCAAAAACGAATTCGTGTTACGTCTTCCCAGGAGAATTTGGCAATGTTTACGCGAAATTCAAAAGAGTTTTTGCGCCGATTCATAATCATGAATGAAACACGGATCCATTTCTAAACACCCAAGTCAAAACAATGAATTTCTCTGGGTGAAAGTGCTCAGAAGAGTTCAAATACTCAGCAACGGACCGGAAAGTTTATGGGCTTCGTATTTTAGGACTATCTTGAAAAAGGTAAAACCATAATTGCCGCATATTATTCATCATATTGAATCGTTTGAAAATTGAATTCGCAGAAAAACGGCCGCATTTGAAGAAGAAAAAAATCCTCGTTAGTTGTGCAAGCAAAATTGCACGAAA
The DNA here is from genome assembly GCA_024734495.1 of Forficula auricularia. Lineage (NCBI taxonomy): Eukaryota > Metazoa > Arthropoda > Insecta > Dermaptera > Forficulidae > Forficula > Forficula auricularia. The sequence goes on from JALMQS010000074.1 coordinate 12,059,470, forward strand.
TCGGATTTGAACTAGTTCCTCAGCTAGACCTGGTCCCCAGCAACTTTTACCTGTTTCAAAACCTGAAGAGATGGCTCACCGGTAAGCGATTTCACTCAAATGATGAAGTCATAGCTGAAACTGAGGACTATTTTGAAGAGCTTCCGAATGATTATTTTTCGTACGGGATAAAAAAGTTAGAAAAACGTTGGACTCGCTGTATCGACTTAAAAGGAATGAATGTTAAAAAATAAAACCGAATTTGGCCAAAAAAATGTTTTCTTCTTTCACTTATTCTACACTTTTTGATCTCCCAGTATAAATGATTTAATGTGACAATTAAATCTTTTCTTAATTTATTATAATATAATTTTGAATATATCGACACAAACAAAGAAATAAAATAGCCATGAATATAAAAAGTTTCATTTAACAACTTCAAATTGGCCAATTAATTTCAAAAAGACTAGCTCAAGTAATTAATTAATTAATATTGAAAACCTTAAGGAACAAAAACAGATCATTATATTTTGGGGAAAAAATTGTTTGCAACATTCTCAATCAAAATCAAGCCCCAAGGCTAAAAAAACAAGAAGCCGCTATCCGACAATATCATAATTGAAAATACACTCACTCAAGAACAATAGAAGTGAAAAAAGTTTTTGGAACAGGTTCAAAGAAATACTCTCCGGAAGAAATGAGGGAGCGAAGTGTGAGCTAGTGGGAAGGAGATTTAATTAATGTTAAAAATTAAAATTTAAAAATTAGTACCTACGTTCTCAAATTAAAGAAATATTGTTTATGAGAAAGATTATATAATTAAAAATCGGGCTAGTAGCCAATCTTCTGTTTACATAGATTTCACATCGATCCTATAACATTGTCTATGAAGAAAAAATTTAGTGTTAAGAAATATAATAGCTAACTTAAGGACTTTTCAATGTATAAGAGGCTAAATGTTAAATTTATGAATAGATATAATTTCACTTAATTTCTCTTTAAAAACTAAATTATAAACATTTTTTCTACAAGAGAAGTTCCTCCTGAACAACATAGATAAGACATTTTTGATGAGATTTTATTTATCATTCAAATGAACATCATTTCGACACTTAATTTGGAACTAGTTATAAAGTAGTTGTTATGGATTTTCTTAGGATTTTACTGAAATTTAGACAGATTATTATTTAAATACTACTGCATCGATTGGTAGCAAAACGAAATTTATGAACAATATAGTTCTGGAGATATTAAATTCCAAAGATAGAGTTTTTCAGACTCTTATACATTGCACTATACGGGATATCAGAATGTTTACATACATATTTAATTATAACTAAGAAATTATTCTTACCATTGTTATAAAAAACTAAACTACCGTTAAACAATAACTAATACATTTTTTAAGAAAATTTTAATTCATAGTTACAACACGGTTTCCTAGATAATAATTAAAAATTTTCACTAAAAACAAGCTGGAAACAACGCTTTTATTTAACCTAAAAAGTGAGTTAACTTTAGTTATTTTTTTCGACTTTTGTGTGCATCAGCCTTTGTCGCAACAGCTTTCAATCGCTTATTAAGAAATTTTAGTTTTATAAATCTCCCTTTATAATGTACTTTATCAGAAATTTCTATGATAAAATATATACAAGCTCTGACAATGTTGCCAGATTTGTCAAACGAGCACGAGATTGCCTAGTAGTGGTACATAAACAGCAAAAAGTTTTGGGCTCATGAATTATGAATCCCTATTGTCTGTTCTATATACTCTAGCATTAACTTTTTGCTAGTATTGTCGCGAAACTTACTTAAAGTGCTTGTGAAATCATTTCAAAAGAAAGACTGAGAGCGTAAATAATCATTTAAAAAGGACTCCGGAATTAGGTAGGAGTCGAAAGGTTGTAAATTCTGACGAGAATATGTCATCGTCATCAGCAATGTCTAATCTCGATCTTTTGAGCCGGATTTTCTCTTTTGATAAGAAACCCAACTAGCGAGACAATAAATCTACCATAAAATCTTTTGTTAGCGGAATCAATTTAGATTCTATTTGATAAAACATTGAGCTGTTTATAACAATTAATGTAAGTCCATAGAGAGAAGCAAAATTTCAAGATATCGATATCAATAAAAAGAATGACTGAAACCTGCAAACTTTTTTTTAAGTTATTCAATTGCGGGGATATGACAAATTCTAATGATACATGTTTTGTGGCATTTTCTTCTAAATTTATTCGTGTTTGATGGAATTTTGTGTTTCCGCCTATTCTTCGAATAAAAAAAAAGAATGGAGACATTAGTTGATTCACGAGACACCTTTCCATCTTTTTTTAGGTCACCCAATGCTTCGTCTGCCCTGTGGGCGATTTTCCTTCACGATTTTTGCAAGGCGGTCATCCGTCATTCGACCCATATGTTCCCCCATCCTCTCCTTCTCACATCGATCCAATCAACTATATGCTGAATTCCGCTTAGTTCTCTCAGATGTTTGCTGCAGATTCCATCCCTTAATGTTTTCTCTTATTATTCTCATCTCTGTTGTTCGGAGAAGTTTTTGGGTGAGAATAATTGTTGATATTCTTGTTTCTGCTGCATATGTCAACAATAAACATACGCAGGTCTTATAAATTCGTACTATTTGAACCTCCCCCCATTTCGAGTGGTTGCTGGTTGGCTTTTGCGTTTCTAAAATTCTAGGAGTCCACAGATTTAAGTGTACAAAATTTGGTTTAGTTTTTGAATTTATAGTATTCTAGGCTTTAACAGATTAAGTCTAGAAAATTTGACTTAAAATTTGCATTTTTGCCCTCTATTTTGGGTGGTTGGTTTTTGTATCACATTCTATTGTTTCGGGAACTAAATATGTATGGAAAATTTCAGCTCGATAATAAAAAGTAAGTTAAAATTCAGAAACAAATTCGGAACCAGAAAAACATCATACGAACTTTGCAAGTTAAATAAAGGCTTGTAATTACAAAAGTATTAATAAATAAAACTAATTAACCAATTCTCAAACATTATAGTAGTTGTAGTGGATTGGATTTCTGACAACTTTTGTTTAAAAAAATTCTCCCCAAAAAACACCCAAAAATGGGGATGAGGGTTAAAATATGTAAATTCTTGCCTTTGGAGCAACCTCAACCAAATTTTGTATACATATTCTGTGGGCCCATAGAGAGCTAGAAATGCAAAAACTAACCCCCCAATTTGGGGGGGGGGAGGGTCAAAAAATGAAAATTCTTGATCTTGGACCAAACTCAACCAAATTTTGTATACATAATGTTGGTCACTAGAAGGCTAGAAATGCGAAAACTAGGTGAGGGAGTGGGTGGGGTGCGGGGTGTTGGTGCGAGGTTGGTGGAGTGGGGGGTTAGGGCTAGGGTAGGGTGAAGGGGGTGGTACGGAGTGGGGCCCAGGGGGCGTGTCGCGCCGGGGTGGAGGGTCCGGGGTGAGTGTGTGGTGGGTGCAGGGTTGGTGAAGTGGGGTGTTCGGGGTGGGGTCCAGGGGGCGTAGTGGGGATGTGGTGCACGGGGGTGGTACTGGGTTGGGATCATAGCTGGGTGGGGTGCAGTGTTACACCCCATACTTAGATATAATAAATTATATTTCCATCGACTAATGACTTTTAAACCGAGGATAATATTTTAAGATCTTTTTGGGATATTTCCCTCTCCCTGAGGACACAATTTAATTTATTTCCGATAGATGACGTTGGCTGCCTGACAAGAGGATTCGGCACAAATGTTTCAAGTTATTTGCATAGTTGCTTTGACGTTCACTTAATTTTGCGATTTATTTGATTTGATCGTTAATAATCTCTCTTGCTTTGTCATATTTTCCTAGCATTTGTCATATTGTCCTCCCACTCCCTCTTGTTAATGGATTGAGGATTTTGGTCAGCCATCAGAATCAGTGGCGGCTTAGGATTATGCAAGGACTCTGAGTTAAAGATCTGATTGTAAAACTTAAAGGTATAATAATAAAAACTCATCAATGTAACTTGGCTTCCAATAGAAATTGAAATTGGATTATAAAAATGCAAACTTATAGAAGAAAGCGTATTTACCAGTTTCGAATTATATTTAAATGAAATTCTCAAGCCTTATTAATATTAATTTATTTCTTTGAATTTTCCTAATTATTTACATTCACTTACATAGCGAACCATGGAAGTTTCATTCGTTTTCGGGAGGTTCAATTTTTGAAGTCATCTTCTATCTTCGATAACACTGCTCAACAAAAATTAGAAGAAAATTTCTACCCCTAAACCTAACAATGGATTCCAGTAGAGTTTTATACGCTGATTATTAAGGAGTTTCACGTTTTTTTACAACATGTCAGAGTTTTGAGATATTATCGATGAAAATGACGAAAAAGATCATTTTGACTTTTTTTATAATGATATTGATACAAGAAGAAGTTGCACCAAGAAGGTACAACCTCTGTAGTCCGCGGTGGACCCTTGTATCATGAAGATAAGAAGAGATTTAGGGATTGGGTAGGAGTCGAAAGTATCTGTGGATGCTGGTCTTGAAAGATTGAAGGTTATAATTTGCTGGAAAGACGGTCGGGGGAAGAGAATTCCAGTCTCTAGATGTCATAGGAATAAATGAATTGGCGAATGCGTTTTTTCGATTAGTATCCAGTTTAAGCGCGCAGTGGTGTTGAATCTTAGAAAATCGTGTATTTCGCGGAAATGAAGCCTTTAGTGGGATTATCGATTTTATTTAGTCAGAACAAAAGCCATGGTAATATCTATAAAAAGGGAAAGGGCGGAGACAGATCTACGATGGGCTAGGGAGTCGAGGGTGTCAGTTAATGCGAGATCAATTTTCGAGTCTCATTAAATATTAAACAGGAATATTTGAAATCAAAATATTTGATTGCTGTAATAGAAAACAGCTTTCTCTTTGATTTTCAAATTACCACTTGTTTTTAGCTCAATTAGAACTCGAGTTGTAACTAAAAATCTAATATCTTATGTTTTTATCCATGTTTAATATCCTTTATAATCACGTAGTTTTAGTTTTTTAGTTATAACTCGAGTTCTAATTGAGCTAAAAACAAGTGGTAATTTGAAAATAAAAGAGGAAGCTGTTTTCTTTACGTCAACAAAACATTTTGATTTCAAATATTTCTGTTTACTATTTAATGACTCGAAAATAGGTCAAAATGGCATTTTCGTCGTTTTGACCGATAATATCTCAAAACTCTGACGTGTTGTAAAAAATTGCATGATAATCACAGTATCAAACTCTACTGGAATCCATTGTTGGGTTTACGTGGAAAAAGTTTGTTGATTAGTGTAATTTAAAAGTTAATTTCAGTGGGACAACTCCATATGAAAGTAATCGATGCCCTCAAGAAATAGGTTAAAATGGATTAGTGGGAGTCAGGCCCAAAACTCACCCGGAAACTCGATTGTCGGTAGTTTTTCTGCTATGTCTCAGCATCAGAAAGACAAAGAGTAACGAAATTTAAAACTTAAGCTAGAAATCCGCCTCAACGGTATGGTGAACTTTCGGTTTAAATCGATATACCCTGTGTACGAACCCCTTTACTTGAACGTTGGACTGGTTTATATTTTTTTCTCAAAAACAAATTTCTACTATTTTTCCTTACTTGCTATGCTTAATTAGTACCATAGAAATTATGGGATTGTTTTTTTGATTATATCGATTGAAAGACTGTGAGAGGACTAATTTGAAAGGGGAAAATTGTTAGTATCATTTCAAAGAAGGGGAGGTTGTATGTGAAAGTTGTTTGGTGCAAAACACCTGTTGATTTCTTTTTATTTTCATTTTGTTAGAGACAAGATACAACCTCAACTGTCTCATACGAAGAGTCCCAATTGCTCTTTTCTATGAATTTTCTTCTGATTAGACTCATCGCATTGTTCTTGGATTATCTTCGAATTTCTTATTCTTTAATTATTCTAAGCATCTCTGTATATATCCTGCTAAATAAATAAATATTGAGTGTATATGATAATTTATTTGAACCAGTGAATTTTGATGTATTTATTCTTCCTTTTTTAGATCCGTCTCTTTCCCCCCTACATCCTAATTTCTACGGTACCCAATATAGTGGCTCTCAGTGTATCAAACCTTTGACAATAAGCCGTTAAAAATTGAGAATGCATTGATTTTCTGTAGGTATTTATAATTTATTTGAATATAAATATTTCTGTACGTTTGAAACTGTGAGTAGTTTATTTCTTCTCCAATAAATTGCCAACACCCTCTTTATAAAACTATATCTATTATGTCAGTTTTCATTCTAAGCCACGAGGTACTTTTCGTATTTAATTCAGTATTTTTTTAGGCTAAGCTTAGGGGCCATCCATAAATTACGTCACACGAATTTCAAGATTTTTAGACCCCACCCCCCCCCCCCTCACCTTCCTTTTGTCACATTATGTCACATTTTCATTGTCCCCCCTTGTATTGTGACGTCACATTATCACTTTTATATCCTTATTGCTTGCATACAATTTTTTTCTAGTTGGAATAATATTAACATGAAATCTAAAAATTTTGAAAAATTTTCAATTTGACTTTTGTGATATCACAATTTTTAAGGTTCCTGGGCCCCCCTGTCACATTTTGTCACACATTTGAGATGCCCCTCCCCCTTACTGTGTGTCGTTGTTTATGGACGACCCCTTATGTAAACTACAATTTGTAATTCCTTGGTGTGTCGGCTAATTTTTGTATCATTAAAGGTGTTCCTTGAGGAAAAAAGGTTGGGAATCACTGCTATATGGTCTCTTAATTTCATTTGGGAATATTAATTAATTAATTTAATAAAAAATGTTATGTTTAAAATAATTCACCTAAATTGATGTGTAGATTTATTTGAATAGCGATACCTTTTTCCATTAACGAAAATAAATTGATGCCAAGGACAGTGAAATAAGACTTTTTATTAAAGCTACGTAAATATTTTGGAGAATCACAAGTAATGCGAGGAATTCGTCATATTGAAAAATGTCAAGCTATGTTATGTGAAAAATTCCGACCGCTTTATGTAATCAAGCCAAGTTTCGGGATAAATGTTTACCAGCCTAAGGGGTGCTTATCTCACTCTCTGTGCTCTTTACTCATAAAGTCAGAGGGACGTAAATTTCACTAGAAAATTGCTAAAGAACAACAGTGATGCATTTTTGTTTTTACCAAATACCATTATTTTAAAAAGAAAAACGTGACGCTTTTACATTCCTGGGTGGAAGTTCGAGTAGTGATTGAATGATCATAAAAATTGATTTAATATCGAGATCGCTTTGCTATTCCTCACGCTGTCCTTTTCTTTAAGCTGAAAAAAAAGGTTAGACCGGGTTCTCAGGGGGACCGAAGATTGATCCCTTTTATATTGGTTTATTTTTCTTTTTGAATAATATTGACAAAAGAAAAATTCCAATATATGCACATCCTTCTTTTCAAAAGAAATATACACGTGCGTGAACCACTCAACTTTCGCTTATACCTAATCTTTGAAATCATCCTCCCAATTTTTGATAAGTTTACTCTTTATTTTATGATACGCCTAGTTAACACTTTTTCGTTAATTTCAAGGCAAATAAAAAGATTATTAGTTGCAAATTACTAGATGTTAGAGTGGCTCTAACCCTAGATGCCTGCGATAGCTACCCTTTCTCATACCATCTTCAAAATCTCTGGAAAACGTGGCTATAAACAATGAACAATTTAACTTTGGGGATGCCTCGACGGTATCTGAGTAATTTTGCAAAGGGATTTTTTTTTTTGAAAACTAAATATTTTGCTTAAAAAAGGGGGCCCGGGGAGGGTGTAGGGGTGGAATTGGTGGGAAGGGTAAGTAATGGGGCACAGGGTGGGTGCGGCCCCCTGGCTAGTAAGAGGGCCGCAGAAGGCGGGCGTCGCAGCTAGTATCATATATAACAACTCTAATTTAGTAGTTGTCATTATCACGTGATTATCTTTATAAATCTTCATCTTTCTTCTTCAAGTGCCATATTCAATTCCGAGCGTCTGTGATTACTGTGGACAGTATCCTCTCCATTGTAATTTTCCAGGGGAAATTTTTCACATGGGTAGTTTCCCATTGCCTTGCCCTTAAGGGATCAGATTATAACCGGTCAAATATTTGCACAAAGTCGGGCTTGAACCCGCTTGATTTATAACTACTCGGCCAAATTGACATAAACCTGTTAATCCATTAAACTTGGATTTTCGAAAATTATTATAAATCGACACTCCCTAAATTTTTTTAAAATTATATATGGATTAAAGTCACAATATAAATAATAGGGAAAAATTAAGGAGCTAGATCGGAGTCGAATGTCGTACTTATGGAGGCGGAACTGAGAATTGAAGAAAGTGAGATAATGGACAAATGGAAGCGGAAATCTGTGTATAGTAGGTACCCACTTTCAGCGTAGACCAAGTATCATTTTAATTATTTTTTTTTTGTATAGACTTCAACAATTGTCATTAACCATTCTTCTGTAAATCAAGTCGAAAAAGTAGACTTTGACCTGGAAATTTACCAAGGCAGAAAATCATCCTCCTTAAAAATGTAACAAGGTATTTTATTAAAAAAGCTCTTAGTGGGATTAAAACTAAAGTCAAGATAATCTAAAAGTTATTATTAATAATTTATATAATAATAAATGAGACAATTTGTCTTAATGAGAACTAAATCAGATTACTTCATTTTTCTTGAAGAAAAGCTAATTTTCTAAAATATAGAGTGATGTTACATAAGACTGATTAATGATTGATATTTTGAATATAGGAGTATAAAATTATATTCTTATATAAGTGTATATTGTATTAATTATTTTTATAATGATTATATAACTAGTACTTTAATGGATATTACATGTTTCATTGAAGATGAATAAGAAAGATATCGCTCTAATGAAATTGTATAATAAAAAATATTTTGCCGAAAGAAGAAAATGGGAGATTAAATAATTTTTTTTTTAATTTTTCATTTGAGTATATATGTCATAAATACATCTATATTTATAAGAATAAGGAAATTTTTCTTAGAGCTGCATTTCTTGTGCCTTAAAGTAGACAAATTAGTTAGTATTTATCACATGCTTGATTTTGCTTCTTTTCAAATTTCCTCTTATGATTCAGAAGCAATTAATTATTAACCAAATTTTTCGAATTTTATTTCTTTAAGGTAGTTGTTTCCCCATATGGGTTTTCTTAGGATTTTTTTTTGAAATTTAGAGAGATTATTATTTAAATATTTCTGCATCGATTGGTGGAAAAACGAAATTTATATATTATATATTATTGATCTTTATTATCTTTATTATTAGCCTTCTCGGCTATTTTTTTTTTACATTTATAGTTTTACATTTATATTTTTACATATAGTTTGACATATTAATTTACAATTTTAGGTACAAATAATATAATTCTTCACATTAACAGTTTCAATATAATAGGACATATTAATAAAAAAAATATGATGTATAGCTACAATAGCTAATAAAGATTATTATCTTTGTAAAATGTATTCTTTTAATTTTCGTTTAAATATTATAAGACTGTCACATTGTTTTAACTCTGTTGGAATGTCATTATACATTTTTATGCCTTCATAAAATAAACTTTTTTGCGCACTTTTCGTTCTTCGAAATTGTATCATAATATTGTCTGCTTGCCTCGTTCGACCCCCCACTAATACTGTTTTATTTCCTAATTCTATGGGCAGCATTCCCTTTATAATTTTAAAAATAAAAATACAAACATTATAGTACAACCTTTGCCTTATAGACATAAATTGCAATACTTGTAGCATTTCTTCCACCCTAGTATACCTATTACACTGTATTATTACTCTCATAGCTCGATTTTGCATTATCTGCAGCTTCGACAGCTGAGTCTCTCCCATTCCCACTAACAACGTCGCACAATATTCAAAATGTGGCGCTATAATTGATTTATAGACTATACATCTAGTATAGTCAGATATGCTATTTCCTATTCTGTTTAAGAAACTAATTTTTTTCCCTATTTTCTTTAGCATGTAGTCGCAGTGATCATCAAATTTAAGTTCACTATCGATAATAACACCTAGATACTTTATCTTTTCCACGCGTTCTATTTCTGTGCCATCTAAACCTTTTAGTATTGTGTTTTTCCTCAGTTCTTTTCGCACACTTTTAATTAACATATATTTCGTCTTGGTAGCATTCATTTTCAGTCCATTATTATTCATCCACTTTTCAATAATGTGTAATACTTCATTCAGTCTCGTCTCAATCTCAGCACTGCCACCCCCCTTCACATATATAATTGTGTCATCTGCAAACATTTTTATCGTGCATTCCTTTGGGCAAATCTGAATTATATCATTTATATACAACGAGAACAACAGTGGGCCCAATACAGATCCCTGTGGGACCCCGTACTCTGTTATAATAGATTTAGAGCATTGGTTATTAAATTTAACTTTTTGCGTTCTATTATTTAGATATGACTTTAACCATTTTAATACCATTCCTCTCATTCCATATTGATATAATTTATCTAATAATATTTCCCTATCTACTGTCTCAAATGCTCGTTTCAAGTCCAGAAATATGACTCCTATTATTTCTCCTTCACTTATTGTGAGTTTCCAATCATCAATAACAGTTTGTATTGCCGTTTCACAAGAGTGATTTTTTCTAAATCCCGATTGGTGTTCCGTTATTATTTTGTTGTTTTCTATATAGATTTCTATTTGGTTTTTTACCACCAATTCCAATACTTTTTCATAAATCGGCAATACATTTATTGGCCTATATTCACTTGCTTTGTTTGGTTTTGCTATTTTAGGAATTGGTATAATTGTTGATGTTTTCCATCCCTCAGGGCATATGCCCCTACTTAACGAATCATTTATTATACCCATTAATTCTCTCTTTATAACTAGGACGCTTGCTTTCATTAAGTCACTACTTATTCCTTCATCGGTTCCTTTCTTGTGTGGCAAGTTCATAATGATTCGTTCAACTTGGTGTACATCAACCAATTCAAAATTTTCTATCATTCCCTTGTTTTCTATAGTATAAATAGTTTTTTGACTGTTGCTTTCTCTATTTATTGTCTTAGTTATATCCTTAATACTCTTTGTATAATATAAATTAAATTTATCTGCTAACTCACATTCCTCTGTATTATTTAATATTTCAAAATCGACATTATGTATCTTCCTTGTCCCCGTATCTTCTCCTTTTATTATTTCTTTTAGAGTTTTCCACATCATTCTAGGATCATTTTTATTCTTGTCTATCATATCTTCATAATATTCTTTCCTTTTCCTTCTAATCAATTTGACTACCATATTTCTTTCAAATTTAAATTGAAGCCAAGCTTGTTCGGTATTCGTATTTAGCGCCGTAGTATATGATTCATCTCTTTTCTTCGTAGCTATTCTTATCTCCTCCGAGTACCATTTCTTCCCTTCCCATATTTTTGGTATCCTAAATTTTTTCTTAGGTGCAGTCGTGTCTAATGCACTCACTATACTCTGAACAAATTTCTCAGCTCTTAAGTTTAATTCTAGCTCGTCGTTATGTTCGAGACTTGTTTCCACTGTACTGAGGAATTCCCCTATGTGAAATTTACTATAATCTCTACTGGTAATTTCTCTATATTTTTCATATTTTTTTGTTTATAACAAATTCAACGCTTATACATGAATGATCTGTTATCTTTGGTTCATCATGTACCCTACAATTTATATTAATATTAGCGAAAACTACATCTATCAATGTTTTACTATCTTTCGTAACTCTCGTTGGTTTATCAACATATTGTTTCATACCCAAACATAGCATTTCTGTTTTTAATTTTTTCGTATAAAATGAGTCTGTCATTAAGTTTATATTAACGTCCCCCATCACTATACATTTTTTTTTTATTATCAGAGTGTTCACTATATTCTCTAAAAAACGTATAAAATCACCATCTGATGCACTCGGCGAGTGGTATACAACCGCGATCACTCCTTTATACATATTACTTTTTACTTCCACCGCAATACACCAACAGTTAGATATTATTTTTTCTTTTAATATTACTTGATATATTATGTCGTTTCTTACATATAACATGACTCCCCCTGTGTTCCTGTTTTCCGCATCACATCTAGCGACACTATAACCCGGCACATTCACTTCACTATCTTCAATGTCCTCTATCAATCTTGTCTCCGAAAGCGCCAAGAACGCCGGCTTCATCTTCTTCATAATCTGGTTTTGAATTTCATCTTTATGCGCCATCAGACTTTGAGCATTCATGTATATAATTGATTCCCTCTGTTGTTGCTATTTTGTAGACTCCCATCCTGTTCTCTTTTTCTCTTCTTCTAACGCTCTGATATATGTCGGGCATTCCACACTCACAGCCTCATGAGCAATATAGTTACGGAGATATTAAATTCCAAAGATAGAATTTTTCAGACTCTTATACAATTGCACTATACGGGATATCGGAAAGTTTACATACATATTTAATTAGGATTAAGAAACTCTTCTTACCATTGTTATAAAAAACTAAACCAACATTAAACAATAACTAATACATCTTTTAAGAAAATTTTAATTCATAGTTACAACACAGTTTCTGAAATAATAATGAATAAATAATGAAAAATTTAAACTAAAAAGAAACTGGCAACAACATATATTTAACCTATAAAGTGGATTAACTTTAGTACTTTTTTGACTTTTTTTCTCTTCAATCATTGTTGCAACAGCTTTCAATCGCTTATTAAGAACTTTTTGTTTTATAAATCTTCCTTTATAATGTACTTTATTTGACATTTCTATGATAAAATATATACAAGGTCGGACAGTGTTGCCAGATTTTTCAAACGAGCACGGGATTGGCTAGTAGTGGTACATTAACAGCAAAAACTTTTGGACTTATGAATTATGAACCCTTATTGCCTGTTCTATATACTTTAGCATTAACTGTTTGCTTGTATTGTCGTGAAACAACTACCTTAATAGAGAAAAGCTTCTGATGGATACATATATGTACCATTTAGGGCCCGTTGTATGTAGCAAAGTAAATTCTTTTTACCACTAACCAATGGTAGCTGGTAAATGGAGGGGCTGGGATGGCCAATCAGATGATAGGAACTTTCAGTGCCTGTCATCTGATTGGCCATCCCAGCCCCTCCATTTACCTTCTGCCCTTGGTTAGTGGTAAAAAGCATTTACTTTGCGACATACAACCGGCCCTTAGTCTTCGTCGCTGGGACCCTTTAAGGCAGCGTTCGGGGAACCGGGGTAAATTACCCCAAATGGGGTAACAATTAAATTATCGGGTTAATAAAGACATTTTTAAAATTTTCTATTTTATAAACTATTATTATATTTCACTTTGCATTTCCAGGAATTCAAAATAGGAAAATTAATGAAAGCTAAAAAAAAATACTTCGACTTTATTAAATGTAAAAACGAAGAACAGAAATCGGCTGAATGCCGAGAGGACTGTATTCAAATTGCGCTCACGTCAAAAAGTCCTAATTTTGAAGTCATTTTAGCGAAAATGAAACATCATTTTTCTATAATGTAATAGCGTTTGAATTATGTTAATGTTTACAATTTTTACGTACTTACAAATAGTTTTCATGTAAATTCCAATTAATTCAATAAATAATCTATATAGATAAAAATGTACTCTTACGCTTAAATGATACGTTGAAGGATCTCCGAAAGTTCTTCACCGATTTCTTTGAAATTTTGACATTCCATTCAAATACACGAGTGTTTTTATATATAGTGTTTTCATAGATATCACACCTGTGGCATGTAAAAATATTTTTTTCGAAGAAACAACACTAGCGCCTTTCTGGGGGTAAAAGCAAGCAAACAAATGACCTCCAGAGACTGGAACTCGCTCCCTGCCACCATCTTTCCCGCGACTTATAACCTTCAGCTATTTAAGACCCGTATCCACAGATACCTTCGACCCCCGCCCAACCCATAAAATTCTTTCTTCTTCTTTTTACGATGGAGGGGCCAACCCAGGCCTTTAGGGGTTGCACCTTTTTGGTGTAACTCCTTCTCTCATCATTATAATGAAAAAAAAACAAGATGGGAGATAATAGCTTTTTGGAAATCTTTCAACTGTCAATATTATTTTTGGCTAAGAGAACAGTTTTGACAAGTAATACATAATTCATTTACTGTTTTAATACCTATTCTATAATTATTTGCATTTTCAATTTATTTTCAAAACTATTATTATTTTTTAAATATATTTAAAAAATCGGGTCAGCTATTATCTATATAAATTTTAACCATAAAACGAGACGCTCCCCGCTAGGGGCTAGGTGACGCCGGGCCTCAGCTAATAACTAATATAGATTTAACTTTCTTTTTTTTTGATTATAAGAATGTATGGGGTAAGAGCGACCTACGCAAAAATATTTTGGGGTAATGGCTAAAAAAGTTCCCCGACCTCTGCTTTAAGGAATGTATCTGCTATAATCATTATAATTAGTCAATTGTAGGATATACCACCAGTTCCATGTGAATCTATGTATATAGATACATAGGTATTAATCATAATTTTGTAGCCCTGAAAAAATCTATGTCCAGATGAATCCCATTAGTCTGAAAATGTAGTTTTAAAAGAAAATGACTTTGAATGTATCTTTATTTATGACAAACTGACATTATCGTATGACCAATATTTATGGAATCTTAAATATAGAGTTTAAATATGTCGAAGATGGGCCATTTTTTTTTTAAATTAATGAAAATTTTTTTACACAGGAATCAGGCAAAAATATTTTTTCCCCTAAAAGTATATACTCTTGATTTAATTTTGATTTATGGTCAACAAGCAGGATTCTTAAGGATTGGGTAACAAAAATTAGAATCATAAAATATGGAAATTTGTAGCCACAGCATCTCAATGTTTAGTGCAAAGTAGCGATTTACATGATTTTGAAATAAATGTCTATAATTCGAAAACTGAGGCTTTTATTAAAATTTTTTTTAGATACTGGAGCCTCAAAAACTGGCCTATCCTCTGTTTAAGATTTATATTTGAGTTATGTAACACATTGTACAAAAAATACTTATTTTTCCGAGATTTCGATTTTACTATTATCCGAGGGGTGATCCGCGATTGGAAGTAGGTGTACACCCCTTTGGAAGTATTTTGGAAGTACTTGGAAATATTTGGAACTGCCATGAAATATTTGGAAGTGCTTGGAAATATTTGGAAGTACTTGGAAATATTTGGAATTACTTCGAAATATTTGGAAATATTTGGAAGTACTTGAAAATATTTGGAAGTACTTGGAAATATTTGGAAGTACAAGTGGAAGTAGGTGTGCAGCATATTAGGTGGCGGTTCACCGCTCATTATTTTCGTATATATAGTATATACCTATGGGTTGTTGGGATTTTGGGTTCTCGGGATTTTTTTGTGGGGATTTTGGGTGCCACGCATACCTATGTATAGTACTCTTTTATTTGTACTTATAAGTTCAATAATAGTGCTACTCTCAGGAACAAAACCTTTTAAAGTATATTACTCTATTTTCAAAATGTAACAAAGATTATTTTCCAACTTGGTCCGTCTATTTATGAAAAAATATCGTCATCTTCATCATAATTTTATTGAATCTTTTGATTATAAAATAATCAATATCGCAATTTATTGATCGTTGATGGAGAGAGACGAAAGGATAAATATTTCATATAACAAGTAACCCAGGCCTTTAGAGGATGCAACTTTTTGGTGTAACTCCTTCTTTCATAATTTTCATTAAAAAAAAATCAAAAGTATGTTCAGCTGTGAAATTAATTTCCTGGATTTTCATCCAAATTATTCAAGATTCGGAAGCAAATACTTTCCACTGGCGAACGAACCGACTTCAAAGCTCTTCTTCCTCTATCAATTTTAGATTTTTTTTAATATTTATAATTTATAAATAGAATCCATCTCAGTGCCTATCATTTTTTTTCTTTTTTTAATGGATATTAATGTTTCATTTGATTGAATTTTAATAAAATTATAAATCAATTCTAAGGTAAAATCACCAGTAGTCAACTTAAAAGCAATTTTACCATCTCTCTCGTGCTAAAAAGCTTAAGTCATGAAGTTTTAATCGCTAAAAAGCATGAAATGATTCTTCTTAATTAATAAGAAAAATAATTATTAGAGATTGTAGTGTTGGTGCAAGGTGAAATATCTTTAATAAAGATAAGAGTAAATAAATATTATATGTAATATTCATTTACTATGAGTTAAGAATTCTATATATTGAAAAATTTACACCTTTTAATTTTTTTAATTTTAACGTGAAACAAGTGACGAAGAATCCTTAACTCATAGTAAATGAATATTACATATAATATTTATTTACTCTTATCTTTATAATGAGAAAAAACTTATATTTTAAAATAATGAAGAGGAATGAATTTTTTCTAAGGCATGTTTTTGCACCAGTAGATGGCCACATAAGAAATCAAAAGATTCAGTAGTTGGCCATCCAGAAAACTAAAATAAATACACATATTTCTTTAACAAATGAGAAAATGTTTATGTTAACATACAGGGTATTGTGACCGTGCATGAGAATAATGGCGTTTTTGATACTTTTTTCGAAATATTTCAAAAACGGCTGAAACTATTTTGATTAAAAAAATTGAGCGAAACCATGGCGTTTTGGTCTACAAAAAGAGCCCTTATAAGTGAACATCAAAATTTTTTATTTTTTGATATATTAACTATTTTTTCAAAATCTCTCTTATTATGTTAGTGCAGTGCGTGTGTGTGTGCGTTATCAAATTTTTGTGAACGCTCTACTAGTGAAAATATCAAAACGAAATGTAGTTTTGGTGTATTGAGATTAAAAGCTGATTAGATTTTGGTTGAAATCGGACCCAAAATTAAGGGGAGGTTTTTTTTTTTGGCTTTTCGGCCATTCTAGCCATAAGCCTAATTATGATACTAGTTATATATATATATATTTTTAATTTGTCTCTACCCCCGGGGGTCAGATTTTAGCTGGATGCCTCGAGTCGGATTCGAACCCGGGTCCCCTGGTTAGCTCGCTGTCACGCTAAGGGGGGGGGGGGGGATTAAAAATTAAAATTATAAGATATTCAAACAAAAACAAAAACAAGAAAATGAAATATTCTTAAAATAAAGATAATATTATTATTTTTTCTGGGGCCGGAATTGGGGGTGTCCAAAAATTTAAATCTAGGCCCTTAGACCAAACTTTTTTTTAAATATATATATATATTTATGTAGATGCACACAGATGGATATATTATGTGGAAATTTCCCTTTTTTGGGAATTCGTGTGGTATAATTAGACCCAGAGGTGGTAGGAGTTACTCAAAAAATTTTAAAGAAAATATATACAGGTATACTAATGTTCTTTCTTTATTTTAGTCAAATTTATAAATTTTTTTTTTTTGAGGAACTCCAACCACTTCTCGAGCTAAATAAACCTCATGAATTACCAAAAAGCGAAATTTCTACATATATATTTATGTTCAATTTGTTTATTAATTAATAACTAAATAACGTTTCGCTGGCCTATGAGGAGAAAAAAAACGGTTTGTGACACCATCTATATTTAATTAAACTCTTTTTTTGTTATTTTATTATAATATATTAATAAAATCACTTAAAAAGTCCTTTTGACAATTTTCCATTGATTATAATTCGGTGAAATTTGTCCCGCTTTGTAATCTAATCGAGTAACGGGATTCTTTCGATCTAGCATTTTCGCTTTAGTTGTGGTCGGAAATTCATCCGGGCAACAGCAGAGGCTAATTACACTCATCTCAAGGTAAACAACCATTAATATCTACCCCTATATTCTAAATTTATTCTATTTCTATATGTACTTATATTATACATATAAAGCCCATAAACCATCCATTGACTATAGTAAAAGAATTCAAAATAAATTGGAGGATAAAGTGAAACTTTTTCAAGACGCTTTTTTCAGTTTCAGTGAATTAATTATTTTAAATGACAATTATCTAAATCTGATTTTTATTTAGATTTAATATTTTCTTACCTAAAATATAAATTCAAAATCTTTGCTCGCCAGTTAAAGTCACAGAAAATAAATGTTTTTTTTTTTTTTTTACATTTCTGACTGAATTTTAGTGAAATCAGGTAATTAAAAAACTCGAGTTCGATTTCCGAGGGGGTGAAAACAACCCTATATATATATAGAAAATTAATACATACCATCTCGGATTTAGTAAATGACAACCTCTTGTGATTTTCTTAGAAATTTAAAGTCTACTTCTGTTAGCATTAGCAATTTGAACTTTTAAGAAATATAATATCGAGTTTAATTATTTCTAAAAATTTCCAAGTTCTTTACTTAATTAAATCTTCTCTCTATTTATAATAACGAGTATCCATTTAGTCCAAGTACAATAGTCAAAAGGCCGTTCCTAGAATAATAGAAATTCTAAACAGATCTGGACTTGTATTTGAAATTCTTGCCTTAGATGCTATAAAGAAAGAGAGATCATTCTATCCATGCCCTTTTTAGTAATTTTCCTAGATTAAATACTTTTATTTAAAATTTATTTAATTTGATCTAATACTAGAGGAACAACATTCTACGTAGCATTTTACAGCTTTGGGTAAGAATTACCCAAGAGTCCCTCTGTGGACCGGGGCTAGAATATGCTCACAGTATCCCCTGTTTGTCAAAGAGACGACTAAAAGGAGTTGATTATTGAATTGACTCTCTCAGTTCGTAAAAAACACACATGTTAAGTACTACAGATAACTAGAAAATGTTGCAAAGAGGAGAACATAATTTTTATCGTTACAATGACGGTGCTACAAAAAAGTAACCTGTTGTAGTAGTAAGCTGGTCAATTTAATTAAAAAGATGCAATTGAATAGTTTGAAATCAACTGGTTTTTCAGCTTTCTAGCCCAAATCCTTCGTTGTTTTCCAACTCATCATAATTAAAAACTAAAAAATTCACATTTTCTTTCATTTTTTTATTTAAACCGTTTCGGAGGTTTTATCTTCATTATTCTATAATCTTATATTTAAGAGCAGACTTTTTTAATGAAATATGTAGGATTTCTGGAGAATTAGAAATTAATCTCAATGCATAAATTATGTTTCTAATTATTTACCAATATTTATCAGCTATAAAATTAGTAGATGGCAGCACTTGATGGGAACGCCTGTATTTAGACAACCATATTAGACGAAAAATTTCATTTTTTAGGGTTTGTTTAAAGACGTTAGCTGCCAGCCAGCTACGAACGTTTATGTAGCTATCTTACTATAAAAACAAAACGAATTTTCTATTTCCAACCGGATAATTAAGCCATAAGAAATAACAAATAAAATATTTATAATTAAAAAGATTGATGATGAAGGCCAAACATTCGAAACTCTAATCTCTAACAAATAATTTAATGATATGTATTGAATAGTTTTTTTATCATTACTGTGTTTAACCATTTCTGAAACGTGGAGAAAAATCATTATCAACCATGATTTTTCTATCTACATATTTATGTTTGTGTATAAATCAGTGTTACCCAATCTTTTTTGTGTCATGCCCCACCTAAGCCTTTCTAAAATTCCCTTACCTGGTATAAAAAATTGCTTATAAAAGACCTACATTTTTTTTTATTTATTTAAATATATAAAGTTTCAAAGACTAAATTTTGTTGATTAGTATTTTATATGGTTCTACATACATTTAATTGTATTCTATATCTGGCTTTAGCTAATTACTATCAAATTTTGTTAACTTTTATTTTTTCAAATAAGAGTAACTAATTTTGTATATTTTTATATTTAACCTAAAATTAAATTCAACTAGTTACTTTGAGCTTTTCTGTTTTGCTCTCTTGCTTTCTTCCACGCTGTTATTATTATTATTATTATTTGTGAATCCTATATATATATATATATTTAAATTTTAAAGGAAAAAGGGCTAAAAATACATAAAAAATATCGTAACCAAAAATAAAGGATGTGTTAAAATTAATTTAAGATGGAGTGGAGTATAGGTAGACTAAAAGATTAATATTGAAATGTATAGGATACATTTTTACCATCACAAAATAACAAATTTTTTTCCATTTTTTCTTCATTTTAACTCTTTGCACTCGACAGGCTCGAGTAGTGACTGAAAGTCACCTTAGGCTTAAGCTCTGGTCCAGTTGATTTTTGAATTGTCCCACTGTGGGGCGTAGACCCTAAATTGTAGTTAATGAGCTAAAATTTGGTAGCCAATTAATAAATTACACTTCTCTGTAAATTTTCAACTTTCTAGCGTTTTTTTTTTAGAGACAATTTTATTTTTCATAAGTATTCACTATTCAGTTTTACTTGATTATATAAATAAGTAAATATATAGAATTAATAATTAATAAATGTATTGAATTCTAAAATTATTGGTGAAAAAATAATAATTTAATCAATTAGTAATTCATGTTAGCGACGATGTGCACTGTTTGGGCGACAGATGGCAAAACATCGCTGTTTTGTTGAAACATTTGGCGTGGAATCGACAAAGCACAAACAACCCTCTTCTAAGGATCACTCTCTTATCATTATGAGTATCACGTCCTTAGTAATGTTCCCGAAGAACATAACAGATCTGCTGACCATTCTATGATCTCGCATTTTCATTGCTTAATCCTACAGAAACATGTCCGTACGAAAAGAGATTTCAAGAAATATTATTTGGATTCCCGAGTGTCACCAGAAAAATCAAATAACTAAATCAAAAAGTTGGATTTATAAACTTTCATTTATCAGAAGACAAAAGAAAATTGGTAAAGCTAGCAAGGTTGGGAAATGCCAATTATCCTGCCATGATATAACGAGACTTCTCTTTCCGTGATTGACGTGAATCTTTGGGGAATATGGCAATGAATGTCTGTAATTTCAGATAAGACACACAAATAAAGGTTCAAAACATGTAAGGATAATATAGGTAATTAATTAACTTTTTATTCGATTTGTTCCTGCAACTTTCAAATTCTTCTATAGACAAAAAATATGATAATTAAAATTTAATTTATTTAGTTCTATCCTCCCTTTGCTCCCCCCCCCCCCCGATTTGAGATATTTGATATATATATATGTTGCAGTAAAACCTGTTTTTTAGTAAGAACACGTTCTTACTAGTTAAAACACGTTTCTTTTTTTTTTAATGCAATCGAATGCAAGAAGGGGTGCGCCAGTAAAGATGCAGCTCCTATGGATCTCGAAGGACCCTTGCATTACCGAAGTGAAGGGAAAGTTGATTAAGTGAGAGGGTGTAGACGTAGGTGTCTATCCACCCCGGTTTTGAAGGTTTGAAGATTATAGGTGCTGGGAAAGATGGAGGCTGGGAGAGAGTTCCAGTTCCTTGAAGTCATGGGGATAAATGTATTCGCGAATGAAGTGGTCCGGCACTTTTCTAATTTGACCGCGAAAGAGTGTTGGGAGTCGGCAAAACGCGTGCTACGTGCAAAGCATGCTTTGGGGGGAATTATTGATTTTATCTCATCAGAGCATCTGCCGTGATAGTATCTATAGAAAAGGGAAAGGGCAGAGACATTTCTTCGATGAGCCAGCGAGTCGAGGGAGTCGGTGAGGGTAGAATCGTTAATTAGACTGACGGCTCGTTTCACTGAAAACCTTTATAGCAACTAGAGTTTACTGATGTTCGTTGAGTTTGGTTCAAAGATCTAGAATCTTCATTTTTGACCCTCCGCCTCATTTTAGTGTTTATTTTCAAAAGTTTTTAAACAAAAATGTCAAAAATTATATGCTCTACAACTTTGTTTCTAATTTTTGACATTTTCGTTTAAACTTTTTTGAAAATAAACACGCAAAATGAGGTGGAAGGTCAAAAATGAAGAGTCTACCATTGAACCAAACTCAGTAAACTCTAGTTGCCATAAAGTTATTCAGTGAAACGCGTTTTAACTAGTAAGAACGTGTTCTTACTAAAAATTGGTTTTTACTGCATATACAACAAAAGTTTCACAGAGTGGTAAAGAGTGTTGTACCTGTGGAATTAAACTCGCTGAGGACACTCAGGATATTTTTGAAAAAGGACCGTTCCTCAAACAACAGAAAACCCCAGAAGGCGAAAGGCAAAGGGATCAACGCACACCCCGAAAAAGGAATTGTGAAAAATTGACCAAACCACATATCGTCACTTATATAAAAATATCTTATTTCAAAATTACCAAAAACATTTTATTGAAGAAAAACACTTGTATTTGTTACTCTGCTCTCAAATTGTTGTAAGTGATCAGGTGATAGAACTCAAGGTACAGATTAAAAACAAAACAAAGTATTTAGGGTTAATAAAAATGAAAACTGAACTTTTTCTTAGCTGAAAAGTGTTGATTTTTACATAGGACATTTTGATATAACAGCGACGATCTATCTAAAGCCGAAACTGCAGGGCCGAATATTGAAAGGAAACCGAAGTTTTATTGAAAACGCAGCTGATGTTTTGAGACAACCTTCCGAGATGCACTTAAGCGGCGTCAGAGGGAAAGCCTTATCCCCTTTTTTTGACCATTCCTGTAAACAAACACATTTTCCCACGAAAACATACTCACTGCAGAAAGTTCGAAAAGTTGTCATGAAGAAATCATAATTCTTTACCTTATGAGAACCCCCCCCCCCCCCCTTCACAACTAGTCAAAAACACCCCGCGAAAACAACCAGAAGAAATTCTTATGCTACACCAAGCAGCTAGAGAAGAAATGTCCCATTCAGGAAGATATATAAACAGCTACTCTCAAAGAATTACATCAAATTGAAGATAGATACCAAAATTCATACCTTTCGGCAAACAGAATCAAAATTTCTCCCCAACTTAAAACTCAATCTCCTTATTCATAAATTAATCCTAAACACGTATATCATATTCCATTTATGTAAAAATCCCTCTAAATGCAGCAAATAATCACTCTCTTTTTTTAATTATGAATAAACAAAAAGCATATTTTATAAAGTAAATCAATCTTTTTCATTTGGTAAACCCGTTACAGTGAAGCCTTACAGACCTCTTTGGCAATCGCTACCACAAGGACCTCAGAAGAACATAATATTAATATTATTTCGTCAACTCAGATCCAAAGGAGCACTACAAGAGTTACTGAGTAAATTTTGGTCCAGATCGAAAGAAGAGAGAGCATAAAATTGTAACCCCCCCCCCCCCCCCCCCCCCCATTAAGGCCTTATTTTGGTTGGTTAATGTACAAACCAAAATTTTCACACAGTCCTATAGAATAATTCTTTAATATTTGTTCTTGGTCGAGCACAGAGCATAGAATCTTAAGTATCTCCTTTCTTTACCTTCCTAATTAGAATAGTACTTATAGACCAATAGTTTTACAGAGGTCCTAAGTAATTCTTCTAATAAAGAAAGATAAACATATGGACAGACAAACAAATAGACAACCACAAAAAATAAAAGCTTATAATAATACAAGCATTGGTCCAAATCACGCTAAATTTTGGTTGCACACTTTTCAACCAAAGTTATGAAGGAAAACACCCTTAACAAAATTCATGTCGGTCTGTCTGTATGTTTCCATGGGTTCCGCGCAAATCTTGCTCACGATTCACGTAAAAGCGACTGAAGGAATTATTATGAAATCTCATAGATCAGATATCCTCTAACTTAAAATCATTGCTATATAACGTTTTAATATTTTGACCTCAAATAGGGGTTTCGGGGGGCGCACTAATGGAAATCATCAATTAACTCATAAACTATTAGCTCTACGGGACGGGGGTACAGGGGCTACCCCTTGGTTAGCAAGAGTGTCGGCGAAGGCGGGCCTCTCAGCTAGTTCTTTTATAAATCTCTTTAGTGTGTAGTACAAGTATCTATATATTTTAATTTAAATATTTGAAAAAGAAGAACAGTTAATAGATTCTTTTCATGAATAGATGATGATCATAAAAGTTATACCAATGGAAATAGCACCTAATCATATGGCGAATAAACTTTCCAAACGAATGATACTGGGAAAACGGCGGAAACGGTGGGCGAGCTCACGCCCGGGGGGTGGTGAAGAGATCCCCGGGGGCCGAGGAAGGGGTTTCATGGTCTTCGGGGCGTGGCGACTCTTTTTTTCCTTGTGGCTGTTTTTGACAGCCGTTAGTGAGTTCAGATTAAGCTCTCTCTAGAGAGAACAAAAAATAATAGATAGAAAAATTGGCCTGCCTCGCGATCCTTTACAATCTGCTTGCGAGACCAGCGACCAACCCCCTGGTTGCTTTTTGTTTGCTTTTAAAAATCATTTATATTAATTAAAGAAACCATTCAAATCAATTTCCTTTCTAAAATGATTAAATATTAAGATAATTGATAGAGATTTTCTTTAGGAGACGGACTGGTATAAATATGCAATTGGATGTTGATGAAAGCAGTCCACGGTGGTTGTAAAAAATAAGACTATAGAGGTTTTATTATTTTACATTTATTTGTTAAACCGACGTTTCGGAGATTTATTCTCTCCTTCTTCAGGGTAACAAAAAGTCAATGAAAGTAGTTCAAA
>JALMQS010000074.1:12084104-12103215 GCA_024734495.1 Forficula auricularia
CAAAAAAAGCGATTTTTCAGGCGAGCCGATTAATGTTTCTTCTTTTACTTCCTTTGATATCCGTTGCCTGCGTTATCCGAATGTTGAAAGTTTGCACGGATCATCACAATCATAGAACTCCTCTATAGATTTGAGGTTTTCCCCTCTCTATACCATTATTATTTTTTATGACTAATTTATGGGCAAAACTCCAAGATGTTCCTTTCTGGCACCGAAATATTTCAGGTTTTTTAAAGACGGTGAGTTTCTATTGTTTAATAGTGGATTATTGTGTGATAAACCAACAGTAAGTAACTATTTTCCTATCATTCTCTAGTGCAAAACTGAACTATTATGACAATGGTTCTTTTTTGAAGAGAATAATCTACTTGGAAATAAGTTAATTTATCGTTCAAAATAGAATCATTATCATAATAGTTCAGTTTTGCACTAGAGAATGAAATGAAAAAGTTACTTACTGTTTGTTTATCACACAATCCAATATTACACAATAGAAACGCACCGTTTCCCATGTGTGACAAGGATCAACTGAGATGATTCACTCTTGCACGATCCTTCCTCCACAAATCCAAGATAGCTCTCTTACCCTCGCTCTATCTAGAGGTGATCCGCTCACTAAGTTTGTTTAAGAAACAGTCTTGCACAGAGATAGTAGAGACAATTTGAAGATAATTTGTGTAAAAAACCCCAAATCGCATTTTTTTGAGTTAGACCAGTCTTATTCTGGAGTAGCGATATGTGAACGATTCCCACCCACTACCTCAGCAACTTTGGAAGATATCATTTTCCGCGAGTTTAGACATCAACGAGGGGTGAATCGCGATTGGAATTAGTTGTACACCTCTTTGGAATTATCTGGAATTATTTTGGAATTTGTGGAATTACTTTGAAATTTTTGAAACAATTTGGACTTGGAAATATTTGAAATTACTTGGAAATATTTGGAATTACTTGAAAATATTTGGAAGTACTTGGAAATATTTGGAATTACTTTGAAATATTTGGAAGTACTCGAATGTTTTGGAAATATTTGGAAATAAAAGTGGAAGTAGGTGTACACGATTTTAAGTCGCGGTTCATCCCTCGGCCATCAATCTGTAAACGAGAAGATACCCACCTCCTCGATATCGTTTTCCATGGACTCAGCAATCATCCGTTTGTCTATAAAAGATGCTCTGAGACGAGCACTACAGATCCATTCTCCTAGCGGAAGCTCTGCTCAAATTCCCCCAATTCCTTTGGTCTACTTATCGCTCTTTGCGGTCGAGCCTAATTTGTAAAATTCTCTATAATTTTTTTTTTTAAACTCTTTCTCGTTCCCCGAAGGGTGAACCGTGATTGGAATTAGGTGTATATGTCTTTAGAATTATGTGGAATTATTTTGGAATTACTTGGAAATATTTGTAAGTATCTACTGGAATAATTTGGAAATGAAAGTGGAAGTAGATGTACACAATATTAGGTCGCAGTTCACCTCTTAATTTACATCTATACTGACTTGTGAAAGGGAGACTGATGGTCATGTTGCTGAAGAAGCCATCCGGCGGATACCGGACAAATGGCAGCGATAGGGAGGGCGTGATGACGAGGGTCGCCCCGGGCGGGAGGGCCAAACGACCATCCGTGGTCAGCCACAAGAGGCGCTTCTGTCGCGAGTGGGCCTTCCCAGACGACGACGACGACGACGACGCCGTTGCAGAGGATTCCCCGGCTAGACACCAAGCTGCCGCCAACAGGGACAGCCACCGCCACAAAAACACCATTACCAACACCTGCACACACACACACACACATATCTATATTAATTTTATCAAGTAGGTAGTAGTAGATACTAAGAATAATAATAAGACAAATACATTGAACATTTGATGGTACAGTTGTTGATCAGGATAGATGTTTCTGCTGAAACGACTAAAGGGGCCCATACACTGTCAAACAAATTGTGCCACATAGGCCGTTGCGCAAATGTTTGACAAGTTTCAAAAATGTTTGAAATCTTTTGCACCCAACGGAGAGTTTGTGCAACGCATTGTGTTGTATATGGGCGAGTTGCGCAATATTTCCAAGGGTATATGATTATGACTGATGGGTTGTGCAATTTCTCTGGCAATGTATGTCCCCCGACAAACAATACGCAACGCAATGTTGCACAACGCTATTTGTTTGACAGTGTATGGGCAGCTTTAGATTAAACATTTTAATGAGATGAATTTCAGCAGAATCTACTGTGCATCTCATTAAAATGTGTAATCTAAGACATCTAAGTGGTTTCAGAAGACACTTGCATAACCTGGATAAAGACTAGAATACTGACCCATTTTGACTGACTATTTTTATTTTATTTTTTTAGTCTCACATGAATTTTTTTAGTATTAAATGTTTTAAAAACGCTCCCAAATTTTAGAACGATTAAAAGAATTTTAGAGGTCGCATTGGTTCATGGATATATAAATAAACCAACTAATTAAAATTTTAAATTTTCAATTGTTTGTCAATTGATAATATAATAAATAAAATACTGTTGACATTGTTCGTATTTATTTGTCTTAATTGATTTTTTTCATAATTTTTTAATTTGTATATTGTGTGTAGTAAAACTTTTAATGAAAATGTTAAAAGAAAAATAAGGCTTTAAATTTATTTAAAAATAACATTATATAATTATTTTGTGAAAATTAACAAAAATGCATAAGATTCATTTGATTTCAAATTTTCAATTGTTTGTCAATTGATAATAAATAAATAAAATATTGTTGACATTGTTGGTATGTATTTGTTTGAATTTTTCAGAATTTGTTAACTTGTATAAATTTAATCCCTATTGAAATTAAGTGGAAAGAGTAAAATGACTATATTAAATTAGAAAAATAAGCTGACGTGTTCTGATGTGGCCATCCACTTGACTAACATACAACCTGGCCCCTCACTTATATTTAGCATCTAAAATTATTTATAATCATGTAGGGGAGGAGGGTTAGTTTTTGAATTTTTAAACTTCTCTGGGCCCACGGATTATGTATACAAAATTTGGTCGAGTTTGGTACAATGGTCTAGATTTTCATTTTTTGACCACACCTCTCCCCCATTTTGGGCTGTTAGTTTTTGCATTTTTAGACTTCGTGAGGGTCCACTGATTATGTATACAAAATTTGGTTGAGTTTTCTCAAATGGCCTAGAATTTTAATTTTTAACCCCTCCCCCTCCACACCCCTTAATTTTGGGTCGATATGCACCAAAAATCTAATCAGCTCTTAATCTCAATGGACCAAAACTACGTGTGAAATTTGTTTCGATATTCAGACTAGTTTTTGAGCTAGCTCGTCCACGAAAAATATAATTTTTTCAATGTTCACTTATTAGGGCTTTTTTGTAGACCGAAATGCTATGGTCTCGCTCAATTTTTTTAATCAAAATAGTTTCAGCCGTTTTTGAGATATTTCACTAAAAAAGAAGCAAAAAAAAAAAAAAAATACTTTTTCATTCACGATTACAATACTTGACCATACCCTGTATGGTAAAGTCAAAATGGCTTTAACTATTTATATTTAATAAAAACTACGTTATATAGATATATTGTTTTTTTTTGTTTGTATTTTGGTTTTCTTAGCTTTAACCATGAGCCATTTTAAGATAATTTATATTAAATATTTTTTTCTATTATGTAGGGATCAGATTAAACCCGTTTTGCAGCGAGTCGGGCTTGAACCCGCGCTAGTTTGATTGGAAGGTATGTATATTAGCCACTCAGCCAACCTGACCCCCAGATATGTTTTGAAAATGAATAAAAGGTGAAGATTCATTTAATTTCAAATTATCAATTGTTTGTCAATTGTTAATAAATAAATAAAATACTATTGACATTGTTGTTATTTATTTGCCTTAATTGGATTTGTTAGAATTTTTTAACTCTAATGAAATGTGTGTAAAAATATTAATGTTGAAAGAGAAAAAAATTACATTATATAAAAATTTTGTGAAAATTAACAAATATGCATAAGATTCGATTGATTTTAAATTTTCAATTGTTTGACAGTTGACAATAAATAAATAAAATATTGTTGACACCAAGTAAAAGAGCATCGAAAATTGTTTAAAAAAAATTGTTGACACTGTTTTTATCTGTTTTTAAATTGAATTTATATGAATTTTAATTTGTGTAAATTTCAATTCTCCAAATATTTAATTATAAACTCCATTATAGAGTAATGTTGGAAAATGAACATTCATTTCCTTTAGATTTAGCTTTAGGATTAGCAATCAGATAGCAGCACTGGACGACAACGCCTGTTGGTTAGACAACCCCACAGTTAGAATTCTTTGATACGAGCAGCTCAATTTTATTTTAACGCAGAAAACCCTTCTAAACATTTTTAGAACCCTTATATTCAGGGCCGGCGCTACCGGGGGTGCAACCCGTGCAGCTGCACAGGGCGGCAGAAAGGCAAGCTGGGCGGGGGTCGCAGCGGTTAAATGTGACTGTGTATGTGTGTGTGTGTGTGCGCGTGTGCGTGTGGCGTGAGCAGTAGGCTGTAGGCACTAGACAGGCAGTGGCAGGCGCGGGCAGTCGTCACATCGAACATGAATTGGGAGAAAAATTGAACTATACTGATTTAGTGAACGACTTTGCTGCTGTTAAAGCAAGAAAAATGGTTTTTTAATTCCAAATAACTTTTGTGATGAGGAAATGTTTTAGAATCAGTATTTGGTATTTCTACATGTATACAGTATCTTAACCTACTGTAAATTTAAAATTACAATAGTGTACAAGAACTGTTGACACAATTTGTCTGTAAAATATTTTTTATTTGTAAATAACACCAGTAAACTAATAACTGCTAAGTTTGATGTTTCTAATTGTTATTTTATCCTATCTTTGTTACTTCCAATTACTATTATGCTGATTTCCGGGCCGGGAGGAGCAAGGTATGGGAGGGGGGGCGCCAAACAAATGTTTTGCACGGGGCGGCAAAGTGAGTTGCGCCGGCACTGTTTATATTCATCATCATCATCATCAATCAGCCCTTTTTCTTGTCCACTGCTGAACATAGGCCTCCTCCAAATGTCTCCAGTTTTCTCGATCTTTTGCAGCTTTTATCCAGTTTGTCGATATTCTTCTTATATCATCTGTCCATCGTGTGGGAGGTCTACCTCGGCTTCGCTTATCCTCTCTTGGCCTCCATTCAAGGAGTTTCTTTGTCCATCTGCCATCCTCCATCCTAGCGATATGACCAGCCCATCTCCACTTTTGTTTTGCAATGCGTTCAATGATGTCGTCTACTCCAGTTCGTCTACGGATCTCATCATTTCTTACGCGGTCTTTTAAGGTCAAACCAAGCATTGATCTTTCCATTCGCCTTTGTGTTACTCTCAGTTTTTCTGATGATATTTTTGTGAGAGTCAAAGTCTCTGCTCCATAAGTCAAAATTGGCAAGACACACTGGTTGAAGGCTTTCCGCTTCAACGTTGTTGGGATATCTGCCTTAAAAATGTCTTTCAATTTCCCATAGGCTGCCCATCCCAGAGTGATTCTTCTTAACATTTCGCAGGTCTGGTTATCTCGACCTATTCTTATCTCATGGCCTAGGTAAACATATTTTTCCACCACTTCTATAACCTGACCCTCAATCTGGATTTCCTCGCTGAAGACCATATTTGTCATCATCTTTGTTTTTTGATAGTTTATCATCAATCCTATTTTTCGAGACACATTCTCGAGCTCTTGAACCATGTTTTTTGCGTCCCCTAAATTATCTGATATGATGACAATATCATCCGCGAAGCGTAAGTGACTAAGCCTCTCTCCATCGATAGTTACTCCTTTCTCTTGCCATGGCAACATTTTGAACCCATGCTCAAGTACAGTGGTGAACAGCTTTGGTGACATAGTGTCACCCTGCCTAACTCCTCTTTTGATGTTTATCTTATTTGTTGTTGAATGCAGATTTACGGTTGTTGTGGCATTTTCGTAGATGTTCTTGATAATGTTACAATAACGATGATCGATTCTACATTCTTGTAGTGCTGTCAGAATAGATGGTAACTCCACAGTATCAAATGCCTTTTTAAAATCCACAAACACAAGTGCCAAGGGACGATTGTACTCTATAGTTTTCTCTATTAATGTTTTCAGGCTTTGCAGATGATCGTTGGTACCATATCCACGACGGAAACCGGCTTGTTCTCGAGGCTGGTAAAAATCCAACTTAGTCTCTAACCTAGTTGTTATTATTCGGGTGTAGAGCTTGTAGAGGTGGTTAAGAAGACTAATTGGTCTAATTGGTAAGGGTGGTAATTATAGACCACCCTTATATTAATTCACATTAAATCGTTAACGCTATAAGGTTATAATATTTCAATAAAGTTTCCTTACCATAAAGTTGTTTTGTCTTTAAAATCTTTAAACGGAAAAACGCCCAAACTATGATAAAAAAAAAAAAAATTTATAAATTTTATTAAACCAATTATTTTACATTAATTAATGTATACATTGTATTTTTTGCTTCGATTCCGGAGATTACTTCTCCACCATCGAGTGTCCTTATTCATCTTTAGTCCTTGTTTTTAATAAGAGGAAAATCTAATTAGATAAAAAAACCTCTTTTCCGATAATTATTTCAATTCCATTATTCCCCAATCAAGTCGATTGGATCTCCTTCCTTCATCTACACATCTAATTAATTTTTTTTTTTTTTTTTATAAATTTTATTAAACCAATTATTTTACATTAATTAATGTATACATTGTATTTTTGCTTCGATTCCGGAGATTGCTTCTCCACCATCGAGTGTCCTTATTCATCTTTAGTCCTTGTTTTTAATAAGAGGAAAATCTAATTAGATAAAAAAACCTCTTTTCCGATAATTATTTCAATTCCATTATTCCCCAATCAAGTCGATTGGTCATCTCCTCTCAGCTCATCATCCCAAACTATGATAATGAAATTCAATTCCTTAATAAAGAAATTCTCTCTAAGCGTTAGCGGGTTTTAAATGAACGTTTTAAGATTGATTTTTTTTTTTTTATAAAAGATTTTATTCATTATAATTTTGATTATTTCCTCATAAGAAATGGAGATTTCCCGTTATTTTGTCATTAGTCATATCATCAGAATTTGATTAAATTAATATGGAACCACCCATAAGGTACCTCTTTCTAATAAAAAAAGAATCATCGAAATCGGTCTATAAACAAAGAAGTTATGCGTGAACATGCATAAGAAAAAAACGTCCAATACCAAAGGAAAAAACGGGACAAATTGGGTACAAGACTGAAAACAATACAAAAAAAATCATCCAAAATCGGTCCACATGGTAAAGAGAAATAAATGAACAAACACAAAAAAATGCATTCGGTTGAATTGATAACATCTTACTTTTTTTTCAAAAATCGGTTAAAAATTATTATTTATTATTTCAAATAAGGGAAAAATGGTAAAAGTCGCGTGTGGTTACCACACACACACAAGTTGATTTTGTTTTACTTTTTATAAATGTATTTTGTATTTGACATTTCAAATACATTTTGAATAGTATTTGATATTTTGTATTTCAAATACCTCTCTCGTATCTATATATTCGAGTAGATAGGTAGATATATACTTTTATTAAACGATCAAAAATTGTTTATATATATATATATAAGTGTGTGTGTATTTTAGTTCTATTTTGAAAACGGCTCTACCGATTTTGATGAAACCAACTCGATTAACAAGTTTTGAGGATGAGAAAACGATCTGGCTAGGTCTGGACCTAGACAAATTTCATCTTAATTGATCTTTTCTTAATTAAAGTAATTATTGATAGATAAAAATCTCAATATAAAAGTTTGTTTACATTTTTTTCAATTATCTTTTATTTTTAATTGGTTTTTTAATTTTAAAACTCACGAATACTTTATAGCAAATATTGTTATATATTATATTAAAATTAGGATTTTTTTGTTTTTTAATTAACAGGTGTCTAAATCATAACAAAACAGGTGTGTTTACAAATATAAGGGTAACTTATGAGGAGAATTTTCTAGGTTAGGTTTCACAAAAGGAAATATTAAAACAAATGTATGTTTTTTTTTGAGTTTGATTCACTCGATATATATTTCGGGTTTTATTAGCCCATCATCAGGAGTTCAAATGAAAACTGAATACAAATTTGTAAAAACATTCAACAGGTAAAATTTTGAGAAAGGAGAGTACGTTCAGAAATTTTTTTTTTTTTTAATATAAACAAAATGTTATTATTTAAAATTAAAAAAATTAAAATTAAAAACAAAAATTACAAACAAAATCAAATTAAAAACAAAAAAACAAATTACAAACACCAAATATGTAATCGAATTTAGGAGCTTGGCCCTGTTTACACATTAAACTTATATGTTTACTATATCCCTATATATTGTATATTGTTCTATTATGATTGTTGCTAAATTTACTGGGGGGGGGGGGGCGCAAAAATATTTCATGCTTGTAGTAAAATTTTCTCTAAGCCCGGCCCTGTTTAATTTATATGTATACTATATAGCTATTTATTTATAACGTGGGTCATTTTTTATGAGTAATCTCTCTATAAATATTTTCAAACTTTAAAATAAAGAAAATGAAAAAAAGCTAACTTCCTTTGTGAAGAGGGGTTCTTTGTTTGTCGGCCTGACCATTTTAACCTTTTTTCATTATTTCATGACCCTTTTAGAGCTTTGAATAAAATTTATGGCCTTTGAATAAAATTGAAAAATGAAATTAATTTTAAATTGATGAAACTATATCATCATCATCCTATAGACTGTGATAAATATGTGTTTAAAATTTCATCTCAATCGGATAAACGGTGTTGAAGTTCATTGGAAAGAACCAACACAGATTGATTTTTATATATATATATATATAGATTTGTATCTTGGTTCTATTTTGAAAACGACTCTGCCGATTTTGATGAAACAAATTCTATTAACAAGTTTTGAGAATGAGAAAGCGATCTGGCTAGGTCTGGACCTCGACAAATTTCATCTTAATTGATCTTTTCTTAATTAAAGTAATTATTGATAGATAAAAATCTCAATAAAAAAGTTTGTTTACATTTTTTTCAATTATCTTTTATTAATTAATTGTTTTTTAATTTTAAAACCCACTAATAGGTTATAGTAAATATTAATATACTATATTAAAATTAGGAATTTTTTTGTGTTAGGTTGAGAGGAGGAGGGAGAGAGATACCAATCGGCTTTGATTGGGGAATAATGGAATTGAAATAATTATCGGAAAAGAGGTTTTTTTATCTAATTAGATTTTTCCTCTTATTAAAAACACGGACTAAAGATAAATAAGGACACTCGATGGTGGAGAGCAATCTCCGAAATCGAAGCTAAAATACATGGTATACATTAATTAAATGTAAAATAATTGGTTTAATAAAATTGCAAAAAAAAAAAAAAAAAAAAATT
Source organism: Forficula auricularia (assembly GCA_024734495.1). Classification (NCBI taxonomy): domain Eukaryota; kingdom Metazoa; phylum Arthropoda; class Insecta; order Dermaptera; family Forficulidae; genus Forficula; species Forficula auricularia. Next base: position 12,093,537 of record JALMQS010000074.1, read on the forward strand.
TTTATGTTTTTTAATTAACAGGTGTCTAAATCATAACAAAACAGGTGTGTTTACAAATAAAGTGGTTGAAGTGACTTTTTTTTTATATAACTTGGAAACAAATCTTATTTAATTTTATGTTTTTATTTCAGATTCTATCCCAGGTAACCACAATATCCTAAGAATATTCTAAGGATATTCTGAAGTGACATTTAGAATATTCTTAGAATATTCTGAGAATATTGTGTGTTATCTCGGGATACTTACGATTATTTTTTTTATTATTATTTTCCTATATTTATTTTTTTATAATGTTTATCAAAATGAACGAATGTGGGCAAATTGGTTGTGTACGAGAAAACAAATATACACATAATATGTGGACCATTAGAAAGCTAGAAATGCAAAAACTGGGTGCGGGTTGGGGTGGATGTGGGAGGTGCAGGAGGTGGGGTATCCGGGGGCGGGAGACGCGGTTGAGGTGGGGTGGGGCGGAGTGAGGGTGCAGTGGTGTGGTTTCGCGAGGGTGGGAAGGGGGTCAGGGGTTACCGTGCATCGCTAGGTGGCTCCAGGTACTACCTCTATTAACCGCTGATGGGTTCTAAATTCGTTGTTCTTGATTTGTGAGTAAGCCTTAGCAAGGCAAGGCGTGTCAGCCACCTGTTGCAGGTAGATTATTATCCATATTAGCCTGATTTATTGTATGTACCTACTATATAGAAATGAGGGCGACATTTCAATCCAATCTAGAGTTGTATTATCTCTGGGTTGATTGAATGGATTGGTGAGGCGCCAGCCAGCCTGGCATGCATTCCTCCTCAGTACACCCATCCGTTTTGCCTGTCCAAATATTCAGGTCGAAATGTCATGTGCACTAAATAGAAACCGCTTAACGCTTTTCCTCCTCGTAATATTATTATATACGAGCCCTTACCATACCGTATAATTATTTTTTTTTAATTAAATAACAATTTATCAAGTTTTATAATTAATTAAATTGTCAAATTCTAATATTTAATATTTGTGGGATTTAAACCTAATTTTTAATTAATTAAATTGCCCAGCTTTTAATATATAATAATATTTCGGTTTTTATTGGTAACCATTGGAGGAATCGAGTTAAAATCAAAAATAGCGATTGATTCTCATCTAGTACTTGAGGAATAGCCATTCGGATTTTTGACGTTTCGGTTTTTATTTTATCTTGAGACAGTCTTATAACTCAAAAACAGTGCATTATATGAAAAAAAGTTTCAAATAAAAGTTTATTTATATCAGGGGGAAATTAAACTACGCTATTGTTTGTCGACCTAGAACAAGCTTTCATGGGTATTTCGAAGTCAACTTCGGTTTTTTAAATGGAAACCTATATGTTTCTGAACATATTCCGAATCTACAAAAAAAAACTGAACAGCTTTCATAAAAACTATTTTTTTATACGACATCAAATAATAAAAAATATTAAATCAATTAGATCTCAAAAAAATTCTAATAATTATTTTTAACAATTATTCAACTTAATTATCAAATAATAATGATTAAATAATTAATTATTAAATAAATCTTATATTATTAAACGAGCAAATCTTGTATATATATATATATATATCCGGTCGGGTTCTCGAAAACGTGTCTAACGATTTGGATGAAATTCACGGGTTAGGAGGGTTTTGTGTTGGACATTCGATCTGTCACGGTTTCATCTTCGGCTAAGTTGTTTTTGATGGGGTTTTTGTTAATTGAAACAATTTTTCACAGGTGGTTGTCTCGATAAAAATGTATAATTTTATTTTAATTCAATTTCCTTTTAATAAATAATTGGTTTTTAATTTTATATCCCACAATAAGATCATTATAATTGTTACTATATATTAAAAATTGGGCAATTTAATTGATCAAAAGTCGAGTTCTAAATCCCACAAATATTAATTTGACAATTTAATTGATGAACTCAAAAATTATTTACATTTACATTTTTATTCAATTTCCTTTTAATAAATAATTGGTTTTTTAATTTTATATCCCACAATAAGATCATTATAATTATTATTATATATTAAAAGTTGGGAAAATTTAATTGATTAAAAATCGAGTTTTAAATCCCACAAATATTAATTTGACAATTTAATTGATGAACTCAAAAATTGTTATTTAATTAAAAAAAATAATTATACCGTATTTATTTATATACATTATATACATAATCTGTGGGCCACTGAAGGCTAGAAATGCAAAAACTGGTTGAGTGGGAGGGGGTGGGGGGTAGATGTGGGGGTGCAGGAGGTGGATTACAGTGGTGGTGGGGGGTCCGGGGGCGGTACGGGGTTTCGGGGGCGGGGGGTGTATGTGGGAGGTAGGGGTGCAGGAGGTGGGGTGAAGTGGTGGGGGTCCGGGGGACGAGGGGGTTTCGGGGATTAATATATAGCTATTAACTGATGCATAAAGTTACCGAGCTATAAAAATCGATTTGTTTTAGGTAAGATATTTTAATTAATTGTAAATCTCATTTGTAAATATATTTTAATTTAATAAATTAACTGTTTTAGCAACACATCCATTTATAGTCATTTCAAAAACCTCTTAGGTTAGAAAGACACATTATAAATCGATTTTTATAGTCAATAATTATATATAGTTTATAATATTAATATAACAATTATACAATAGTGTGTTTTGACATTTAGAAACATTTGTCCTGGTAAGGTTATAACATAGGTATTTGAGAATAAACAAATTAATACCAACTTTGGAATAAATCCAAAGTGAGTAGGAAGCGGGAAATACGAAAGTATTTTATATCTCCCCAGCAGAAGGGAAATTCGAAGAATTGTCCACTCTTCGATCCGACTCCATATCGTATGGCAAGAGCTTACTGCTATCATAGAAATTTGAATCAGATCGTCGACATCCATTGTCCACTTCATATATTGTATTTGTAAATATATTTTAATTTAATAAATTAACTGTTTTAGCAACACATCCATTTATAGTCATTTCAAAAACCTCTTAGGTTAGAAAGACACATTATATATATATAGAATGAATTAGTGTGTTATTTTCACCCTATGAGCGAAGGGGGCGAAACCCGCCCTTCTACAGTATTTTGCTAATCAATGGATTCCTGAATGTTATTTGGATAGAGAGGCAATTTAGTTGACATCTTTTTACGACGAACGTTATAGCTATCTATAAACCTACTAGTATAATATACGAGGGCAAAAGAGTAATCTCGGAGCAACAGGTTCCTGGGAATTTCCCATCTCTCTCTCTATATTATAAAAGGAATTCGATTTGATAACCGGCCAGATGCAGATGGGCGCGGATTCTGACCTACAAACGATAACAACATCAAATGGAAATAAAATAAAGATTTTTTTAAGATCAAATCAGTTTATGATATTGTTTATATGTAAATAACGTTTCGAAATTACTAAGAGTTTTTTAAATGAGGAAGAAATCAAAAGAATGTGTCTAAATAAGCTGAGTTTCGTAAACTTTTTAATTCACGACCCCCTATATTATATGTGGGAAATTATTTAAGTGAATTTTCTTGATTTCTGTTTTATTAAGAGCATATGGTTGGCACGTGCCCGGTCAGGGGATTGCGGCCCGTTGTCCTTTCTAAAGGCCGTCTTCTGGGTTCCGGGCCCGGTGTGGATCGTCGACACTTTTAGGCTAAAAGCATTCTGTAATAAATATTATCATGACAACTTGTTTTGATGAGTTGTCGACAGCAGGGGCTGCTAACTCCTTTGTTCTTTTTTGGAACTATGATATAGTTCAATCCCACGCCAACAGGAGCGCTAGTTTCGTTTTTTGCTTCTCGCGTGTACCAACAGATGTCCTAGTTTTGTTTATATGTTTATTTGGAATTGTATCATATGTATCTTAATCGGATCTCGCCTCGCCTTGACATGTTCCATGACCCTGATTGATGATTGATGATGCCTTGCCTGCTGTCTGCCAGTGTTATATCTCCGTGACATTTTAATCTTAATTTGTATTTTGTTATTGTGATTGTCTTTTTTTGTGTTTTTCTTTCTTTGGATCTTATGTATGTTTGTATTATGTTTTTGTGATTATTTTTTAAGTTTTTATATTTTATTGATTTGTATGTATTGTTTGATCTTATGTATGTTTGTATTATCTTTTTGTGATTATTTTTAAGTTTTTGTATATTATTGATTTGTATCACTTCACTTTTATTTATTATTTATTTATTTTTGTGACTTTTGTAAAAATGTCCTTTGTTGAGTTTCTTGTCGGAACCTTCTCCTCAGAGGTATTTCCGAACCGATGGTAAATTCATAAAATTTAACAATAAAAAAATTTTAAAAAATAATTTTTTTTTATTTATTTTTACCTAATTTTATTCCTATTTTAAAATTAAGAAAAAAATTTAAACCGTGCAGTAAAAAGTAGTGCTTTTGTTTATATTTTTTTCTCAAAAAAGATTGAAGCTATTTTGATGAAAAAAATAAATAAAACATAACACCACTTTTTTCTTGCCGGTTATTTAGATTTTAATTATCATTCAAATTCCAGTATGTAATAATATATATATAAATTTCCCGCTCGCTATTTTAGTTCAAATACCAAGTCACTGAGGTGCTGTAAACAGTGTGCCAAAATATAGGGGGAGTTGCCGCATCTATATATATCTTTTATCTATAGGTCCGACAGACCAGGGAGGTAGGGAGGGAAGGCTAGCTCGAGAAAGTGTCTCCACATGACGTCACCCAGCCCCTCCAGCCGCCATCTTGCGACTGGCGGCTGGAGGGGAAATGCCTGTCCTGACTGGAGACACCCCCACTCCTGCTTTTCTAGCCTAGCTGTTCCTCCTTAGCTCCTTGCGACAGACAGTGCATCCCCCACCACAATGTGAGTTGCAACCAGTGTTGCCAATTTAGCGGTTTTCCCGCTAGATCTGGCTATTTTTTACTCTATCTAGCTTGAAGAAATTTCATCTGGCGGCTACCGGGAAATCTGGCTTTTTTCAAACATTTCTGGCGGAATATCTGGCTTTTTTTTACAAATCAAGTTAAATTCATTTTTAAGCAAAATTCGTCTATTAACAATACATTTTCAACATTAACAAAATTACTGTTGGCACTTGGCACCCTGTCGTATCTTCTTTTCTAGTCTCTTGTAATATATGTTGAAAATTAAATTTAAATATAGCGCGCGCTCTTTATTTTAGTTTAACTTAGAATCCCCTAAACGACTAATCTAGGCGATTTAGTTAGTAAGTCGTTGTCCTACTTAGTATTTTAAATTTTTAAAAGTTTAAAAAAAATTTCTTTAGTAAATATCCTGTTTATTTCTTGTATATATTATTGTAAACGTTTTTAAGATTGTTTTTTAAAAGATTTCGATTTTTTTTTAATTATAAAACAATCAATAAGTAAATATTTTTTTTACTTTTTTATATTATTATATATTTATATTTTAAATAAAAGAAATAGCAAAATCTGCACGACTCTTTAATGAAACTTTGTTAAATATAAATAAATTCCAGCTATAAAAATTGCTGGAATCCTATATTTAATAATATAAATTAATAATTAGACACAATGTAATTTTTTTTTGTAATTAAAAATATTTTGCATTGCAGTTTTCTAATTTATTAAAAAATTTTTTTTAAATACCATATTATTTTTATTCATCATTGAGTATTATTATTATTATTAAAGCTAAAAAAGTTTATTTAGTAAAAAAAATTGTGAAAAGTAAATTTAAATCACGTAGAAAAATTACTCTCAATGCATTTCTTGTGGGAGCAATTGTTCACTTTTTGAGTCTACCGCTAGATGGCGCTAGAATCGGAAATCTGGCGGTTTTTAGCTTTTTTGGAAGACCGAACTAGTGGATTTATAAATTCAATCGTTGGCAACACTGGTTGCAACTGGAAGGCAGTTGACAAATGACGAAGGCGGTGGCCAGTTGAATACGGGATTTGCTTAAAGATGGTTGTTGATTTAAGTAACCAATAACGATGTTTTAAGATGTTTTCACGATGACCCCCTAGACAAGAATATGTATAACCCCTTTTTGTAAATAAATATATTTTAAAGAATAAATACTTGTGCCCCCTATGAGCCAAGGGGGCGAAACCCCGCCCCCTACATATAGACCAGAGGTGGCCACAACGTGGCTCGCGAGCCGCATGCGGCTCTTCAGTCAATCTCGTGCGGCTCTTGAACCCTCTTGAATAATACTGATTTTAAAAAGTTCAAGGGTGTGGCATAAAGATTTACCACATTTTGAAGAGGTATAAAAAAACAATGAAAAAATTTAACTAGGAAAAAACTGTGTAGCGGCCCGCTGTTGCTTTGGCGACGAGCCTTTAGACACGGCCGCTAGATGACTCAGTCAGATCGTTCGACACTTTTGCATGACTGATAATATATCAGTCATGCTATAAGTGAAGCAACTCGATCTCGGCTGAGCATCGATCGCATTGAGCATCCATCGAATCATCGAGGGAATCGATGGAATCGAATCGATCACATCGAATAATCGATCGATCGATTGGAAGGAGGGGCCAACCGCCAACTAGTAGCCCCTCCCCCGCTAACAAAGCGGATGGCGCCCATCCCGGCTTTCCTTCAGGGCACAAACAACGCCCTGCACACACGCAAATCATTGTTAGGACCCCATCGACTTGGTGGGGGGAGCGGACACGCACCACACAGCACTCAGCATTCACGAGCGCCCTAACAACTGAATATATTTTTGAAAAGAACACAAAATAATTTTTTTATGTATTTTAAACATTATCAGACAAAAAAAGGGGGGGAGGGGTCAAAAATGAAAATTTTAACAATTTAATAAGAGTAGAAAAACAACTAACTAATCAAATAAAATACTTAGAATTGAGATTTTTGAAATACACACATGAAAAGGGTGTAGTAAAAGAAGTTCTTTTTTTTATAGAAAACTATATTTATTAATAAATTTTTTCCTCTTAATTGCATAACATAACCGTTACTTCTTCATATTGAATCGAGTTTGAAAGGATTAAAAAAAAAAAGTAAAAAACAACAACAACAACAACATATTTCGGAATATTAAATTTCCTTGAATCCTTCTTTACAGGTCCAAAAGTGACGTGTGGGAGGGGGTGGGGGGGGGGCGATCCTGTTTAGAAAAACAAGTTCAACAGGTATTCAATATTGTGCAAGGATGACGTCAGGGCCTCTTCTGGATGTCAAAATGGATAGAGATTAAGCCCCGCCCCCGAGAGTATCGAAATGTTGATGGAAAAACAAACAAATCAATTAATTTGGAGCCTAAATAGGCCCTGGGACGGGAACATTTAATGCTAATGCCTCTCATTTGCATTATATAGTGTGTCAAATCAACATTTTTTATCGGGATTAATTTATAATAGTATTATCAATGATAACATTTAAATAAATAAATAAATAATTAAATCTTTATTCCTCGACCTGCTTAGAGGCACAAGTCCTCGGTGGCTAGGTCCTCCAAACATCAATACAATCTAGCTACAATACATCAATACAAATTAACTACAACAATTTAACAAATAATAAACAAGTAAAAAAAATGATCATTAACAAATGACATGACCATAGATTTCCATCAAAAAAGGAAAAGTAATTTACAAATTCCACGCAAAAATCCGATACCAGGAGCAAGCGACGCATTAGCCATCCCGGCATTTGCTATAAGTTGTTAAGGAAACCTGGTCAAAACCTTAACAAGGATGGTATGACCTCTCTCTACCTCAGCTAATCTCTGCTTGTGAGAACTAAATAAAATTTTGTACAACTCTAGGACTTTAGGACTTGACAAACTTCATAATTGATTTAATCATACTATAATCCCAAGTAGTAATAAATAGACTGCTCCATAAATCAATGCCAGATCCTATAAATGAATGCAAGCTTACATATTAATATCTGAATTAGTAGAAACCAATCCAAATTAAATTAATACGATTCTTCCCTAAATACTTATAATCTGAATCATTCTCATAACAAAACCACCACTGGTTTTAACACCTATATACTTCAAGTCCCAACCTTGGATTGACTACCCCTTTTAACCATATCTATTATCTAAAAAAAAAAATGTTTTAAAAATAAACAAAATATTTACCTTAGCAACGCAGAGATTTCCTTATTCCAGCCTAATTTCAAAACCAACCCTTGCTTTTCCTACCTCTAAATGGAAAGAAGAGTTAACAAACCCCCTTCCCCAAATGAGACAAAAAAAGAACTAATAAAAACCTACCAAAATACTTAAAATTTCTAAGACAGATTTTTGTTTATCCACCAGACTTCAAAGAGACCTATTCTTAAGTGACATTCAAGAGTTGCTTGAATCTCAAGATGAAGATTTGACTGAAATCGACTTGGAAGAAATGTTAAATGCCCAGTCCATTGAAGAGGACGCTTCAACACAGCACAAAGCAAAAGGTGACATTAAACTTAAAAAAGTAAAAACCAGAGTGAAGGTTTCTTGATGGCAAACGAGCTTTGTGATTTCTTCATAAAAATTGTTCCGTCTATGGAAAGAAGTCTTATTTTTAAAAGGCAAATTGCTGAAAATCAATCCGAATTGAAAGACCTTTTAAAAGCGGCAAAAAACAAAAAAACATCACTAAATTCTTTAAACCATTGGCTAAGCCTTACCATGAAATACAAAATTATATTAAACATTTTAAATTGAATAAAGAAAAAAAAATATTATTTACAATCTTAGACATTAATTAACTAACTTTTAAGGTCAATCACGTTAAAGGAGTTTTTTTTTTATTTAATTTAATTTTTTTTTAAGGAAATTCAAAAATGTTTGTCAATTGATAACATAGGTCGACAAAAAAAAAACTTTTTTTTCCTGCTTTCTGTTTTAATGCATAAATTCTGATGTTAGACATCGAAAAACACCAACATATCCATTCTTTGGTTTTAAAGTTTATTTTCGTCTGTTTTATGTCGATAAGTATTAGGTTGATGCATAATTATGGAACGTTTATATTGGCGCGTTTTTCTTTAGCCAAAAATGGCGTTTTGTTTATTTTTTTTTGTTTTTTATAAATACAATCTTCTCTATTTATAGTTAATAAAAATGTGTGTCGAAAACCATATTCATATTCGTCACTACGAGAAAGGATGGAAGGCAGGACAGTCATTTCGCGATCTCAACGAACTTTTTGGCGAAGGAACAATTACTGATAGGTAGAGAGCGCAAAAAAGGCACCTAAAAAGGCACGATTTGTGGCAAAAAAAGGCTCTAAAAAATTTTTTTAAGAAAAAAATAAAAACCGACTTCAAAAAATTAAATGCAACAAATAAAATCCACTAAAAGGTATAAAATAATTATTATCTTATTTAGTTACAACTAAACGACGAAATATTAACACGAAATTACTTTTTGAAGTCGGTGCCAAACATATACCTTTTATGAATCGCACTCGACGGATCTTACTTAGTACGTTTGGCGAGGTACGCTCGCTTATAGGTATAGTTTGTTTGGCACCGACTTCAAAAAGTAATTTCATGTTAATATTTCGTCGTTTAGTTGTAACTAAATAAGATAATAATTATTTTATACCTTTTAGTGTATTTTATTTGTTGCATTTAATTTTTGAAGTCGGTTTTTATTTTTTCTTAAAAATTTTTATTTTTCTCTTTTTAGTGATGTTATTAATAGTGATCATATCATCAGAACT